>OX336419.1:19679411-20279411 GCA_946903255.1 Schistosoma spindalis | reverse complement strand
GCACACGATCCAAGTATTGACTACACGGGAAACCGAAAATTTAAAACACATCCTTTCTTATTATTTATAAATCTAGATGGCTAATGGGTTTCATAATGAGAAATTTCTTCACGATGAAGACTAAGTTTTTCCAAGATATGTACACCAACCTCCCTTCAGTATTGCTTATTTATCATCTCATACATTAATATCACAGACAAGAGTAGAAGAAATCCAAAAATGATTCACACATCGACTACTAGGATGTAACTTTACTCTCAACCACACAGACAGGTGCAGACACCTCTCCTCGAAACCTTTATAGCGCCACCGGTTATGAAACAGTCTAACATTTTCCTAAAATATAATATATGGCCTGCCATTTCTAGCCTCTCGCCCAATCATATTCTGCAACCTTACATACGGACTAAAAAACAATTCATATATACTACTAGCTGTCAAACACCAAAAACCAATGTGTTGTATGTTTCTTACGTTTCGGTATGGTTTATTGTGGGACAGGCTGCAAATGCCCATCCGCAACCAATACTTTCACCGAGTTAAAAATACCAATAACTTCGTTTTCAGACCCTAACGAGCCTCATAAACTATAAACAGAACTCGCACTCCTCAGGCACTTTCTTATGGACCACCTAATACCTATATAGATCATGAATACATAGGACTCCCATTGTTATTCATAAACGTACAAGCAAATGATAAAACGCGTGGTTTCCCTTCTCTATTTATTCATTATCGGTCATGGCCTTATGCTCCTAAATTATTATGTTTCCCCTAGCTCATGTTTTACCAGTTTAAATATCTTTTATTACCATTGTTTTTATACTTATCGTCTTGCCATACATTTTCCACCGGACATCGAAGCAGCACACACAGATCTTCCTATAAATGTCAATCCACCAACGACAGAAGAAATCAGAATGGCCGTCAGACAAATCAAGAGCGGGAAAGCAGCAGGACCTGACAATATACCAGCTGAAGCGTTGAAGTCAGACATCGAAGTAACTACAAGCATGCTTCATCTTCTATTCAAGAAGATTTGGGAGGAGGAACAAGTGCCGATGGATTGGAAGGAAGGACACCTCATCAAGATTCCAAAGAAAGGAGATCTGAGCAAGTGTGAAAACTACAGAGGCATTACACTACTGTCAATACCGGGTAAAGTCTTCAACAGAGTGTTACTGAACAGGATGAAAGACGCAGTTGACGCTCAACTTCGAGATCAACAAGCTGGATTCCGTAAGGATAGGTCGTGCACAGACCAGATTGCGACACTACGGATCATCGTCGAACAATCAATTGAGTGGAACTCGTCACTCTACATCAACTTCATTGATTATGAGAAGGCATTTGACAGTGTAGATAGGAAGACGTTATGGAAACTTCTTCGACACTACGGAGTTCCTGAGAAGATTGTCAACATTATCCGGAACTCATACGATGGACTACAGTGCAAAGTAGTGCATGGAGGACAGCTGACAGACGCATTCCAAGTAAGGACCGGAGTAAGACAAGGCTGTCTACTCTCTCCCTTCCTGTTTCTTCTGGTGGTCGACTGGATTACGAAGATCTCGACATCTGAGAGAAACTACGGCATACGATGGACAGCTCAGAACCAATTAGACGACTTGGACTTCGCAGATGACCTAGCCCTCCTATCACATACACACGAACAAATGCAGATAAAGATAGCCAGCATAGCAGCAGTCTCTGCATCAGTAGGCCTCAACATACACAAAGGGAAAACCAAGGTCCTCAAACACAACACGGAGAACAGCAATCCAATCACTCTTGATGGCGAAACTCTGGAAGATGTGGAATCCTTCACATACCTGGGAAGCATCGTCAATAAACAAGGAGGTTCAGATGCAGACGTCAAGGCGAGGATTGGCAAAGCTAGAGCGGCATTCCTTCAACTGAAGAACATATGGAACTCAAAACAACTTTCAACCAATATCAAAGTCAGAATCTTCAATACGAACGTCAAGGCAGTTCTACTGTACGGAGCTGAAACTTGGAGAACTACAACAACCATCATCAAGAAGGTACAGGTATTTATTAATAGCTGTCTACGCAAGATACTCAACATCCATTGACCGGATACCATCAGCAACAGCCTTTTGTGGGAGAGAACCAACCAGCTTCCAGCGGAAGAGGAAATTAGGAAAAGACGATGGAAATGGATAGGACATACATTGAGGAAATCATCAAACTGCATTACGAGACAAGCGCTAACTTGGAATCCTGAAGGGAAGCGGAAAAGTGGAAGGCCAAAGAACACATTACGTCGGGAAATAGAAGCAGATATGAAAAAGATGAATAAGAACTGGAAAGAGCTTGAAAGGATTGCGCAGGACAGGGTTGGATGGAGAATGCTGGTGAGCGGCCTATGCTCCTTCACGAGGAGTAACAGGAGTAAGTAAGTAAGTTGCCATACATTTTGCAACCTTAAACTCTTCTTTCATATACTTTGATCAGCTGTCCATCCTTACCATCTCTAAACTACACCCTATCTAACTAGAATTGTATTACTTGCACCATTAATTATCTTCATAGCAGTGTGACATACTAAATGGATATCTAACCCACATTACAGAAGCTTAAGACGTTTGATTTACTTGTAATATGAAACTAGTAGAGACAGTATATTCGAACAAGGCATGCAACAGACATGTTACATTTATAATGGCTCTGAACGGTAACCAAACGTTCTTTAACGTCGAGCATATAATTACGGAGAAGATTTATGTTCAGCAATCGACAAAAAAAGGAGGTTGACATTAATGAACGCGGGGACATTCAAGTGAATGAAATCGATGTCATGGATCAGCCGTGTAGGCGTGATCATTCTGTATAACTTGTTTTTACTCATTGTAACAATCGAACCACCAGTATTCTTTTTGAATGCAGGACTGACGAACCAAAATGTATTCGAATAGGTCAGACTGCGATCGTCTGTATAGCACGCCAAGCATTTTTGAGACACTCGTATTAAATTATATCAAAACACAAACTCTGTGCTCAATTTATACGGTTCTAATTCAAGAAATAGAACAAATTATATCAAAAATACAAAATACATCAAACGGTACAGCCTGTGCTATACAGTCAGAAGTTTCTCTAACGCAAAGTACTGCGCTAAGCAATAAAAGAAACAGTCAATACCAAAGTATTTGATACCTGAGAATCAAAAAATATATTCCCAGCAAACGGGATCAAATGTCTATCTGCAGGAATTCCAGAAATCCTGCCAAGCAGACAGTCAAAAGGTTAACAGTCACACTGAAGCACGCCGTGACCTTCAGCTTAGTCAAACACGACCTCACTGTCAATAGACCGTCAACATGCAATAAAAAATAAGGTAACAAAAACATACGTTTTTAATCAAAATCACACAATAAAAGCTCAAGCGGGATCTGAACAAAGGTTAAAATATATGACAGGGAGAAGAAACAAATAAATGAAAACTGCCCAACAAAAAAGGCTGTTGAGGGATTTTTATCGTTCTCTTTTCATTATACTCAGATTTAATGTTTTGTTCCATATCCAGCCTGAATGTGTTATACGTTATATTTTGACAATTGTTACGATACGGTAAGTCAGTGTAGACAATTATGTGACCTCCACGTATGATCATGCAAAGTAGGCAGTTACATCATGACAAATCTACAATTTTAGGATTATGTCTATTATTGAAGCAGTACTAATAACGAAGTAGTCTATAATTATACAAATTAAAGCGATGATCAAACATGCCACAAACATCAGAGAACCATCACACAATAATTTCAAGTTGGTAATACTACAATTAATTAACGTAAAAGGCAAGAGGTTGGTTAAAGTAACCATGCCAGGTTGTCTGAGCATTGCCTTCCTTATTTAATATTCAGTCATTTGCCTTTACCAACCTCCTTCAAGTATCCGACGCTCAATGTTAGTCTTTGCAGTTATTGTATGCTCAGCCTCAAGGATCATGTAATTAAAAACCTGTATATATGCGGATATATGACTGAACCAATTAAAAGTTCTTCCATTTTAATAGCAGTATTAGTTTTTACCTAAGAATTTTTCTCGAAAAGAATCTTTTTTATAGCTTTTTACATTAGGGATGATATTGTTCTCTTGAAAGGTGTTCAAAGAAGGTAAACTGAAATGTCGCTCAAAAAATACGATGAACTTTACGGGGCTTGTCTGAGAGAGTTGAATTCACTGCTTGTTCAGAAGAAGAGAAACACAGAGGTTGAAGGCGTATCACCCATAATTCCATCCATCCTAAAAGAAAAAAAAAGACTTTGGTACTCAATAAATCTTAAGAGCACTTCCATCTAGGTTAGAACGCGAACGAGCTTGCAAAGTGTCTACAATAGGAATCAGCAAACAGTGAAACAACTTACCATAAGCGATAGTAGTGGCGCGTTTCCAGAGTTTTACAAAAGTAGGCTTGAAGTGTATCTATGCTCCGTAAATACTGAGAGTGCTGCTGCGTATTATCGCACAACCACGTACATCGCTAATAAACGACTTGACTTACCCTTCAGTTTTGGATGAGTTCTGGCAAATATCATATCGTCCACAAACTCTTATCCCCAAGATGTAGATTTGAAAGAAAGCAATGTTTGCTTAATCTGTCATAGAATACTTAGAAGTTCAAAAAAATGTTGTTATCAGAATCACCAGACGATAAAACTCTCTGAGAGAAGCTACAGTGAATGGCTAACCGTCTGAATCCTTCAAAATATCGCTCTATATTTCCTTAAGTCCCGTAAATAGTGAGAGAAATCAGTCATTAAACGCTAGAATTCTCTTCGAATAATCCCAGATCGCTGATTGGTTTGAAGAACTGTCTTCCTTAATGCATGTGTGCTCAGCGAAGTTGGGTTTATGAAAATTGAAGTTACCTATAATCAGGGTATGTGTGTAACTGAGACGAGTAGAGCAGGATCGTCCTCCAAGCGTACTATTATCATACTCGAAGTCAGCAGTGGGCTTCCTGTAAATGACTCCAACTAGACACCACGAGGTGTTAGACAATCTTACTAGGCACCATTCGGACTCGTCGAAATTGATAAACTCTTGAGTGTGCAACTGACGTGCTGCAAGGTACGATCGTAGGTTCAGGGCTACCCCACCCTCAATTCATGCTTTTCTGTGGTTGTGAAACGAAGACACGTCAGGTATTGCTAGCTCTTTGTCCGTAAATTGAGACGTCCATGTTCCGGATATACTCAGCTTATGATTTTGATTTGAAACGCATGAGCTACCTCGTCCTGTTTATCCACTTTTTGGGAAAATAGGAAGGTTATATATGTTAGTCCGGGTGTAAAATACTGTTACTTCTACTCTTGTCAATAAATTCTTGCGCCTCAAATAGTGTTTTGTAAATTGCCACTCTAAATTGTCACACAACATAATCAGAGTCTGTGTTTTCTGACACACCTTGCATAATGAGATTTCTTCCACGAAACCACGTGTCGTGAGACTCCTTAAAGCCGCTCCTGGTGAGACCGCTCTCGGAATATGGTATATCAGGCAGCATTCTAACATCCTCTTCTGGTTTCAGCAAATGACTGGTCAGCAGAACATCCTCTACATCAACAGAGTAGGTGAATTTTACATGTTGGAGTGGTGAATGCCTTTGGCACTTGCAACCCTTCCTTCGAACAAACTGTGTTCGTGTCAGTGGCTCAATTTTGGGAAGCCCAAGCTTCCTGTTCATATCTATCCAGTGTACACTGCCATTTTATTTTCCAACTGAGAATATGATCAGGATTGTCTTTGAGATTTAGAATTATGAGAAAATCATCACGAACTGTGATCATTTCCTATGTTTTCGGGTACATTGAGTTTTAGGTCTTTTTATTTGGCAGGTGGAATGCATTTCGTATTTCCATGCTCCCTACTGACTGGTTGGGCAATCTTTGGAGATTGCACGGTTGAATCACAAACTGATGTCACTACAAGATCTGGGATTTTCAGAACTTTCGACGGTGACGTTTGGTTAGTTTTAACCCTGTTGATGGGAGTCCAGTCTCATACAGAAGAATTTCAGGGAACTACAATTATATCTTGCTAGCCTGTGCTGGGGGATAATATTTTGTTGAGAGAGTCCAACACAGTGGATGTCATGGAGGTCCTGAGTTTCAGAATACCCTCACTGATGCCGATGTATATTCCATCGATAAGTTTGTCGAAAACCCTCTTCTTCAATTCACCTAGCGTCTTTGTTTGTTTATCAGTTTCGGGCCTCCCTTATTCCGGGTTTCTCGAGTGACCGTGGTGAAATATAAATTGTTAAATGGTTCAAATGGTTGTAGATAGAATAGAAGAAGCTTTCGCTTAGCAAACTTCCGTGTCTAGTATCAGGAGATCACCAATAATTCCAGGCAGGAACATAGGTATATTAACGATAACAGAGAAAAAAAGAAATTGGCAAATCATAGTAAGATACTATCCTTAGTCCTTAAAAATAGATCAAGTCGCCTCTTCAAGGACTCCTGGGAAGTTGCTTGGACTAGCTCAGCTGGCAGCGAATTTCAGCATTTGACAACTCTTAAGGAGTAGAAGTTGTGCCTGGAATCCTTTCTGATATGTTGTATCTCCAAATTCTGGGTGTTATCTCTTGGGTTAGTATTGAAACTAAGCTTAATTAGGTGTTTAAGAGGATGTCTAGAAGTATTAAGGATACTGTAAGACATCAGAAAGTCACATTTAAGACGCCTATACTCTAATGTGTAAAAGTTAAGTGATTGGAGGCGCTCTTCATGAGGCTTAAATTTGAGTTCTCGAACTGATTTCGTTGCTCTCCGTTGGATAGGTTCCAGAGTGTCCTCATCCTCTTGCAGTGAGGGAGGAAATACCGTTTTCATACTCTAATTGGGGATGAATAAAACTGTTGAAGATTACGTGGAAAGTTCTTCCATCAAACTGGCCAATACTGCGCTTCAATGTTACCAGTGCAAGGTTTGCTCGAAAGGCATTTCTGTCACAGTTAGTGTAAGACTTCAAATAGTAGGACACCAGGACTTCTAAATCTTTTTCGACTCGGGATAGTGCTAGAGAGGAGTTTCTTAAGGTGTAACTGTAATCTGCCACGTGTCGCAGATGGAGTACTTTATACTTTGAAGTGTTAAAGGTAAGTCTGTTGTCGTCTGCCCAACTTTGAAGTCGAGTCAGATCCTCCTGAAGTGCCTGTATATCCTCTTGGTCGCGTATCTCTCTCCAAAGTTTCACGTCGTCGGCGATACCTTTTGAGGAAGATCATTTATACAAGTTAAGAAGAGAAGAGGTCCTAGTACTGAACCCTGGGGGACCCCACTAGGACATTCCATAGCCTGTGATAAATCGGACTTTACTCTGACCTTAAAACGTCGATTTTTCAGATATGAATTGAGTCAATCAATTAAAGGTGGTTTGATACCCAATTGTCTGAGCTTATTGACAAGACATATGTGGTTAATCCTATCAAAAGCACATGAGAAATCAATGTGAATGATATCCACCTTCTTTTTGCGATCAAGGATGCCTGTACATCTGTCCATCGCAGTCGGAAGGTTGGTTATACGAGAGTAAACTTTCCTGAAACCATGCTATTAGGATGAGAAAAAATTTTAGGACAGTTAATAGTCATGTATACCATCGCATATCAGGGACTGCATGATTTTTGAAGGTCTAGAAAGAAGAGCCACTGGTCGGTAACTTGAAGGTTCACTGCGTCGACCTCCTTTAAAAATTGATGTGACATGAGCGAGCTTCCAATTCTCCGGTAGTTTACCTCGAAGTAGCGAATGTGAGAACATCACGTAAAAGTTTAAGACAATAAAATCAAAATGTTCAAAACGGATAAAACCGGATGAAAAACACCGAATTTTAACCTCTAGGCAGACTCACTGGATCAAAAATGGCACTTTTGTTGTGTAGGGACACAACATAAGCAAATCACATCAGATCTGATGTAATTCGAACTAAAATGCCCGTTCGTTAGGCGTGACTTATGTGTGGTGTTTTCACATCTTGTGCTCTAAAATAATGGAGCGAAAATGTAAACTGTCCCAAAACCAGGAAAGATTTCCTGCTTACCAAATTCAGATTCTAATAAACATAGCCTACTTGCGTTAACCTTGTCCGATTTTCGAACACATTAGAATAAAGCGGGGAAATGAGTTCGGATGCTCTACCATGTGATGACTTCCTTCAGTCAGCAGTAAGCTAGCCTATGATATTCCAAACTGTCTTTAATGACATGGAACTCACGATAATTAACTAGAGGCTCCTCAATCTGTGGAGGAAATCTGATGACCATGTGCGATATGAACTCAATTCAGAACTACCTACAGCGTCATTCGTCAACAAGGTAGACTATGCTAGCAAGTGTAATACATTTGTCAATAAAGTAAGCGAAACAGTGACTCCTGTAATTATGAAAGATGCTTATGGGTCATGAGAAAAGAACTAAGGCGATCAGAGATTGCATCAAACTATCCGCTGAGAAACTTATCGCATTGCAACGTTCCTCAGAGCTCAGTAATGAATGCAATAAGGAAGTTACTCGTGACATTCAAAAGAGACAACACCTGGTATTTTTTCATATTATTGTTAACATCTTGTAGCTAAGACAATTCCAAGCTGAACTTTTGAATGAGGAAGTTATCCAAACTTCGGCGTTTAAAGTAATATACGAACGCTGTCGTGAGCATTTCCGACATCCTGTTTTTGACAAATTCCGAGACTATGATTTGTAGCCTCGTTCGTCTTTCATTCAGTGTTTTTTAGTGACTTATTGTCTAATAGATATGTTTTCGAATTTGTATATTTTTGTTTTGTAGTCACACTGATCAGTTCAGGTAAACTTTTTAGGTCTCCGACTAGCATTGTATTCAGACATGTCTACTGATATATTTATCACTCTCAGATTTTTAGCTATACTCGAACTAGGTGATTCTACATGATCTACAAATTTATTCCAGTTGAATATGCAATCAGTTTGGAACTGCAATTCAGAGATTTAGGCTTCTAGATTTGTTTGGGTGAACGTACTTATTTCAGATTTCTGGATAACAAAATAAAACACTGGAAATGTTGGAGTGTCTAGTGGATGGTATCGTACATCGGGAAAGTGTGGTTTTTGGTCGTTAAGGTATTCGAAGTTTACATGCGCTACTAGTTGGTGTCACTCGTTTGTCACATAAGGGTTCATGTACTCAGCTTTGAGCTGCATAGTAATAATATGGCTGACCAAATGGACAGTTTTTAAACCTGTTAGGTAAGAGTACCGTTGAAACCGATAAGTTACTCCTCTATGTTAAATTATGTTAGCAGTCGTCACTAGGACCTGTGGCTAGTTGGCCGTTTTTGTTTAGGTTGATAAATCCTAAAAGCATGTGCTTATCTTAAAGATAAAGGTCACTTTGTTTATGCAACATTTTTTTGATTAAATATGCTGGACGAACTGTTACTACATGATTATGTATTCAGTTTTCCACTTTGGTAGCTTCGTACGATATTTCGTTCTCCGGTTAATAATAGATTTGAGGATGTGGATGTCTCTGTTGTCACCAAATTCAGAGGTAGCACATAAATATACCATCCACAGTAGAAGTCTCAGTGAATCTAAATCTTACCACCATTTAGTCTAAGGATTTTACCTCTACTGTTATTTCTACATTGGCGTTCTCGTCTGGTATACTAATCATGGCCACAAGTAAACGAGAATATAAAAATTTAGATGAACAAAAAATAATATGTCCCAAGAAAAGTAGTAACGTTTATAACCAAAGCAAGACTGACTTACAATAACTCGTTGAAGGATACTCTATCTTCAAATACAACACAGAAAGAAATAAATCATAGATTCTGTTCACTAAGTTTAAATGTATTTCAATTGCATTTAGCTATTAGACTTAATACATTTTTCTTGTAAGGGTTATTTCACTATGATTTTGCATCGATTAATAATTACTTAATAGGTCTCCGTAATTAATAGTCACTAAATTAATACATAACCGAGTCATCTTGTGTTTACAGTTAATCCCCATTGATTTTGTCCAATACCTTTTGTTAACGAAGTTTTTACTTCTGAATAGCGGTGGGGAGATGAAGCTAGTAAAGCTGTTAAATATAGTATCTCAGTTGTATCTGGAGTTTTCACCGTTTATCCTGCACCTGTAACATCAGAATTATCGGTGAACAACTATTTGGCTACAGAAGGACAGTTCACTTCCCAGCCTTTACACTGGTCTCTGATTTTAAAAGGATATTACATCAATTCTTACTTTTTAAAACTTGTGACATTAGCCTCTAGATATCTCTAATAGTTAAGCGAATTTACCGTCAATTTCTTCTAAGTTGCTTGTTATGATCGCTGCCCTAGACAAAATCATTAAAAATCTCCGTTGTGTAAATCAGTGCGATATACGAGCAAACAATATTATCCCCGATTAGAACAGGCGAAAATTTACCCCCTAACTTAAACAATAAACAAACTAATCATATTCTTCTGATTCGGTTTGGGCACCCGGGCAGTATCGCAGCCCTCGCACAAATAAAATGATATTTGTGTGGCCCATATGTATTTGGTGCCTCGTACCAACAACTATGTTTTCAAATAAATAAAACACTGCTACTCTCCTAGATACACAGGTTTTTGAGAATAAAAAATCAAACATGCAGAGGAAAATCGGTCTTTTATACTCAGTTATCAACTGTACTGCATAGAGTTAAGTACCATTACTGTTCGCGCAGTGTAACCAACGAGTAGTGTTGACGTTCAACATGAAGTTTTATATATATATATGATCTAATAAGACTGCACGAACAGTGACTATTAATTACGGAGACCTATTAAGTAATTATTAATCGATGCAAAATCATAGTGAAATAACCCTTACAAGAAAAATGTATTAAGTCTAATAGCTAAATGCAATTGAAATACATTTAAACCTAGTGAACAGAATCTATGATTTATTTCTTTGTGTGTTGTATCTGAAGATAGAGTATCCTTCAACAGACGAGTTATTGTAAGTCAGTCTTGCTTTGGTTACCGTCAGGTTATATCACAGCACTGAAAGTTGCCTATCAAAAACTACTTTAAAAAAGACATTATACTTCAATCTGAAGTGTGGGTATGGTTTTTGAAGCCAATAAGTAAGAATCCAAATATTAGACCATAATTTCTTCCAAAGACCACTAATATCCTGAGCTCAGGGTGACTACGTGTACATTTATATATAGAAAGTGATACAAACGAGGTAGTGAATACACAACAATTAGTGTCCCCAGTCACTGCCTACCTGATGCGAGATAGAGAATGGTAAAGTCATTAAGAAAATTTTTATCACAGAAAATAAAACAAAATATGGTACTAAATTACGAAGTTCTTGATCTGATTAGCACTACAACCTGAAATACTCATTGGTTGGAGCTTACAACATGGAAGAAATTGGGTGCAGAACTACGATAAACTGACTATATAGCTCTTGATTTATAAACAAATTTTACTTTTAAGCCCATCAAATAGTATGCAATAATTTGTATACTCGACAGTGGATTATAACTTAGGATACTGGTGAAGGGTTTGTTTTCAGTATCAAAGGGCAATACTGAATGGATTTCTTGACAAGTACGTTAATAACTCCAGATACTATGATTAATCATTCATGTGCCAAAACGGTTGAACCACGTATCTGCATTAACTGACCACTCAAAACCGAAACATCCGCTTCAACGTCTACATAAAGACTAATACGCAGACCATAGGAAGCATGTCGAGTCCCAAAGTTCAGAAACGAGTAAGCTTTCGATGTTTATGTTTTACTAGGACAAGCTGAGAATACACGAAGCTCTAAGTGAAGATACGACTCAAAAGATCTCACGACTAAATTCATTATTTTGTTGACAAATCTATAGACGCGTTTTCACACCACGGATGCCGAAGTCAACTGCTTAAAACCCTTAGGTCTAATCTCGATACATTTTGTCTAGAATGAGTCAGTACTATTACAGCTTAGGAGAGCATTTAATAATTAGCCGTGAAAGTAGAAAAGCATTTTCCTCTATGATATGACTCCCTAAAAACTTGAAGTAATGTGATTGGATTTGCCTCGTGACTGCCCATGATAATTATTAAAAAGATGGGATAATAACTTACAGTTAATTTACACGATGTGGTGTTTATTTCAGATGAATGAGTATGGACACGACTTTCGTTATCTGTTACGAAAACTAGTGAGACGTGACCTTCCAAGTGATGTATGTACCAGTTAATAGCAAGCCAATTCATCCTGTCAAAAAGTTTAACAGTAGCAGTGTACTCTGCTTTGAGTCATTTTGAATTTGAGATTTCTCGAAGTATCTGGTCGTGGCTGCATTGACCACATATTTATCATTCGTCAGGTTTTGGAACATAGACTTGCTTATCGGCGTCCGACAATAGTGGTGTTTCTTGACCTAAAGTCAGCATGTGACTCTGTAGACCGAGAGGTTCTATTGCAGTATCTGTCATCGAAAGGTGTACCCCAGAAGTACATAAGCCATATGGGGACTTTTCTTTGACATTACCAGTCAAGTTAGCGCTTATGGCGAAGTGTCACCTGATTTTACAACTTCAGTTAGAGTCCAGCAGGACTGTTCACTGTCTCCATTTTCGCTCATTCTGATCACAGACCTTTAGTGGCCCGAGATCTGACTCCATTTTGATCGTATGAATGATTGCTATCGTCTATCCTCGTATATAATCATTGACTTAAATCGCGTTAGTTAATAACGGAATTAAATAAGTCAAATAACGAGAATGGAGTTTTGAATGCATATATTTTGTATAATTGTTGATTAGACAAACGAACGGAGGAACGATGCGAAGATGAGAAAGCGAAGCTAAATTGGCGCGCGGTGGAGATGGCTGGTAAGCCAACTCCCCAGTTAACCAAGCGTTAATCAATATTTATAAGCACAAAAAAATAAATTACAGACATATGATGACTAACGGGATAAGAAGTGTACATACGCCTACGCGCTCATACAAAGACAGTCAAGATATAGATAAGCGAATAATTAACAAGGTCAGAATGTGACTCAAATAGAATGGGCTGTCCGAAAGTTAGAATAAGGTATTTGGGCTTAACATAATGACAGACCTACTGCTGGAAATAACATTTTCGGGAATTGATCTCAACAGGAGGTGCACTTATCGACTTTGAATATAGATGACATAGTCCTGTTTGATGAAGACGCTGGTAAAATACAGAGCATTCGGTAGCACTGAGCAATAATGCAAGGATATTTGAGATGCGTTTCTCCTCCTCTAAATGCCATTTCTTGCTTTAGGACTGGCTTGCATCAACACTTGAACTAAGGATAGGGAGTGAAGTAGTCGAACGCGTCGAAACTCCTCTTGTACGTCTGTTCTGACCTAATGCGTTGGTGTCTGACGAAATCTCTGCACAGATTCAGAAAGCCCGTTTGGCTTTTGCCAACTTACTCCACCGGTGGCGAAGGTGAGATATCCGTCCATCCATTAATAGACGAAAATACTGCGTAGCAGTTCGTTCTGTTCTACTTTACGGCTGCGAAAAGAGGCCATTAAGAGTTAAAATATTCGTAATTTGCTAGTATTTGACCAAAGATGTCTCTGAAATATTGCTCGCATACGCTGGGATCATCGGGTAAGTAATAGCGACGTATTAAGGAATGATGGTCAGTTGATGAGGTTGAAAATCTTCATCGACTTAGATGAATGGGCCAGGTATTACGTATACCTGAACACCGTTTACCACGACACGCAATGCTGACTAGTGTAGGGGATGGTTATAGGAAAGTTAGGGCGGCCAAACCAAAACGTGGCATCGGTGCTTAAAGTCACTAACTTCTAGTGTGAGCCATGTAGGAAGATGAAGATTACTTGGTTGGGGTCCGCGTGACAATCGTAACTAATGGTTGTGGACTGGGTGACATGGCTCTGAATCGATCACAATGGCGTAAGTGTATACAGTTTCTCTGCCCTTGAACGGTGAGATTAAAATTGCTGTATACCTTTCTACGAAGTAATTCTTTCTTCCCGTATCGTATCCTTATATGAAATCTTTCTTTTTTATATATTACTACGACTGAGTTATCTACTTCTATAAATTTGTTGTGCTGATGAGGTGTGGCAACTAGAACCGACGCATATATGTGCCTGGTCCTACGTTGTAGCTGACTGACTGGTTTACCACGCTAGAAATCACAACAAGCTGGTAGCGTGTTCTTCGAAATCTCGTTATCACTAATTCGAATGCAAACACATCAAATCGAAGTGAAATTCTATGATGACTGTAGTGAGGTTGTTGTACTTATGAAATAACAAATTAGTTCTCATGAGTAACAAACAAAAGTTTCCGAGATTTAGATATATTGTCAGATGGCGTAAAGTTAACCTTTCGCGATAAAAATATACATCCTTGTTACTATTTTTATGTATACAACGTCTGCGATAGGTATCAAGACATATCATTGAACTATAACGTTCAGTATATCCCCAAAGTATGATATAAGCATGAGTCTAGGGAGTAGGAGCTATGACAAGAGTGAAAGGTAGATACAACTGTAACTTGCGATAAAATTCAGATATAATTGTATCAGAATTCAACTCTTAACGTTATGAATCACAGAACAATTTAAGAAATCACCTTTATAGTGATAAATGACTGCAACACAACACAATCACTTCATTGTGATAACTAGCCACCAGATCTAAACAGTATTCAAAATTGTACAAAACAAACAAGGTGCTTTAATTTTTAAAAAATATGAGCTCTGTTGACATATTTCGGACTCGGTACGAAAGCGGATTACGGGAACAAGTACGAAACACGATAACGATACGGATAAAATGAAACAACGAGCCTTTCAGTCTGCATAAAAGTAGCCGAACTAAGAAATTACTGATGCTACGTTGTTTAATAAGTTAGGATCATGTTTCGCCTCTTTATGTGGCTTACATAGCGTTAATCGATTCGCCACTTGAACATTTGACAGTGCCAAAGAAATATTAATGAATGTAGTACAATCTTGTAAAGTAACTGTAGAAAGCACACCTAAACACTGATCTATCCACTTTCCTTGACCAATGTGTGACTTCGCCTCTATTGTTACCGCTGGTCCCAAACCCAAGTGATAGACTAGCAACCCAAACTCATATAAAGAAATCCCAATACAGATTTGCTCACTATAGAAAATAAATTGGTCAAAGGGTATTTAGAGCAAACTCGCCGTGAACCGACTATACCCGTAGTGAACACGAACACCAATGGGGACAATCGAATGTATTTAACAACAAATTACAGAACGCGTAAGTAAAATCTAACAATCATAAAGTAAATATCCATCAATTGTCTCAAAATGGCTCAGACTTCATTGCTCTTGCATTTTCATACAAATTGCATTCTGTTTTCATTCTTTACTGATTGATCTTTTTGTTTTTCTGCTGCCAGACATTCTGTTCACGACTAACACCACATACTACTTATATCTGCATAAGTAGCACACATCACATACTCCACTCCATTGCGATATGCTTAATCTAGAGCTATTATTTTCTCCAAAGCAAATCAAAACACTATTCATAATCTACTGAGTAGAAACTGATACTCATCAAAGTTCCTAATCAAATTTATGTCCCTAAAAATTTGGAGTAAAATCACCGATGCCTTTATTCTTAATATAAAAGTTAAGTGTTATAGTTACCAAGGAAAGAATAAGAAGTATATGAAAAGTCGTAGAATGAACACTTAATGAAGCCATTTTTCAGTAAGGCAACAATAAATTCACAGGATAAACTGTCTGGTTTTACCTCTGTATCAATTCATCATTTAGTTGCCCTTGTGAAGCCCGTCATATTAGCAGTATACCTGGGTTAATAGATTATCACATTTCTGAACATCACTCTTCTTGGTTGACCAGAGATAGATAACGGACACTGTGTCGATATAAATTTAGTTTTCAAAGTTATCTACAGAATTCCATAGGACTTCTTTCATAACATGAATATATATACACATCAATGAACCTAACCTTTGTGTACAGAAAAAGTTGGTTCGGACTCTTTATTTATGATAACCTAGTTCACTTTGGCTACTCCATTTTTTAAAAGTTTTTCAATTCTATTAGGTTACAATTTATAACTTCATTTTACATAATCTATGTCGACAATCTGATTGCCTAAATTTGTTTAAACCTATTTTATTAATTTTGAAAACCCTAATCATTTATTACATACAATTGCTTAACCTGAAACCTACCTAATTCTTGTTCTTAAGTAGCGAACTGTTATCAGTCAGCAACAACGTAGAACTTCGTACGTACGTACATCACTTCAAGTTGCCATACCATTTTAGCACAGATATGCCATTGTCGATTCAAATCCCATAGTGGAAGAGGTAGTAAAAGTATAAGCAGTAATGGGAAAGATTAGGGTTTGAAGATATTATTCAAGTGAAATAAATTTGGAAAGAAAATAAAAGACATGAAGAATACAGATTAGAATTTAGGAGAACTCAAAGAGTGGATACACCTACGCAATTGCAAACGATATTGAGCCATGTCATTCAAGGTCTCTAACCATCGGTTGCTTTCATCTCACGGATCCCAACCAGGTAGTCTACATCCACGAACACGACTCAGTCTACATGGATTTGTTTCATGTTTTGGTTTGACCGCCCCTACCATTCTTCCAACTTACTCCCCTACACCATAAAACATCACACACTGGAGCAGTCGGTAGTTAAGTGTACATAACACATGTCCCAGACATCTCAAATGATGAAGCGAACTGTTACATCTAACAGACTCATGTCCCGACCGTTGCTGCTACCTTGACGTGGTGGTCGGGCTTGCCTATCGTGATGAAGCAACTGAGCTATACTGGCTGGAACAACCGTTCTTCAAGGTCCTACCATGCCAGACTGGTCGGTTGAAGAGCGGTAAGACTAAAAGCAACAAAACCAAGGTCCGAAGGTGAAGTCGTACTGCTCACGGTGCAGAGGTGTAACAGCAGTAAGGTGTTTCCTTCAGACAACCAACGAGACAGCGATGCTGCCTTCCCACAAGGAGCGGTGGGGTTAGAAAAGGTCGACCCTAAATATGCACACTTCGCCTTATACCATGGATATCCGTCTCTGGCGGTAAGGTTTCAATAAGTACAGAGCTAACACAAAAATTACTCATAAAAAGGTCGTGTGTGACCGACCTCAAGCAACTGTCCCTTGGACACTGCGCTCTTGCTCTCAGGTCAGTATGACCACCTCGAATCCAATTTCCTTTTCAGGTACCTCCAGAAGAGCTTTTCCAGCACGTTGCAGCTGACTGACTGATCAACTCATGTAACCTTAACTTCAGATCTAATTTTAAACCTGAGTTCTTAACTGGTTACTATTTTAAAGAAATATCAAACAATATGGTTGATTTGACCAGTCACCATTTATTAGCCATTGGTAATATATTACTAATATATGTAATATGAGGAAATCCGAGTTAATTTTCCCGTCATTTCGAAACCATTGAAATTACTCCTCCTCCTCCTACTACTACTACTACGTCTTGTTCAATTCTCCACAATCCTTAAATCATTCATAGATAGAAAAAAAAATTAAAAACAAACAACCCACAAAAAAAAGAATACATTTATATTCTGACTAAAATAATGCAATTTAATGATACAATAAATCAAAAAATGTGCAGATTTAAAGTATTATACACTTAAATAGTTTTTCATTGAAATTACACTAATGGTGGTAGTTGCGGTGGTGGTGGTGGGTGGTGGCGGCGGTGTGGTCATTATTATTATTATTATTAATATTCTATAAAAAAAACGATCCCGTAATGATGATGTTTATATAAAAATAACAAAATTGTTTTAATAGTGTGTATGAAATCCCCATTCAATTTATAGTAATAATAATAATAATAGTAATAATAATAATAATAATAGTAATAATGAATAAAGTAAATTTTCATACAGACAAATAGATATGTGCATATACAATTTCTGTATTTTTGTTTGATAAAAAAAAATAGCAAGACATAAAAGGTTTTTTTGTTTAGTATTTTTACTGCACATCTAAAAATGGGGGGGGGGAAAGTTCCTGTACAAATCAAATTGTTATTATATACTAAGAGCATACAATTATATTTGGCTACAAATACAGATTATATAATACGTAAAATGGAATATCATTCAGTCATGAATGCTAAATTTTTTTTCTTCCTATATATATATATATCAATAAATCATCATCAAGCAATGATAATTATTAAAGAGGGGAGGGGGGCTAAGAACAAATTTCAATTCATATACACTGTGAAATGCCATACACATAACACGAAAGTGTTGTCATCAATAAAACAGGTGAGTATGAAGAAAAAGGGAAAGAAATACAAAGGGACAGAGAGAGAGAGAAAGAAAGAGGGAGGAAAAAACCATCTGATTTTTTATATGGAGTTATAAAAGAAAAGCACAAATTGATAACTGTCCTGATCAATACAAAAGTTGAGGGACGGACACTGAAAAATTTAAAAAAGCGCATAATCTATAGTATAAAATTAGGACATGTTTAACAAGATAAACATTGTTACAACAGAGTGCAATGATCGGAAATGTAGACCTAATTTGTTGAGTGACCTTACGAAGAATTATAATAGTTCTATAATTCTTGCATAATATACTTGAATGTGATCTACAAACTATTGTTATATGTTTTTATTTTCCTTAAGTTATCTTAAAGATCTATTATTTCAGTACCATATATGGCGTGGTTATATACGCACATAGTGATTAACTATACATGTTTCTATGTGGTCAGAAATGTACCATACATTATTATACACCTTTTGAATCACAAATTAATCTGCTTTCTAACTTTGTTATCTCATTATACAGAGGGCTGGAAGAAGATCAAGGACCAAAAGACATTAAGGTCTCCGTCTCTGTGCATTCGTTAGTCACAAAGTCACTGATAAGCTAAATCACTGATCTTACAGCAAAAATATTAAGCGAATTATTCAATAATTGTCTACCTCCTTATAAAGCGTAAATTATTTACAGAGACAGGACAAAAAAGGGATTTGTTTTTTTTTTGTTGTTGAAAATATAACAAATATCTGCACTAATCAAAGGTATGAACTTAAAAAAATCTAAGTAGTCCTAGCACTCCAAAATTTTACACCACCTAATAGGTTGAGTATTACCTTGAATATCAATAATCTAACACACAATCCATTAAAAAAGTGACATACGAAAACGCTTAACTTCTAAACCACAATGTTGATGTCTAAATCCATGATATTGAGCAACACTTGATCCAACGCCAGCGGTGGATATCTACCGTGATTCCAAATGTAAAAATACCAATGTCCAGAAATCCCCCATACTGACAACAATCGAGTACTCACTAGTAGCTAGCTACAAGGCATAACTCCTCGAGTTCTAGTGAGAATCCGTGACCAGTGGTGTCTAATCCATATTGAGTCTGAGACAGATATCCACCTCAAACAATGGATGAAGGGTTGTGAAAGATCATGAGCCAATCGAAGTTGAACACTAACACCAGTGGATCCCGGCTTAGTGGTCTAAAGATTAAGTGTTCGCGTAGGAACCCAAAGATCCTAGATTCGAGCCCCACGTGTGGAATCATACATGAACACTGATGAGGAGTTTCATACTAGGACAAAATAGCAGTGTACCTAGGTTTTTAATGGTGGTCTAGTTTAGATCGACCGATGATTTTAACTGAAAAAACTCTTTCTTCTAGCGATAAGCCCAAACATATTTTTTTCTAATTTGTATCTTTACGTGACCTTTGCTACTTTATGATCAATTACCACTTGTAGCTTATTTTTCTATTTCAAGGTCACAACAAATGGTTACTAAATCGTCGGAGTCCTTCCACCTTAAGTTCGTCATCTGCATGGCCGGCTTCTTCCCAGGTTCCATTGTTGAGATTTGTATGTGTGTGTGTGCCGGTTGCCAAGTTATGGAGTTCGAGAAAGATTTCGTCAGTATTGAAATAATCAATTATTGTGGGCCAAACCGAAACAAAGTTGTAATTATTCATCGACATTTAACATGTCATACAAGTAAATAATATTTATAAAAACTTTAAATGAAAGATTATTGAAGTTAGAGGAAGACGTTTTATGTATCTTCTATACTAATACTTTGAGGGAGTGATTACGTAGCGATACTACTAGACATTGTTCAAGTCATAAAAAGTTTTACCAAAAGCTTCAGTTTGATTCTATCTGAAATATAAAATGTTTTGAATGTATAGACATTCTAATATTCAAATTGTGTTAGGTAAGAACTTTCGTCTAAATTTGAAGGAATAGTTTCACAATATTTGGGTGCCAAGTTAATGAGAGACATTAAAGAGGAAAATACTTTCCTTGAAAAAGCTTGGATCAGATTGCCAGGCGAAACGTTGGATTTACTTCAAATTCTTTCGCTGAGAATTTACAAATACATTTTTCATCTTTAAATTGTGTTAGGTTCTATGAAGTAGCACGATTTACATGGTATTAAATGATCTAAATTATTAACTTTATAATTGGCAGTGAAATTATTCGAGGAATGGATAACTAGAGATTAAAACACATTCATCACGGTAGCAAGTGTTAACAGATCATTGGATGTGCACTCATCAAAACCATTTATATATATGGATTTTCATGCTAATACTGGTGAAAAAGAAACACTATATGATATAAACATCTTTATTTCTAAACTACGTGGCCTTACAATTAAAAAAAAGGTTAAATTTAAGCAAACTTTTTTTGTTCGAAATTATTTCTAGTTGAATTCAATTGAAGTTAGACCAACATGGAAGCACTGTACGGCCGTTTCATTCTAGTATGAGACTCCTCAGCAGTGAGCATTCACGACCCCGCCCAGCGAGATCCGAACCCAGGACTTATTATTCTCGTACGTGAACACTTAACCTCTAGACCACTGCTGAGGAGTCCCATACTAGGACGAAACGACTGTTTAGTGCTTCCAGGTTTTTCATGATGGTCTAACTTCAATTGACTCGTGAATTCAACTATTGTAATTACTAAAAATCTCTACAAAACCTCTTTCTGAAATCATCTATCAATAAGTTAAAGAGAATGTTAGTTTGTAAAGAAAACAAATTGAATTAAATAAAGTAGTTTGTCAACTTACCAATTACAATTAAAATGATTCATTCATTTACATACATTACGTTAAACGTTGTTTTTTAACTGAAGGTTCCATATTACATAAATCATCATCGAAATTAATTGATTCTGGAATAAAATTATTAGAATTTGTATGATTCATATTGATAATATTGTTATTATTATGATGATGATGATCATTACTATTATTGTTATTATTATTATCAAGACCGTATAATTCAACAACACGTGAAGCAGCTTCAGCTGCTGCACCAGCTGGTCCAGTACAATTGAAAGCACCAGGAAAATCACTTCCAACAGCTACATCAACTTTTGGTACATAAATTATTGGATTCATTGATCTAGCAGCAGCAGCTTGTCGTGCTGCTCTATCACTTGGACTCATTAATGCATCACCAAACATTGTACTAATACGACCACGTGGTTTCAATTCAAGATACTAAAACGATTTGATGAAAAAAAAGCAAAAAAAAATAGAAACTAAGTGACGGTGAAAGGAAGAAGTGTTGATAAATAAATCCTCGTATATAATTATCGGCTTAAATTGCGTTGGTGGATAACAGAATTAAATAAGTCAAATACGATAATAGATTTCTGAATACGTATATTTCGTACACTCATTGACTTGGACAGACAATGAGAGCAACGTAGTGAGACAAAATGATGAGCAATGGAGAAGGCGAGTGAAGCCAACTCGATTTAGCCAAGCGTGAATCGATATTTATAGTCAAACAAAAATTACAGACATGTGATGATTAGGATAGGATGTACACACAGATATAGCTCATATGAAAATACAGTCACGGTTGATAAACGAATAATTACCAAGTTCAAAATATGACTCAAGAAGAATGAATAAATTGTCTGAATGCTAGAATAACCCATATGGTCTTGATATGATACTAGACACTACAATGATACATTCTAATCAAAATTCATTATAATTGATCTGTTGAACTATTTGTTTTTATTAATTTATAAATGAAAAAATCATATGAGCAATTATATTATAATTACCATATACTACTCATTAACTAGCAATGATAGAACAATAAAATTTCTACTATATACTGTTATAGTATTATGATTGGTAGTGAGTTTTTAAAAGAAATATGATGTTAGTAGATAAAAGATGGTTATATTAGGATCGCTTTACAAGGAACAGATAATATTAAGAGATCAAGAAAATAAACCTCGAATGTATAGTTTTACACCATGGAGTTTCATCATGTACTAATGTTTGAGAGGTATCAGCAATTAGAAACAAATCACACGATACCGTGAATTGATTGAATTTAGAGATTAAGTATTCACGGGCAAAACTGAAGTTCCTAGGTTAGATTTCTTCATATAGCCATTGATGTACATTGCTGAAGAGTCCCATGCTAGAAGGAGACGGCTATCAAATGTTTCCATGTTTCGAGTGTTGGTCTAGCTAAAATCAGATAGTGATTGAAACTATGAAAATCTCAACAACAATTACAGAGTTTATCATTATACTTCATTCTTCAATTTCATGAATTTCCTTCGACAAAATATAAACCGACATATAAAAGTTTGCCGAAATATATATCACCAGCACAATTCAACAGCTCTATCATCTCCAAATAATCACTTTACAAGTGAATACAATACATTGTACTTTACTATTATTTCACTTAAGATTTGAACCAAAATATACTTACATTTCCTTCTTCATCACGATGTTTCTCATGAAATTTCAAATGAACATTTAGATTTGATTTTTTATTGAATCGTTTTCTGCATATATGACATTCAAATGGTTGTTCACCACGATGTATTCGAAGATGTTCATTGTAATAGGCAGCTTTGGTAAATCGTTTATTGCAATATTCACATTCAAAACGTGCTTCTTTATGTATTAACATATGCATGCCAATTTGTGTAACAATCTATAAAAGATACAAATAGATTTCTTCTATGAAAGAATGGTCGATCTATATAAACGAAATAACCAAGATAAAACATTTCTCTATTTATCTTGAATTCTGATTGGTCAGACTTTAAGGAATATTTTCAAAGACAGATTATCATTAAATTACATAAAATTTGATGATGTTGTTCAGAGAGTAAACGAATGCTTCACTAGTAAGCCACTAAGCATCTATGAAGTACAAATCTTCATCATTTTGAAATCATACAAACATACGATACATGTTTCTGACAATCATGATTTTCTTTTTTAAAAGCCTAATCATATTGATACACTGATCATTGTAGTTATCAACCCTTATATTATATGTAAGAAAAGATCAACGTTCTAGTTATTATTTATGGATGCTAAGGAATAAATCATTTAAACACTGATTAGTACCCTTAGATTGATAATATCAAACTTTCTGATTTCATGTAATGAATCAACTTATTTTGATAAAATCTGTAAAATAGTAAGTCATTTGATGTTGTAATGATGATTGAATAGAAACAATAAAGTATACAGAGCCAGAGTAGATATGAAAAGGATGAATAACAACTGGAATGAGCTGGAAAGGATTGTCTAGGACAGAGTTGGATGGAGTATGCTAGTGGGCGGCCTATGCTCTTTCACGAGGAGTAACAGGCGTAAGTAAGTAAGTAAGTTAGTAAGCTAAAGTAATTGAACTTGAAATGGATCAACAAGAATTTGAAACCTAAATATAACAGAAATAAAAATTTTACCTTTCCACATATTTGACATTCGAACTTTTCAGGACCTAGTTGTAAATGTTCTACTCGAATATGACGTTTCATAGCCAATTTACTCTTGAATGTTGTTTGACAATCAGTACATTGATAAATACGAGTACGAAAGTGTTTTTGTCTATGTTGAGCATAACATCTCAGGTTAGCGCATACTTTATGACATATTTCACATTTGACAGCTCCACTGTGCATTTCTTTTACATGACGTCGAAGTTCTGTTTCTAAACGGAAACGTCGTTGACACATGAAACATTCATGAGCTAGTTCCTAGAAAAATGTTCAATATTTTATGCAATTTATTTCCATGACACTATTTGGTAAAAATCAAAATAATTAGAAATACGAATAACGAACAACGAGCATTTATTTCTATTGAAAAGCAATATTATCTGTTAGGTGAAAAATAGTCGAATATAATTTATCAAATGTAGATATTTATCATCATTATTTGAACATACAACCTATGTAAACATTAACTTCCTATATTGCAGTGAACTATATTTCAAAAAGAAAGGATTTAATGTCTCTCTATTTAAAATTTGTTATCTGTAAATGTCTGAATGACATGCTTAGTCGTGACTTTTGTTTTTTTTTCTCACCACCAATTACTTGGGTTAGTAATTGTTTACTTCACGACTGGATTTTAGTTAGATAACCAGTAAAAACTAGGGAGCACTAGACAACTGTTTTGTCCTAATTTTGGACTTCTGACACGTGTGTACTCACGACCTCACCGAGAGTCGATCCCAAGGTTCAGCGACGAGAACCCAACCTTCAGACCACTGAACTGAGTACCAATTTAGGATGAAACAGCTATCCAGTGCATCCTGATTTTTAGTAGTTATCTAACTGGTATCAATATTATATAAACTATGAAATTTAACAATCACCATAACACTATAAGTTTGAAAACTAGTAGACGACCTGGAAATACTTGACATTAGATGCAGATAACCAGGTAACTGTTCGCTTCACGTTTATGGAACATGCTTGAAAATACTAAGATAGTAAGTAGTTAAAGTCGAACTAGCAAATTGGTAACGTCATGGGCGAAATAAATGACTTTAAGCTACTAGTAGCTTACAGGTTGGATACCCATCTCACAAAGACAGATATTAATATGCAGAACCTTGCAATACTATAATAATTGATCAAAAATAAATGACTTTAAGCTACTAGTAGCTTACAGGTTGGATACCCATCTCACAAAGACAGATATTAATATGCAGAACCTTGCAATACTATAATAATTGATCAAAAATAAAATAACGGTAAAAAAGAAACAGGACGGAAATAATTAATGAACCATAAAATTTCCGAAACACAAAGGCAGATAGAGACTAATCCAACATCGCACTTCGTCTGATTGCTCTACACAGCATAGAAGAGATATAAGTACTAAAGCGCTTTGTATAATTAGCCACTAATAAGCTTTTTACAGGAAATACCTGTGCTTGAGGCAAAAACGGATAAGGATTGATGGGAATTGACAATACCTTCTAGTCTGCGAGGTATTAACTGAAATATGTATAATCATGTTATATAACACAAGAAATTTTGTTCTAGCAATCTACAAAACTCTCATCAATGATGGTCTGCACACCAAGAAATGGTATCTTTTATCTGCCAGTAGGCTACATGAATTTATAATATATTGAACATGGAGTATTGAATAAAGCGATTAAAATAATCAACCTGATCTTTGTAGGTTTTTGTATGTTTACAAAACAGAAATGATTTGTTGTTAAACTAAGAATGAAAAGCATGTTATTGTTTACTGATAGCTGACATAAGGTGTAAGGTTTACATGACTACACTGCTTATATACATCAGTGTGTATGAATCGTGACATGGAAATTAACATCACATAAAGATTGCTAGAAAGATACGATAAATCTACACCTGTCACTAAGAGTACTTCATCAGCCAGAAAATAACGCTTTGTCTACTTGACTGAATAAGAATAAACTGTTTTACAAAAATGAAAAAAGTAATTTCTTCATTTGAAACAAAAGTTTCATTTTCTTTCTCAATATTAAGACATTGAAGACAGTAATGGATGTATTGTTAGAGAAAAACGAACATGTCAACTGGTTTAATAAAATGTGAAAGTGACCTTACCTGATTATGCATACGGAAGATATGATATCTTAACGACGATCGTTTAGGATAAATCAAGCCACAATATTCGCAAGTTGCTGGCCCTTGATCATCCCCATGATGACAACGCATATGATGAAGGAGAGAAGGTCTTAGCCGAAATGCCCGTCCACATTCCATGCATCTGTGTGAATAACCTTCATTATGTTTATCCATATGAGCACGCCATACTCTTTTATCAGTGAATCTCTCGTAACAATGGATACATTCATATATAGACGGGCAAGGATCATCATGTACTTCACGAGAATGTCTTAACAAGCCTTTGTTGAAACCCCAAAATTCACAATGTGTACAACGAAATATTGTCTGAACACCGGCATTGGCGAATTCTCCGGTGGGAAAATGTATTTCACCAAGATGAGCAGAAAGATCCTCTGGAGTCTCAAAAACATCAGCGCAAATACGACAAATATCCTCAAGAGTGGTATTGATATTGTGTTTTTCACTAAGATGTTGTACGTAATCTTTTCCACTGCAACGAACAACAAATCCGCATAGTTTACATTTCATTTTACGAATACCGAGAGAAGAAAGATCTTCTTTATCGACACGTTGTCGAAGATGTCGTGTTTGGGTGAGCATTTGAAGCATATTTTCCGACACTCCGTCACCTGGATGTACTACTCCGTGTTCTGCCCATTGATGAAAATAATAGTTAAACTTCGTTCCATAAAACTCTGTACAAATGTCACATGTCATCAGTTTATTTGCTGACTTTTTATTGATACCATCCTTGAGGTTTATTTCTTTATCTGGATCACTTTTCAATAGTTCAGCTTCCTCATTCTCGAATTCTTCCAAAGCATTTGGTGCATCTGTTTTTATGTGCGTATGATAATGATCAGACAATTCTTCCATTGACCGAAGGATGTTATTACACAAAATGCATTGAAGGTGATAAACAGTGAAGTGTCGAAGTATTTTATCACGTGAATTGACTTGGGTTCCACAGATACCGCAAACACATGCATCATCTTTGGAGTCTGATGTCACTTCATCAGCATTTGGACCAGAAGCTTCTACAGTTGCATCATCACCAGACCTAGTGTATGAATCATCTGCTAAGATAGGCTTTGGAACACCACTGCCGATTCGAGATAAAGGAGTACGAAGAGAGAAGCTAACACCATCACAAAAGTCTAAATGTTGTGCAAGAACTTCTGCTGATGGGAAATAATCACTACATTTTTCGCATTGTGGAGCTTCCATTCGACCAATTAAAAGATTTGTGTTGAATACGTTTGCAAGTCCAGCGAGTAAACCACTACCTGGGACAGTGTCCTGTTCAACTAATTCATCATCTTCTTCTTCTTGGTCACTTCCCGAATCATTTTGATTAACTGGATTCGGACGTAAAAGAACAGATAAAGGACCTGAACGTGGGCATGCATGATGTTCATTCATATGAACTTGCCATGATCGCCGATCAAGGAACGAAACATTATGAACTCCACAACGGAACCTAGAGAGGCCTAAATGTCTCATTTCATGATCCAACAAACCGTTTGGTGAACGCAGTTCTTTAGCACACAAACAACAAACACCCCAATGTTCAGGAAGAGGAACTGGTGACGGCGGAGGTGCATGAGGATTTGCGGCAGCTTCAGCATAAGCTGCAGCCTCTGCTGCCTCAATATGCTGTCTAGCTAAAATCTCTGGCATATATTTTTGCGCCATACGCAAAACAACATCGTATAAACTGACTAAGACAGGCAATTCGAAAAACAAACTGCACAAATGATCAGTGAAACCGGAAACAACACTACATAATTTGGTTTGTTCATAATGAGGATAATAAAATGCTGGTAAAACAGTTGAACTGTTAGTCTCATCATTCACTATCCGAACGTTAGACGGACAAGACTTGTGAGCTGCAGAAATAGATTGTGCACAAAGTGATGGATTTCCTGTATGAGGATATATGGAATCATAGCGAGCGGGAACAATCTCAATAATACGGCGAATAACACGTTGATCATCGATTTGTAAACCATACAACAAACCGTTTATAGCAACTAAACGATATTCAGCAGAAGTTGGCTTAAATGAAGACTCATATGACTTTAACTCTGAAGGAGTGATTTGGTCGAAATTGACAGAAGCAGCTTCACCGTGAGGATGTAAACCAAGTTTATCATCTGCTACCTGAAGAGTAAGGCGAACAGGTGAATCAAATGCAATTGCAAGTGGAACACGCCTTTGGCGATCGAGTATGACAAATTTTGTACAATGAATTACAGCTGCAGGACCAGTTGATGTCAATGGGAGAGTTGTAGTATCTGGTCTCGATGAAGCAACAACAGCTGCAGCAGCAGCAGCTGTACTACTAGAACTGGCCAATTCACGTAGCATAACTTTCCGTAAAGTATCAAATAAAAGATCAGGAACTACTAACAAAGATTTATCTTCAAGTATATCTTCTGGATCAACTGTATGTACACCATCAAGTGCTATAGATAATTCTGGCATAAATCCATGTTTTTCTAGACAAAACTTTGATTCATCAACAACAGAATAAACAAAGAAATTATCGTTTTCAACAGCATTTTCAGATGGATGACAACTAACAGGATGCGCAACTAAAAGTAAAGTATCTCGACGTCCATTTGGTTTAACAATAAATGCATCTATAAAACGTACTGGTCCAAGTGGAGAAGACTCTTGTTTGTTTCCACGTTTTGCCAATGAACTATAATCTTTAGGATCAGATTTTAAAACAACCCAGTCAATAATGTTATCTAACACTTCACGAACTTGTTCCTCCCTAGTTTGACGATTAGTTTCTTCAGTACCATTTTGATCTACTGAACTAGTTTTGTCCGATAATGAAGTTATATTAATTAGATCGATAGGAGCTTTTGGTCTGCTATGTGGAATTTCAGTACTATTCCATGTGTCTAAAATTGCTATCCCAATCAACTGACCTTCTTTATTAATAGCTAAAACAATTCTTTGTAAATTCGGTGGTTCAAGTGGACTAATATCTATATCAGCTTCCTCGTCTTGTTGATGTACTCTGGCAAGAGCCAATTCATAAATTCGCTCTGGAGGCAGTGCGACTAGTTCAGTTAATCTTTGATACAAATCAGATGGAACAATTAATTGATGAATATCTGGCATGTATCTTCCAAGATTACCAGCACCAGTAATAAAATTATATTGTGTATTTGATACACCGAAATCACTTGCAACAGAACTACGAATCGCTAGTAAATTTGTTTCTTGATTAAGAATATAAGCTGGTTTAATAATTAGTTCTTCATCAATATCTTTACTAAGTGTTTCAAGATGTTGACTTATTGGTGTCATATGAGCAACACCAAACAATGGTTGATGAATTATAGGTATTAAATAAACAATACGATGTTGTAATTGGTCGTATGGACGTGCGACAAATGCATGTAATAGTTCAACTACTTTATCATGATCATTAATACGACTCATGAGACTTTGTAAACTAGCAGATGCACCATAAAATAAATTAGCATGTTGATTACTAGGTTTACAGATTTCCGCTAAAAATTTATCGAAACTAGCATTTAAAACATTTGATTTCAAGAAACTTGAATAAGCATCTAAATCTGCGCGTGTTTTAAGAGCAGCTGCAAGAGCACTATAAATATTCGATCCCCAACTAGTTCCTTTTCCAGAAGCTGTCCTACGTGTTGACCGACTAGCTGACGTTACATTCATACCACGACTGACAGCATTTGTTGGTATCTTTTTCTTTAATGAAGTAACACGTTTATCTGAAATAATACTTTGTGCATCGAAATCATAAATATCTCTTTGTATATGATTGCTTTCATCTTCAAATAACTGTATTGGCATACCACCGTTAACACCAGAATGATCCATTAAAATGGAATCTCCCAGTTCTTCATCATCCTCATCTTCCTCTTCTGATTCGGACTCTCCAGCTTCGTCTTCGTCAGTGGATCCACCTTCTTCCACATCACTACTGACTGTCAACTGGGCCTTTGAACTTCGGCGTGTGCGTGAAGAAACCCCCTTACGAGATTTTGATATTTTTGACAATTTATTAAGAGTTTCTTCATCAGATGGAGCATATTCACTGTCTTCATCCCCAACATCAACGTTTTCATCCGAATCGTGTTCATCATCATCCGCGAGAAACATATCAGAGTAAGAATAAGTTTCTTTTGTTGATGCGTTGGATACTTTGGCTTTTGGTGTAGATTTGGCAACTGCAGCAGAAGTTGAAGAACGTGTACAACGACCACTACTACGAGTCTTTTCAGGTACGGTTTTGGAACGTTCATTTTTCTTACGTTTCAAAGAAGAAGTATCTGCCGGTTGAGAAGATTCGTTAACTTTTGTATGTGACTTCCTTTTAGATGCACGGTCTTTAGATTTTCGACTTCGGCTAGATCTACTACTTGATGCTTTCTGCTTCCGACCATGGGCTGATACTTGATTAGTATTGGATTTTGTATTTCCTCGATCTTCTTGTTTCATTTATTCAATTTAATTGGACCTAAAAAATTATGGAGTTAATGAGAAGCGGGTGATAAAATTAAAGCGTACTGATAGACAAGTTGCTTACTTCACTACTGTCAAATAGACCGATCATACTGTTCAAACAAAGTACCGACTAAACTTTAAAGATGGGTACCTTACTATTGAGCAAAATATACTTCAATGTGCATCAGTTAATTTAAAACTGTAACTCTCATTTTAAAAGACAACTTTTACATTTCTGAATCTCTGAGCACAGAACGTTTAAGGGGTGTATACAGTACATATATATAATGGTTACTGATGTGTTTACAGCTTGTTTATATATTCCACCCAATCGTTTAAAACGCTTTATGCTTATTCTTAATAACTGATTCGATTATTTTGAAGTATTTCGTCAACACAGCGGTGACTTAATAGCCAGTGTTCGACTTTCAACAAATCAGTCGAGGGCAACAGGCGTACGTAAACCTAAGGGAAAACGAAGAGTGCATGTAACTGAGTCATTGTTAACGATTCTAAACAATGTCACCCAGTCTCTAACTATTAGTTACGGTAATCCCACGGATTTCGACCAGTTAGTTTGCACCTACCTACATAGCTAAGTCTAATAGTAAGCATCTGAATGGACTGATGCCACGTTTAGGTATGGCCTCCTTTGGTTTTATTTCGGCTTACTTTCACACCAAACATTGAGCGTCGAGGTATTCAGTGGATGGATATACGTAGTACATGTCCTAAACACCTCAGTTGACATACATTAGCAACCTTGTCAATCAATCCGCCATTTTTGCCTAATATCAGAATTTTTAACTCGATTTGTGCACTAAAGTTATGAGCAACTTTTTCAATTGCTTTGACATATATTAATGCTTTAATGTCACAGAATTTCTTGTTAGGAAATCTATAATCATAGAAGGATGAACTATATGAAGCTAAACGCACATCAAAGCCAGTGTCACATTATGGTCAAGCGGTTCATTTATTTCTTATTTCATAATCAAATCACAAGTTTAAGTATTCCTCGACTTAACGTGCGAGAACTGGGTAGTACCACCACCTTCAAAAATGACTGAAATTTTAGAAAGAAAAACTGATAACTAGGTAGTATGCTGTAATAAGTGAAACTGGAAAGCAATCACCCGGGTCACCATGATCTACAAGGCAGATAAATGACTTCATGGTTAACGTAATGCAACTTATTTACTATATACAGATTTGCGTATTCAGAATGGAGGCACTTTGTGAAGGCTATCAATACTATCTGGCTTTTCAAACTGAAAAAGAGTGGTTTCGAGTCGTACTTTAACCATATAGTCGCCACTAAATTACTGGTAAGAGTACATGTTTTAAAACTATTACGTCGTACGTTCAAATTTGCCCCAAGTTTTGGGCAGTTATTAACCCTCAAACTCAAACTGTAGCTTAGAGATGAATAAATAGATTTGTATTAGATTACTGATTACAGGGTAGAAAATAGGTACCGAAGAAAAACAAAGTGGATTATGCAAATTACCAATTGAATTGTAACGCATAAATATGTAAAACAAAAAACATTTTTCTTTGCAAAAAGATCCTTTTTCAAACACAGAACTGATCAGAAACATAAAAAAACTCGCTAGCTTTATCAAATGTTAATTTCTAACCATACTTAAAGATACCGCAGTCTAACTAGCTGACAATAAGTCAGATTCACTGGGAAAACAGTCTAACTAATTTTTTTAATACGATATCAACTCACTAGGTAGTCGGGTCTCTTTTCACTTGGAATTTCGGTCGCTATTAATATAAAATTTTGGAAAGCATAAAAAACAACCTATATATCTGCATTAAACTAGTGCGAATATAATGAAGTCAATTAGTTTCGGTGGAAAAGATAAACATTATGTCCTAATTTTCTAGGCGATCTAAACGAAGTATTATTACTTTCAGGAGACATGAAATTTTAGCAATCTATAAGAAACAAGTCAATATTCAAGTAATGAAGCTAGAGACTTATCATGGTCTTGATATCTACATCTCAAAACTAGAATATTCAACATTATGACTTATCCTAAATAATAAACAATCAGGTTTATTTTGAATAAACCCCGTCTCGATAGACTAATTTCCACTACGCATATATCCCTAGTACATGACTGAAGTTGGAATTTCACCATTGGCCTTGGCACAGCAGTTACGGTAGGACGCTACAGGTAGGTTAGAAATCAGTGTATAAGTATAATCCGGGCAGCTCGGATAAAATATGAACATTTCAATGGTTAAGATCATGAGTCAGTTGAAGCTAGACCACCATGGAAAACCTGGAAGCACTGGACGAGGTCGTGGATGCGCACTGCTGAGGAGTCCCATAATAAAACGAGACGGCCGTCCAGTGCTTCCAGGTTTTCCATGGTGGTCTAGCTTCAACTGACTCATGATCTTAACCATTGAAATTACTATAATATCCACAAAACCCATCTGATAAAATATGAACAGTTGGCTTAATCTGTAATAAAGTAGCCGGAGACTGTTTTCGTACATAAATTACAGAACGAGAACGCACCATTGGATTCCCAACATAATTAAAGGGAGTGGGTCTCAAATTATAGAGGAAGAACAGGACAAAACAGAGGCCATGATGAACTGTTTTGAGACAGTTTTTACTCAGGAGTATCTTCTAGACTAAACCCAAATACAAAGTCACAAAATCGGCTGCTCATTGTGGACTTTGATCGAGATGACGTACTAAAGACTAGACGAATTGCATCCCAAAATCTTGAGAAGTTGCATGATATATTGCTGCCTAATTGACTACGATATTCAATATGTCAATTGGGCAGGGTGAGTCACCTATGGATTAGAAGGATGAAATCGTCATTTCAATTCATTAAACAGGGCCAAGACAACTTTCATCAAACTACAGACTTGTCAATCTCACCAGTGTCGTGGTCAAAATACTGGAAAGAACACTAAAGAAGACCATAATGACATTCGTGGAAACCAACTTGTTAAACAGCGAAAAGCATGGCTTCAAGAAAGGATGATTTTGCACAACAAGCTTCTTTACAGAAAGAGAGCGATGAAAGGTTAGAGACATTTTCCACCTAGACTTCGGCAAAACATTTGGTAAGTTGCAGAAAAATAAATTACGAGGCTGGAGAATCTAAGAATTGTCGGACATCTAAAGTGGATCGAGAGTTTCCTGGTAGGTGCTCCGTCAAGAATCCAGTACACCAAGGCTCTTTCCAAGGTCCTCTACCTTCTATACTGTATGTAAAAGAGCTCCCAAATATAGTTGATCCCCCGATGCTACTATAAGCTGATGTAAAAGTCTGGTGAGAAACAACAGGAGCCGCAAACACATGTGCACTTAAAGTGAGCACAGATGTTCTGATTAGCTGGTCTGATAAATGGCTGGTGCCTATCAACGCGACCAAGTGTGTTTACATGCTCACTGAAAATACAAATGCAATTAGCTTAAGCATAGAGGAAGAGTCAGTACTAATAGATCGGTCTCACAATGACCTTGGGGTGAGTCACGATCTTAAGGCCACTGCCAGGAGTTTGCAGCTAATGAGATTGGAACCCTATGAGCTTTAAGACGGATATTCACCGATTAAATACAACTATGCTTACCACCGTATATACAAAAGTAGTGAGGTCCAAACTTAGAAAATGCGTTTTGTAAATGCAAATTGTTGCTTCAGGGCTGGCACATATATGCAACGGTTCAAGTTGCCACACCTCATTAGCACGAAAAATTCATAGTAGTTAATTCAATTGTGGTAATGTATAAAAGAAAAATTGCATGTAAGGATCTAGTACAGGAAGAAAGAATTAGTTTTTAGGAAGAAAGATATAAAGTAATTTTAATCTCACGGTTTAAGGGAGGACAAACAGTGTATACACCTACGCCACTGTGATCGTTTCTGAGCCATGTCACACACAGTCTCCCACCATTGGTTGCGATTGTCACGTGTACCCCAACCAAGTAGTCTGCATCTGCCAACATGGCTCAGACAAGTGGTGACTTCAAGCACTGATGCCACGTTTTGGTTTGGCCCCCTAGCTTTTTGAATGCGTGCTGACATTTATTCAGACATCACCCCATTAGGGTTGATCAGACTTCCAAGATAAGTGAAGTCGACGCAATCGACTACTTCACTTCCTATTCTAAGTTCGGGATAGGTGACCCCATTCCGATGTGTAGAATAACAAGAGGTAATTTTAAATCTGACATTTTTGTTTTTCTCCAACGGATTAGGACATCTCATATGTTATGGCAAGTGAGTACAAAAGGCAAGAACAAACAAAATACTCATGGTATACAGGACTTCGAACCGAGTCACCGATTCTCGGAACCCGTTACCCGAAGAAGTGGTGTCCGCCTCTTCAATTGAATCGTTCGGGTGAAGACTAGATACTTAGAAGCTACTAGAGAATGATTAACACAGCCTGTAGGCCTCCTGTCCTCGAAACACAAGTCTGAATCTTACAACACAAACTGATCAAATACATGAAAACAAAACAAAAGATGGAAAGGACAAGATTGGATAAAAGTCAATAAAAATGGCGAATAAATTGTGAGACGTTATGTAGGTAGGACTAATAAGTGCTAAAAGATGTCAACGGACGTAGGTCAGAAAGTAACATAATAAACTCCGGAGTCAGCAATAGCTAGTTGTCATCGAGTAAAATGAGGCATACGTTCCACACTGGCTGCATCTTTCTGATATATATATCGCTGTTATTCAAGGTTCCATGTTAACAAAAGACCCAGGTCATACTCCAACGGGTTGCTAATAAAGTTACAACAGCAGACGAAGTGGACGTCCCTCTGACTGTCTGGATGAGCAAGATGACGAAAGCCTTAAGACAAATTTCATCAACAACCGTGTAATTCAAGAACTTCGGTAAGCGAATTAATACGTACTGTAACAAACACTCAACAGGACTGTGGGTATTCAACTTCCAACATTAAAAAACAGTGGCCTCATAATGAACGGATGGACACCTAACTATGAGAACAACTACAGATTCGGACACTGTTAAACCAATTAAATATGACTTGTTGAATTAAAAAGTACATGTTTTTATGCGTGAAACAGCACCGAAAAAAAGAAACTCAGAACTTACTAAAATCAGCAAAATGGCGACGTATACTACTGAATAAGACTTTCAGTAGGCAGGTGGTGCGAAACTAAACAAACAAAACCAAAAAATAAAGAAAATATGGTATTAAAATAAAAACCATTTTGGTAAATAATTAGTAACTTTAAAAAATAATTATTAGGACAAAAGAAAGAAAAGCGCTTTTTTCAAACATCACTAACACCTATCGATGTCTTCAGTAGAATTGATAAAAGTAGTTCTTTATTTCTACCCAAAAAGTTTAACATTGAAGAATAAAGAAGAAGCTGGTCTCTCCTGAACAATCCAGCAAAACTTTACACCTCTGCCTTGTTCGGTGCCGAATTCTACAGTTGTTGTAAATGAATCTCAAAGTAAATATTTCTCTAAGTCTTCGACAGTTATGCTGACCTCGTCAATTTTTCTAAGCACGTCATAGCTTATATTACTAAATTCTCGGCAATGTTAACCGTTTTAAAATTAAAACTTCGAACTCCATTCCTGACTTCTGATTTGACTGGGTTTGCGGTCTTTCGGTCATATAGCTGTTACACACATAATTGTTGTTAAGTTTTCCCGATAGTTCTAGACGCAATGGAAGACGTTTTCGATTAAGGGGCTTCCGTATCTAGTAGCAGCAAACCGCCGATGCCTTCAGGTTGGAAACCAGACATATTATCGAAAAAAGAGTAAAAGGGATAAAAATTGGTAAATCATAGGTAAATACTGCACTTACCACTTAAGAATATGTCAAGTTTTCTCTTAAAGGCTTCCTGCAAAGTCCTGTAGTGACCTACTTTTGTCAGCAGAACGCGATTTGTTCGATGAAAACAATTATTATTATAACCAATTGTACCAGTGTCTGTTTTACTGTGCTCGTTTGTTTATCCATGCTAATGACAGCCGTTACACTTACTCTCCCGTTGACTTTGAACTTGTACGAATTCGGTTACGTGTGGTAACCACGCTTGTACTCCTTTGGCACGATCTCGGTATTCTTTCGATACCACGAGATCGCCAACAAATACATCTTGACTACAGCCACCATCTGTCTTCTGATATTGGCCTATGAGGATTTATTGGTTAATTGGCACGTAGTCTTCTTGTAGCGGTGTTCATAATCAAGTTCGATTCGACACCACGCTACAATTGGTGAGCCAAACCTAGGAACACGCATCAATCTCTGGTCAAATCTTCCAAAGAAGTCGATTCGGTGAGTCTATTGTTTATCTATCCACGTCTGTCGCATATTTTCATATTAATTTTTACTATATAATATACTCGACATGACGGATAACGATAAGAATAGTATTAATATAATAGACTTCGATGTACGCGTACCGAATCCCCGGCACTTTTTATTCGCGTGACGATAAATTCCACGCCTTATTCGAGAAATTCCCCAGAATAACTAAACCACTCGAGATTTCATCAGTGACCAATCGTGTGGTACACCACATAGTCACCCACGGACCACCAGTCACGGCAAGACCACGCCGACTGGCACCGGACAAATTGGCTTTCGCCAAACGTGAGTTTGACAATTTGCTATCTGCTGGTATTATTCGTCCTTCTCAAAGTCCTTGGGCCTCTCCTTTACACATGGTGCTCAAAAAGGATGGGGTTAGTTGGAGACCACGCTATTATTCCAACGTCTTTCGGATAATGCAATAGTAGTCAACCCAGAGAAATGTGAATTGGGTAAATCAGAAATAATATTTCTGGGTCACATCATCAGACAATAGGGTATTCTGCCTTGCGAGGGCAAAGTTCGAGCAATCAAGGAGTACAACGTGCCGTCCTCAATCAAGGAACTGAAGGCTTTTCTCGGTTTGGTTAACTTCTACCGACGTTTCATCCCTCACGCGGCAGAACGGTTACGACCATTAACCGATTTACTACGCGGTAATCCACGCAAATTAGAATTGAACGATACCGCACGTACTGCATTCTCAGAGATCAAAACGGCTCTCGCTGAAGTTACACTTCTCGCTCATCCTGACCCATCAGCCACGCTTAGTATAGCGGTTGATGCATCAGATTTCACTATAGAAGCCGTTATGCAACAGAATATCTCCGGTAGTTGGCAACCGCTTGAATTTTTCTCACGACGCCTTACTCCCACGGAGACGAGATATAGCGCTTTTGGTCGCGAACTGCTAGCAGCCTACTGTGCCATCAAACATTTCCGGCACGCAGTAGAAGGACGCCAATTCATCTTATTCACCGACCATAAGCCCTTAACGTATGCCTTGCATACCAAGTCTGACCGCTACTCACCACGAGAGTGCAGACAATTGGACTACATCTCCCAGTTCACGACAGACCCTCGTCACATTAAAGGCGAGTCGAACTATGTTGCCGATGCTCTATCACGTATCCAGACGAATGCAGTTACCTTACCGGTGCTCGATCTTCCTGCTATGGCCGTCGCGCAACCAAACGATCCTTTCTGTACAGAAGCACCACAATCTTCGTCCCTTCAGTGTCAGGAAGTACCCCTAGCTACTAGCTCAGGTACTATCCTGTGTGATACTTCTACCGGTCTTCCTCGACCCATCGTACCCTCTACCTATCGCCGTCTCGTCTTCGATGCCCTTCATGGATTGTCTCATCCAGGTATCGCAGCCACATTACGTCTCATCGCTACACGATACGTCTGGCCGTCCATGAATAAAGATGTTCGTATGTGGCTAAAGCAATGCTTACAATGTCAACGATCAAAAGTGACAAGCATGTAGCTGCCCTCATTGGCACGTTCGCTACGCCTGATGCTCGCTTTGATCACGTTCATATAGACATTGTAGGACCATTGCCACCATCGTATGGGTATGATCACATACTCACGTGCATTGACCGTTTTACAAGATGGCCCGAAGCTATTCTTATCACGTCTATTACGGCGGAGACAGTTGCTCACCGCTTCATAAAACGATGGATGGCGTAGTACGGTTGTCTCTCGACTATCACGACTGACCGAGGACAGCAATTCGAGTCCGCATTATTCTCCTTACTGACCCGGCTGCTTGGTACGGAACACATACGCACTACCGCCTACCATCCAGCACCGAACGATTTAGTTGAACGGCTTCATCGCCAACTTAAAAGTGCTCTCCGAGCACACGAAAACGACAATTGGTACGAAACCTTACCGCTCGTTCTCTTAGGCATCAGAACGAGTTTGAAGGCAGATATCCAATGTTCCGCCGCTGAACTTGTATACGGCACGACATTGCGTCTGCCTGGGGAATTCTTCACACCACGGAGCAGTAATGATTTCGGTAAATCAGACTACGTCCATCGACTGTCTGCATTTATGCGAACGCTGTCTCCGGTGTCAACTCGAATACAACATCGACAGGTCGCTCTCCATCGAGAGTTATCTACCTGTTCACATGTTTTCATACGAATAGATTCGGTACGCAAACCTCTACAACAGCCTTACGAAGGCCCTTTTCACGTGATCTCTCGTCACGAAAAGACCATCAAGGTTGATCGACATGCCCGCGTCGAGATCGTCAGCATTGATTGTCTCAAACCAGCACAGGTCGATGACAGTGCCCTACTAGATAACTTGAGACTCAATGCTAGACCTATCAAACCTTCTAGCGGGATCTCTACGTCTACCTCGGATTTCACGCTAGATACATCGGAGACCTCGTTCCCACGTCCCGGTCAACAGCACGCGTCATTTGCACCATCTACGAACGAGATTTCCGTCTCACGTCCAGATCGGCAGACCACGCCGCCCTTGACATCAAATGAGATCGCAGGCTCATGAAGTACGAACGAGACTATCGTCTCACGTTCCGGTCGCCGAGCACGCTCACCTGTACGCTTTCGCGACTAACCGCACAGTCAACATTGGATACGGTGTAGGACAATTCCTATACTACGCGCATGCTACACTTTTCTTTTTTTTGATTTTTTTGTACCCTGAGCATACGGCTCCGACCATCGCCCGTTTTGTAAAGTCGACTCCAGTCAACTTTGGCGAAAGCTGGTTTGGCCATCCACGCTCTTGTCAACGCACTCAGTCGATAATCTGGTTTCGAATCCGCCTGGCATACTTTTGGTTTCGCGCTTGGTCGTTATGGTCGCCTCTGGTTTCTTGACTCAACGTGGTTTCGTCCTACGTCTGCAGCGTTTTCTGGTTCGCATCCCTAGGAACGCAACCATCAGATCCTGGATACGAACCACTCTGGTGTGGTATGCTAACCCGAGCAACAAATACAGCACACTTCTCCTGGTACCGTTCTACGCAAAAGACTCCCGTTGGCAACTCGAGGATCAACGATCGTTTCCTGTTTCACCAATTCTTCCATCCTACAACCGCACTTGTGCCGATCAGTCCCACGAATCAAAACGCTACCAATTGAAAATGTAAACCCTTCCTAGCGGGGGGCTCCTGTAATGACCTACTTTTGTCAGCAGAACGCGATTTGTTCGATGAAAACAATTATTATTATAACCAATTGTACCAGTGTCTGTTTTACTGTGCTCGTTTGTTTATCCATGCTAATGACAGCCGTTACACTTACTCTCCCGTTGACTTTGAACTTGTACGAATTCGGTTACGTGTGGTAACCACGCTTGTACTCCTTTGGCACGATCTCGGTATTCTTTCGATACCACGAGATCGCCAACAAATACATCTTGACTACAGCCACCATCTGTCTTCTGATATTGGCCTATGAGGATTTATTGGTTAATTGGCACGTAGTCTTCTTGTAGCGGTGTTCATAATCAAGTTCGATTCGACACCACGCTACAGTCGATGGACTGACTCAGCTGGAAGCGAATTCCAGAATTTAACTATTCTTAAGGAGTAGAAAGTAGAGTAGAAAATCCTAGATTTTAAGGTTTGTTTTGCTGTTTTGTTTCGAGCTTTAAAGTCAGTAAGAGCATACTTCAACTTGATTTGGCCATCACGTGGCGAACCTGACCAGAAACGGATGTTCGAATTATCGGTTTCGCATTCGTTAATTAGTATGACGATTAGTCCCTCGTAAATTCTGTGTAATAAGTTGGTTAGGTCACTCCCCCAAACCATTTGCAGTATTTTTAACTTAGTATTTTTTACTCCTAAAATCCTCGCTGGTAGTACATTTCTTATTGAAGATTCTACTAAAGCTAAATCGCGTGAAGAGTTTTTAGAAGGATTCATTTTCTTTTGGCTACTCCAGATTGTAAACTTTTTAACTAGGAGTGATCTGAAGTTCTTTGAAAATCGTGTTCACGACTGCTGATAATGCTCTCTTTTCCTTCATATTAACTAATAGAAGTTTTTTTAGTTGTCCCTTTGGTTTTAACTGTCGAACGACCAGTTTTTCTAGTGAGAGAGTTTTTTTCTCTGCACATCATATTGTTTCATTCATGTCAACAGCAGAGTGTGGAGTAAATGAACTTTGGATGAGTGATAGTTTCCTTGTCCTGACATTGAGAGACCTATTACGAACACGTGTATAAGTGGTCTGAACAGTAATTGTTCTCCCTTTGATCGTGTCGACGATTGGATTTTAGTCATAAAGATCAAGGGTAAGGGCTAAACTAACTGCAGCGTCATCATTCTCTTGACAGGTCTGCGAAGAAAGCTATCAGAAAACCTAAAAAAGGTAGTTCTAAAGCGGGAAAACAAACAAAGGCAAACAGTGGACAGAAGAAGAGGGATCTCGACGAAATTAGTATTGACGGAACATGCGTCTATACTAGCGAAGATATGCTGAAGCTCAACACCGTCTTAACCTCGATGGTACTAGACTCCCCCAGTAAAATTGAGTCCCTCAGCACGATACCATTAAATGCAACTGTGGTTCCCGAAATTGCTTTGGACGACTGGATCCTTCTCAAAAGAGTTAAAGAGGATCTAGTGTCACCGTAAAAAAGCAGAACAACCTAGGTCTTGTAGTGAGATTAGCTAGGGAGTTGACCATGCAATCCATTCCGAAGATTGTCCATCCAGTCAGCAAAGAGCATGGGAATCCGAAACGCATTCTAATTGGTAAATAAAAAAGACATCAACTTCCTTGTACCCAGAACCTAGGAAACCAGCACAGTCCGTCTTGATTCTTCCATAATTATAAATGTTCAAGACAGTTCTGATCATAATCTCAGTCTGAAAATAAAATGACAGTTGAACACGAAGCTTGGGCCTCCCAAAATTGAGTCGCTAACGACTATACAGCATGATCGGAAGAAGGATTTCAAACACTAAAATCATTCAGGACTCCTTCGTGTACCGTTCTCATGTTATGTTTGTGTAGAGGATGTTCTGCTGACCAGTCATTTGCTGAAATCAGAATAGAATGTACGAATGCTGCCTGATACACCATATTCCGAGAGCATTCTGACCAGGAGCATCCTAAGGGAATCCCACGAGACGTTTTTTTGGAGGATATTTCATTGTGCAAGGTGTGTCAGTAAACATGAACCCTGATCACACAATCTGTGATATTCGGGAATGGAAATTCATCAATCAGTCCTTGAAGCGCAAGAACATTTTGACTCAATAGGTGATGAGACTAACCAAGAAGGACGCGAATTCTAGTCCTCAGTTGATGAAGATAGTTTTCCTACCCTCCCACATGACGGCTTCAGCTCCCAAATCATTTCGTACCCACAGACACCGGTTGTCAACTGAAATCCGTTTGTATTCGGATGGCAAGTTGAAGTTGGCCATTCCACTTGTGAATTGTCTAGATCATGAAAAAACGTGTAAAGGACAGGAAATATAAACTCGCAAGAACCTTTTTAGGTAAGTTACTTGTCCATTCGCATAAGGCTCATTCAGAAAACAAGACTAGAAGGCTCACGCTTTTCAAATTGAAAGCGTAAATTGCCTATATATGTACACTGCAAGTTTACCGAATAAAATGGATAAACTGAGTGAACTCAGTAGTTCTAGCAATGCACATCTGGTAGAAATATCAGAAACATGAATATCCTCTCAATTTGCAGATCAGAAGCTATCAATATCCGTCATTTTCTTGATTCGCAACGACAGATAAACCGGAATGAAGAGGGGAGAGCCCTACACCTGAGATCTTGCCTAGTCACACATCGAGTGCACACTCGAAAGTTCATTAATCCTTATGAATCTGTATGGCTCTCAGTAAGACTGATTAACATCTCGTAGTGTCTAGTCGGAGTCATCCACGAGAAGCCCACTGCTGACGTCGAGTATGACAATAGTGTGCTGGAAGGATGATCCCACTGTACTCGTCTCGGATACACTTATACCCTGAATAAATGTGACTTCAATCTTCCAAAAGTCAACCTCGCTGAACAAATGTACACTGGAGTCGACGACTCTACTGAAGATCAGTTCTTAAACCTCATTGAAGATCCAGGTGAATTCCTAATTAACAACCTATCACTCTTGACTCTTCTTGATGAAAATGATCACACCATCATAGCCTTCAATCCTACCAACAAAACTAAGTCTAAGCATCCTACTGACAACATGCGCTGGAATTTCAAACAGCTGAATGTGTCGGCTTTACAGGACAATCAACATCAGGTGGACTGGGACGTCCCCCCTAAACTTGATGTTGATACTCATTTCGGTCTCTTTCTGCTCTTTTTATTATATGCTATAAAGTAGTCTGTTCGGTGAACGGTCCTCAAAATGTACAAGAAACCCACAATCATCAAGAATTCTACTCTTCGTTCGCTGGGACACAAAAGTTAGTAATGTTTTGAGTACAAACGAACTGGTTACAAGGGCTCATACAGGCAATAAAAGCAAGTGAAGAACATATGTACAAAGGTAACAAGAAAACATAGGCTTCATTATCAGATAAAGCTAATCGACAGATTTGTCTCCAATCCGAGGAGCTTATTCTGTCATGCATCTCCTCTTCGACAAGCCAGAAACGGAGTTTCCAAACTTCTAGGTTCTGACGGCCCAATTAGCGACTACGGTGACGCTACCGACCTGACAGAGCAGTACTCTCGGACATTCCAACCAACACACGCTAACTACATTGATGAGAGCTTCACCTGGGATGCCACATGGCTTTCAGAAGTAAACCGGATGACTGGCTGGGCGTATCGGAAACTGCAGCAACTAAACAAGGACACCTCTCCTGGCCCGGGTATTGTCAATCCTGCTGTACTGAGGTAAGCGGCTTCAATCTTGACGACACAGTTTAGCCTGATGTTTTCACACTCGCTAAGCTTAGGCATGTTGCCAGAAAATCGGAAGCTGGCTCACATCACACAAATTATCAAAGAAGGTCGATGTAGTGAATCTTCAAGCTACTGACCACTGACCCTTCCCTCCATAGCCTAAAAATTTATGGGGTTTCTGATAAGCGATGGTATACACGACTATTTAATATCTTTAAACTTCTTTTCACCCCAACAGAGCGGTTTCAGGAAGGGCCATTCTTGTATAACTAACCTGCTGACTGCGGTGGACAGATGGACAACCATTGTTGATCGCAAGGGTAAGGTTGACGTGATTTACCTGGACTTCTGAAAAATATTTGATAGGGTCAAACATATATATCTTATCAAAAAACTCAAATGATTAGGTATTAAATCAACTTTAATTGATTAGCTCGCTTCATTCCTGAAAAGTCGACAGTTTAAGGCCAGGATTAACTTCACCTTCTCTCAGACTATGGAATGTCCTAGTGGGGTCCTCCAGGTTTCAGTAATAGGACCTCTTCTTTCCTTAAATTTGATAAACGATCTTTCACGACAGGTATCGTCAGATTTATCACTTTTACCGATGACGTGAAACTCTGTAGCGGAGCGTGAAACGAAGTGGATAAACTGGCACTACAGGAGGATCTGACTTAATTTCAAAGTTGGGTAGATGACAAAGGACCTACTGTTAGTTTCAGTTTCAGTTTGGAAAGGACAGGGGGCTTGATGGCCTGTGTTAGTCCTGGCAATTGTGTTCTCTCAGTTGATTAAACTTTCTTTTGAAAGAATCTACGGATGGAGCTTCAACCACGTGTTGAGGTAATGAATTCCACTCGTTGATGATTCGGTGGGAAAGTCGATAATCAGCTGGCAGGTAATTTGTTCTGGGCTTGTGAACTTTTTTGGAGTGCCCTCGTAAATTCTCAGTTTTGAAAGACAAGAAAATTGAGGGCATATCAGGTGCAAATTTATCACTAAGCAATTTGAAAACTGTAATCAAGTCACCTCTGGTTCTTCGATATGATAAAGGGAATAGGTTTAGCTTGGCCAGTCGAGCATCATACGAAGCTTCGCTATTACCAGAATCAGCTTAGTTGTTGTTCTCTTGACCTTTTCCAAAAGCCCTTTGTCTTTTTTTAAGCATGGGCCAGCCGCTTGTATGCAGTACTCAAGTTGAGGACGCACAAACACTGTACACAAAGTCAAAAACGTTTTAGCGTCGACATGAGTAAAAGCCCTACGTATTGACCATAAAGTTCTAAAACGGCAGTGTGCAGTAGTCTTTAGATCTTGGCTAACGATGACTCCAAAGTCATTATGTGTCTGAACAACAGGTAGCTCAGTGTAATTCATCGTGTATGTATCTGCATCTTGATGACCGATAAGCATCATAATACACTTGGAAGTATTTATCGGCAACTGCCAAGTTTGAGACCATTCAGATAATTTCTTAGGTCATCTTGGAGTTCTAAGCTATCTCCCTTACTCCGTAACTCTCTCCACATCTTGACATCATCAGCATATAACAAAACCGATGGTGATATTAGACGAAGAAGGTCATTTACATACAAGAGGAATAACAGTGGCCCCAAAACTGTACCTTGAAGTACTCCACTAAGCATAGCTTCCCAGCTAGATAATTTTGAGTTCACCCGTACGCTTTGTTGGCGCCCAACTAAGAAGTCTTCTGTCCACATCAAGAGATTGATTCCAATCCCGACATTGTTTTTGGCTTATATAACACCCGGTTGTGCGGAACTTTGTCAAAAGCTTTGCTGAAGTCAATGTAAGCTACGTCTACAGGTGTCTTTTGGTCCTTAGGAGCGTACCAGCTTTCACGAGCGACTAATAAGTTGGTGGGTCGAGGCACAGGTATTCCGAGTTTCATGATACTAAGATTCTGTCTCATCAGTCCCCAGTAACCTAAATCTATCCCACTTTTTCTTTCTTACGGAGAAGGATGCGGATCTCCCTACTGAACCATGGTGGGGAGTTTCTCGGCCCCCTTGGTATAGTCCAAGGGATGTCGGGTGCGGTAACTTTTAAGCATAAATTTCGGAATGCGTCCCAAGCCGTTTCAGTTGAGGACTCTGGGTCTATTGTCCGATCTTCTAACGATGTTGAGTGCATGATCTCTGATGCGTGCTCGTGATTGACAGTTATATGGAAGTCAAAAGTTAAAACTGCGTGATCACTTTTACCTAGGGGTGGCATGTAAAGGAGGTTCGCAACGTCATCTTCATAGCGAGTTAATATAAGATCTGGTAAGGATGATTCGATGTCCGGGTCGTAAATAGTCGCTTCTTTCACATGTTGCACTAAGGCACATGTTATAACCACATCAACTAGTTCCTGCTCGAAGGAATTATCTGACGATTCAGTTCGCAGATTTTTCCAGTCTACCATGGGTGCATTAAAGTCCCCTAGGATTAGACATCGACCTCATCGCGACCAATTTTTGAGCCCGTTTAGCAGGACATCATTTCCCTCACAGCTTGGACAGGGATAGACCAAACGAATCGGCAGCTCTTGCCCCTTGAATTTCAAGCGGCAACTAACCAATTCACAGGTACGATCTTCATGGGATACACTGTCAATAATGACAAATGAGGTAGCATTCCTAATGAATAGAGCTACTCCCCTCCTTTACGTTTATGTTTTCTGTCGACCCTTACTAAAGTAAAACCCTCGAAATCGAGTTCCATATTATCTATAGACTGTGTCAGCCAGGTCTCTGTGACTGCGATTATGTCTGGCTCTGTAGAGTTAATCTGTTCACCTAGTTCCGATCGCTTATTGAGCAATCTTCGGGTATTAGTGTAGCAGACCTGAAACCTATTTAAGTGGCTTCGTGCTTCACCCAGAGAAGCTTCGGCAACATCTTCTGACGAAGCCTCACAACCCCAAAATTTACAATTTTTATGTCCTTTTCCACAGCGTCTAACCTAATTTGTTGTTCTTTTTCGGCTTCCCGTCTTTTTACACGGTCTAACAACGGCAAGTCCTTACGGATAAAAACTCTCGAACCCCCTAATTTATGTCCATTATGTAAATTTAAGTCCCTTTCATTCGAAGATATGAATGCTACTTTAAGTAGTCTGGATTGATTAGGCTTCAAGTTCGCTACACTACATAGTCTATACAGCTTTAACAAGGTGTCTCATGTTAAATTGTGACGATGATCAGTTTATCACTTTTTTATCGGCATAAGAAGTTAAGATGTTTGACATTATTTCTTCATGGATGAAGTTGTTGTTGGAGTAGGGTTTGATCTGAGATTCTCCTACTCTTAGTTTTGATTGGCGGATTATACACACAGTGCGTTACAGTAGCCAGCACCTCATTGTAGTTGTGGAGATTCCCAGTGTTGGCTCATTATAATTTCAGGAATTAGTATGTGATGAAGGAAAGATTGGAGATAAATAATATAAAAAGTGGTTTATTATGAAGCCTGATTATAGTAAAATGTCTTAGTTCTTTAATTTTATACCTTAACACTATTGAGCTCTCAAACAAACATTAAAAAAAATAAACGCGAACAGACGAAAAATGATGGAGAAACGCGCAAAATGTCTGATTTTTTACTTGTCTGGAGGGAAATAATTCAGATTTTCCACTTTTTATCGCTCTGTGTTTCAAATTTCGCCGTATTATCCACTTTTCGCCTGAATACACACTGAATTGTCTACTATTCGCCTATACACACGCATATTTATATAATTTTGCTTCCACTTCTGAAACACCTTTGGTATAACCCCAAAGATTTCCTGTGTTCGCCTGTATTTCCACAATACACCACACGAAAACTTCAATCCACGTAAAAAGTGGTATATGTTTGATGAAATTTATTGGAAAAAAAAGCGTAACATTGTACAACATTATAAGTAACTGGAAGATGCTAGAGCATAAATCTTTATGTATTTTTAATTGTGATTGCCAAGTCTTATTGTAGTTTGAAAAGATCTATAGAACAGATGATGTATTATGAGTAAAGCACATGTACTTAATTGCAAGTGCATTTAAAATCAAACCGGCTCTCTCAACACTTAGTCAAAGAGTTTCTCATGCTTTTAGGAAAGTAAGAGCATGTTTAAAAAGTGTTTAATAAAAACGAAGCTGAACATGATAAATATCCCACTGATTATTTCTTTTCATAACGCTTGTTAGACTATTGAGAGTCAAAATAATCTTGTGAATTCTGAAATGTAAAGAACAAAAAAAGTTGCAACGACATCTAAATGACACGCTTTTACACAACTAGCTACTTGAAGCTTCATTTACGGTTATGTTCGTTAACACTGAAGACTATACATTTAGGGCAATAAAGAATAGTTATCACTTTACATTAGTACATACATGTTCTTGTTTTCTTCGATTACACTTTTGTAATTTGTCCCTAATGTCGCTACTCGCCTTATTGAGTATAACGGGTCTACCTTGCACTTTAGGTCACCAGGATCTGTTATTTGCAAATAACATCATGGTCTGGAGAAAGAATCTCAAGTCATGTGTCCCATCTCAAAAATTATAAGACTATCCTGAAACTAGTTCAGAGAAGGGTAACCAATCAGATGCTTGTACTAAAAAAACGTTGAATTTCAAATATTTTAGGTTGTAAGTAGCTGATGAGAACCTGACGAAATAAAATGAATTCATATTATTCTGCACCAACCTTTGTTCTTGCTCTCTTTAAAATAATAAAGGGAACGATGTGTATAAAAAACTAGTTGTGATAACACCTTTTTGTGAGTCCTTCAAAATAAGCTTAAACTTTCAGTTTAGCCATGTGCCCACTGTAATATATCACTGAATTTTGCTTCTATGATAAATGTTCGTTAAGTAGGATAGTCATTTATTTACTTGAACACATCAGCATTGATACAAAGGGGCACCTTATATGTATGCACTACACAATAACAATCAGGCCAGTAGTAGTTACTATTAATTTAAATAGCTGGGATAATACATATAGCTAATAGCGCTTATTCATTTTTATAACTATCCATCACCATATTGAAGAATGACCATAAAATTACTAACATTGAGTTGAAGTTTCGTAGACAAGTGTAAACTTCACTGTTGATGTCCTCATTATAATTACAACTTGTGATAAAATTTTGTGGTAAAACCAATAATAACCAATTACAAGTCTATTCGACCCTACCCTTTATGTCCTAAAAATCCTAGTATTATTTCTTTGTTCCGTCTTCTGGACTCATGTTCGGTTTGCTTGTTGCATAACATATCAATTTTCTTGATCTACTCACTGTACGATATCAAGATGTGAAAATCTGAGCCGATGGCTTTTGTGTTAATCTATTTGTTTTTATTGCTCAGTACACATTTCCACTTAGCTTCAACTTAATTCTTTCTGTTTTGTTTAATTAGAGGCAATGATGGATATGTTTATGTGATTGAGTATTGGTTATCTCTGCTATCTAAATACTGATAAATTTTTCCTTCAGTCGGGTTCAAAATTCATTTTCATCAGTGAGGGATATGTTGGTTTGTTTTTATGAGTTTAATTTAATCTCTGAAAACCTGTCAATAACTAGGATCCAAACGAAGATACTGAATGGAACGATATTTTACGTCAGAAAGGGATTTTACCACCGAAAAAGATTGAACCTGAAGAAGAACTTCCTCCACCTCCAGATCCAAGTAAATACTACTGGCTTTTTAAATACATTTTTATCTTCATTTCAAAGAGAGAACTAATGAACATTCTTATTTTTAGAATCTATTTTAGATAAATTGACATCAGATGAGTTAGATGAGAAACTTGATTTATTGGAAGATGGAGAGATTGATGATGAAGAAGCTCGTTTCCTTGAAGAATATCGTCGTAAACGCATAGCACTGATGCAAGAAGTGGCATCAAAAGCTCGTTTTGGTAGTGTACGGGAAGTCACCAAAGCTGATTGGACAACGGAAGTGACAAATGCTGGTGATACGTTTGTTGTAATCCATGTTGGGGAAAAAGGGTGAGTACTTAGTAAATATAAATTATAGTGTAGTATCTGTAATCAGTGGAATAATGTGATTGTCGAAAATTTATCAGATTCGGATGTATTAATCCTGAATGGCTATACGATGTTTCAAACACGGTTTATCGTTCATAATCATATCATAACATACAAATAATTTTTGGATATGTTAAGTTTCAATATTATGATAGACCTTATTCAACCACTTGGGGCTATAAATTTGCTTCAAATTTGTTGCATAGTATGTTAACATAACTTTTTTCTAACTTGTCTTCTAGTTTACGTGCATGATCTCTTGCTTTCTTCAATATTTAAAATATTATCATTGTGTTAGTCTTGCTATGAGCGCTATTTAGAATTTACGATGTACCGTCAATATATGAGCGATTCATAGGAGTTTTGAAGTACATTCAATATATTTCTAATTTGTTATTTATGTTCCTACTGGTTTTGAATCGGTTTTGATGGGTAGGTATTTATGATTCAACGCTACATATTATGACTGAAATTAGTTACATTTTTATTTCTCTTCACTATGGAGTAGAAAGAACTATAAAATTCACCAATGAAGTACAAATAGATGTTTTCTCTCAGTCTAGTTAACTATTAAGTCACTGGACTTATACAACTGGGTAACCAAATAAAATCGTTTCTGAGTTACATTGCTGACATAAGAACTGATACTGCGCAACTTCCGGAATCAGGGTAAATGGAGGGAGGCTTTCTGAGGCACTCAGCTATTTTTTTAAAGTTGACCTATGCAACAATGTAATCACCTCTTAACAAGTAAATAAAATTAGTAACTTTACATTAGATTATCTCCTTTAATCAATCTCAACCTGGAGCTTATTTGTATATTTCCTTGGCTAGTGTTTAATTTTTTTTCCTACAAAATATGTTATAGTTTGTCAAAGATACTTTAATTTTATACTACAGGCATGGATTATGCAGTTTAATCGATCAACATTTTCGTAAATTAGCACAAAAATTTCCTACAGTGAAATTTCTTCGTGGTGAAGCTAGTTTATGTATTCCAAATTATCCAACAAGCAACTTGCCATCAATTCTTATCTATAAATCTGGTGATTTAAAAGAACAGTTGATTGGTCCTGAAGCTGTTGGTGGAAATACGGTGACTTTGAAAGGTAACTGTTCATGGATCTATTTGTTCATATACTTTCTTGGGCTACTAGTTATTTTTGTCTCAGTGGCTTTGAGTCTTATAAGCTATCAGATCATCAAAATGTTTTAGTCTATACAACTTAACTCATTGACTTTTTATAGGTTTATACTCTGGAGCACAAACTACGTGTACCCAAACCACTATAAGGTAGTGTAGGTTTGAATTTTACTATTAGTCAATTTAGGACTTAATTTCATAACTCGGCTGAAAGCAGAATAGCGGATGTACTTCGTGTCCCATTTGGAACTGATTGGCTAGATGTACTTGCACTTGTGTTGATGTACACATTGGGACTTGTACATAATACCTTTCGCTTCAGACACCCTACTAATTATCCACTGAGCTATTTGGTCTAGATGGTCACTGGCTTGTGCAGTGTGAGTTAATTTCGACCCATTTATAAAGCTTGCTTTGAAGGCGTTTAAGGTTAAAGACACTGAGTTGAAATCCCGGTATAAATATCGACACAGAGCTACAGTTGCATTCAAATGGCGACTTCCAAATGTGACAAAACTCGCGTTCTGAATTCTGCTGCTAGCCGCTGTTCAACTTTGCTTAAAATACTTGTAACCTAATGGAAATATCGAAGTTATCTACTCAGAATCAACCGGAAGATTCAAACGATCATTACAAATGAGTTCATTTCACGAGTCTAAGCTATTAATGAATGAAGTACATATCCATATCAACATTCGTATACTTTTTCAAATTTTCTTCGTTATCTCATTTTGCTACATTCGCTAAACTGGATGTGTAAAAATTATAAATTGGTAACAAAGTAAATAAATGATTAGGTTCTTATACTTTTAACTGAAAACATACACTGTGGCTTCTTGTTTCAAGCAAACAGCTTTTAACCAAATAGGTCACCGGGTTTGAACTTCGTTTCAATATTTTAGTTTTGGCAGGTGAATAGTATTACTAGCCTTTACTCAAATAATATTTCTCAAAGCTAAGTACACACTTCTGTACACTTGTAAATATATCTTTTATAGATTCACTCCATATGATCATCCGCACTACCTGTTTTGTTATTTAATTCTATAAAAATTTACTGATCAGTGACAGATATCCTGTTATTTGAGTTTCGATTGCTTAAATATTGCCTGTCATAATGTGTTAAAATATCTAAAAAGATAAATCATTTCTCTTTAACCAGATTACCAATCATAACATAAGTTATTCGAAAAAAAAACATATAGTGTCAGATATGTTTGGTTTGTATAGTGAGACTAAAGTTTTAATTTTTACTCTACGTTTCTAATTGTAATCTTGTTGAATTCAGTCAGTCATACATAATATAGAACTTGGCACATATATACGTCAGTCCAAGTGTTTACATCGATTAGCGCAGTGAAATAAAATTGTTCGAAGGAATCTCAGAGTAATGAAGGTAGTAACAGTATCAGTGGTAATAGAAAGGATTATGAATCTAAGATACAATTTGCAAAAAATAATATGGATTAGTGGAATGAAAAAACTTGTAAACTGATCTGAAAACTTAGGATCTAATAGAAGACAAATAGTGAAGGCACCTGAGTTAGTGTGAACGATTTTGAGCCATGTCATCCCGACTTTAAGCATTTGTGACGGTGATCTCGCGGATCTCAACCAGGTTGTCTTTACTTACCCACACGTTTCGTTTCAGTAGTCAGTCTTAGTGGACTGATGCTATGTCTTAGTGTGGCCATCTCTAGCTTTCCTCCTACCTACTTGTAGCATAATCTATAATCGCGCTTTGTGGTAGTCGGTGGATCCTGCTTCGGTCTGGGCACCCGGGCAGTATCACAGCCTACACACAAATAAAATTTTGTGTGGCGCATATATATTTGGTGCCCCCTTGTACCAATATTTATGTGTTCAAATGAATGAATGAATGTAGTCGGTGGATGGAGATACTTTATACATGTCCTACCTATTTCGGTCGATGAAGACTTATTACCTTATCAGTCTACTTGCCATCTTTACTCAGTATTCTGTATATAACTTCAAAATTGGCAACTGAGCGGCTCCTAAAAGCACGAGAAATAGTTCAAAGGCACCTATGATTGAGTACTAATAACTTACGAATGTCCTCTATTTATCACAGTCATAAAATAGAAAAAAAAACGAACTGCTGCGCGATATACTCATTCTTTAGTTGGCAAACAGATATCTCTACTATGCCTAGAATCTATCGCCGTCAGTGTATGTTGTGTCTGTGAACACGCATAAGGGATCCGAGTGTGGTCGTCCATTTGACTTCATCTGGTCAATACAGAGAACTAGCGCGATTTACTCTCTGTATATGTGGAAACTTGACTGCCAGTACTCGTCGCCTCGCCAACCTAGTTATAATATATTATGTCGCAGAGTATAATAGCTTCTTCTAGACGATTGCAAAAGATATTTAATCGAAGGAAGGAGGCAAGAAATTAAAAAACCAGTAAAAGCATATAATCCAACTTTTTTCGACCAAGTTTCTAAACTTAGATATTACTATATCGCCCTGTTACTCTGGTCCATTCACTTTGCATTCATAATTTATGATGAGCATTTACCAATTACTCTTGTTTCACTGAGCATGAGTCAGCGTGATGATCGTCACAAATGGTTAAAATCTGAATGACATGGCTCAAAATCGTTTACACTAACTCAGGTGCCTTCACTATTTGTCTTCTATTAGATCCTAAGTTTTCAGATCAGTTTACAAGTTTTTTCATTCCGCTAATCCATATTATTTTTTGCAAATTGTATCTTAGATTCATAATCCTTTCTATTACCACTGATACTGTTACTACCTTCATTACTCTGAGATTCCTTCGAACAATTTTATTTCACTGCGCTAATCGATGTAAACACTTGGACTGACGTATATATGTGCCAGGTTCTGCAATGTGTATGACTTATCGACTGACTTTTATCAAGCATTAATTTTATTTTTTTTTGCTGAGAGAAAAAACCATACACCAGGTGAAGTTTACTCAATTGTGTCTTTTTATAGCATATATAGTGTATAATAACGTTATTGTTACATGTGATTTGGCAATGAAAACTGTAGGATGTAAACTTTCTTCAAATTAAAAAAACGATTGTTTAGGCCATCTAGAGTGTCTGAGCAATTGTCACTTATTTTAGATATTAATCAGGCTAATGATTCATCGGGATCTTGTCTGAGATCATTCTTCGATCATTATTCTTCATAGACTGAGGTGGTTCAAGTATGTATTACGTATATCCAATTACTGCTTCAACGAGTATAATCCAGTGCAATAAATTTTTGAAGAGAAAAAAGAAGGGACATGAAGAATTCAGAAGATTAGAATTCGGGATAACACAGAGTGGATTTTTTATTTATGTATTTTTATTTTATTTTGAACACATAAATATTGGTACAAGGAGGTACCAAATATATATGCGCCACACAAAACAATGAGAATTTAAAGAGAAGGGAAAAAAAGTAAAGAGCGAAGGGGATTATTAAAATAAAAAAAAGAACAACAACGACCAGATCAGTGTAAGGTAGGCCCCCGAATACCCTGGTACGACCGAGAGTGGGGAGAGTCCGCTTTCCCTCACGAAATGTTCCCACATGGCCACGCGTATATAGCCTCTGCCAGGGAAGTCCTACTCACTGCCTTCTCGTGGCATCGGTGTTGTTTACGAAATTGAGAGGACAGAAAGCGAATGTCCGGCGCTTTAAGCGGATCCCAAATCAATGGTGCACATGGGATTTGCTATCCTAAAGGAACAAATGGCGTATGAACCAATCGTTGGTCACCGGCTACCATGGGACTGCATCTCCTCACGATTCTTCACTGCCTTGTGGATCAGACCTTCAGGTCAAAGGCTCGGGGTGTGGCCCCCTAAGAAAACCACCTGCTTCGGTCTGGGCACCCAGGCAGTATCACAGCCCACACACATATCCAATAAGATCTGTGTGGCGCATATGTATTTTGTGCTTCCTTGTACCGATATCTATGTGTTAAAATAAATGAATAAATAAGTGTAAGGTAGTGTAATAGTAGTAATAATGGGGGAAACGAAAAGGTACAGTCAGAAGAAATCTTTCAGTAAGGAAGAAGCAACCAATTTTTACGAAGAAAGTAAAAGAAAGTTACAGCAGGATCGCCACTGGCTTCTATTCTGAGCCATATCTGATAACATTTTTAGCCACTGTGTTGCACCATCTCCAGGACCCCAACCAGGAAGTCGTGAAGGACCAACAGAAGCCAGCCCTTTGCAGCTTTCTTTCATACCACGACACCATGTCATACACTGACCACCTCTCCGCTTTTTCCAACCAGTCCCAGAGTCGGCAAATAATGCACGACGTGGAATTCTCTGGGACAACATTCGTAGAACATGTCCAAGCCACCGAAGTCGGTGTTTCAAGATGATGACACCAATTGCATTATAGTTTCTGTGCCCGAACCTCTGCATTACTAACATGGTGTTGCCACTGGATGTTAGCAATCCTTCGGAGACAGCGATGATCGAACACAGAGAGTCGTCTAACATCCTCAGTTTGGAGAGGCCAAGTTTCACAAACATAGAGCAAAACTGCTCTCACCGACGCGTTGTAGATCCGACCTTTTACAGCCAGACTAACATCACGAAGGCGCCAAAGGTGGCCCAGATTGGCATAAGCCGCTCTGGCTTTCACTATACGTGCATTGATCTCATCACTCACGCCACCACCAGCACTTATACAGCTACCTAGATACAAGAACTTCTGGACTACTTCAATCTCCTCACCATCCAGAGTGAGTACAGGATTAGAATCCTGCCAGTCTTGTAAAAGTACTTTGCACTTCGAAGGTGCAAAGCAAATACCATACCTACGGACACTGATTGCCAACTGATTAAGTGCGGATTGCATAGCTTGGGCATTCTCGCACAGTAAGACAATATCATCCGCATACTCAAGGTCGAGAAGTCTTTCTCCAGGCAACAGATCCACACCACCATTACTTATATCCCCCAGGGTTGTTTCCAGAATGTCATCGATGGCAAAGTTGAAGAGGAATGGTGAGATAGGGTAAACCTGTCTAACATTTATTTATTTATTTATTTTAACACATAGATATCGGTACGAGGAGGCACCAAATACATATGCGCCACACAGATCCAATTTGATATGTGTGAGGGCTGTGATACTGCCTGGGTGCCCAAACCGAAGCAGGTGGTTTTCTTAGGGAGCCACACCTCGAGCCTTTGACCTGAAGATCTGATTCACAAGGCAGTGGAGCATCGTGAGGAGATGCAGTCCCATGGTAGCCGATGACCAACGATTGGTTCATACGCCATTTGTTCCCGCGTGATACTGGACCCCATGTGCACCATTGGTTTGGGGTCCGGTTATAGCGCCGGAAATTCGCTTTTCGTTCTCTCATTTTCGTAAACAACACCGGTGCCACGAGAAGGCAATGAGTAGGACTTCCCTGGCAGGGGCTGTATACGCGGGCCATGTGAGAGCATTTCGAGAGGAGGAGCGGACTGCCCCCGCTCTCGGCCATACCAGGGCATTTGGGGGCAAACCTGTCTAACCCCACTGCTCGAATGGAATAATGCAAGAAGGTGGTTGTATGCCCTCATTCTGCCTGAGATGTTTGTATATAGGGCTTTTAGGATGTTAATAAACTTCTCAGACACACCCTTCTTCAATAGGCAATCCCAATGAACAAACCTATTCGACGAATCGAAGGCAGCTCTGATATCAAGAAACACTACGATTGTTGGCCTTTGATAAGTACGGCGGTGTTCTAACATTTGGCGGAGGGTGAAGATATGATCAATACATCCTCGACCAAAACGAAACCTGCACCATAGCAAACGATTTTGAGCCATGTCATTCAAGGTCTCTAACCATCGGTTTCTATCTTCTCGTGGATCCCAACCAGGTAGTCTACACCTACCAACATGACTCAGTACACTTGTCAGTGACTTCATGGATTTGTTCCATGTTTTGGTCTAGTCGCCCCTAACTTTCTTCCAACCTACTACCACACCACAAAACATCACACATCGAGGTAGTCGGTGGTTCGGCGCACGTAACACGTGTCTCAGCCATCTCGACTTATTAAGCTTCATTACTTCATCAATTGATTTGCCATCCTTACCTAGTACTCGCTTCCTAACAACGACATTATTTACTCGGTGGCTCCAAGTTATATGAGCAATGCTTCGAAGACACCAATGATCGAATACTAGTAACGTACGAATATCCTCTACTCTTACCGGCCATGTTTCACCGCCATAAGTTAGGACGGAACGAACTGCTGCATAGTAAACCCGTCCTTTGGTTGGTAGACGGATATCCTATCTACAGCATAAATGACGCAAGTTGACAAAAGCCAATCGAGCGTTCTGTGTCCGTGCTGAGATTTCGTCACACACCAGACCACAAGGGCTGATGAGACTTCCAAGATAAGTGAAGCGGTTGACACGCTCAACTACTTCACTCCCTATCATTAGTTCAGGTATCGACGTAACATAATCCTGACTCAACATTTTGCATTTCGAGGGGTATAATCGCATTTCGAGCATGCTTTCATTGCTGCTCAGAGTGGTCAACAGACTCTGCATTTTGTCATCGTCTTCACCACATAGAACTATGTCATCGACATACTCTAAGTCAACCAGTGAATCTTTCGGTAGGAGTTCAACCCCTGGAGAGTCAGATGTGGAAAGTGTTATCTCTTAAAGCACGTCATCGGTATATTCTAAGTCAACGAGTGAATCTCCCGGTAAAAATTAAGCTCCTAGAAATTTGGACGTAATGTGATCTTAAGCCTTCCTCTTTTCCGTTTCCCTTCAGGATTCCAAGTACGAGCTTGCCTTGTGTTGCCGTTTAAATGGTTCTCTCAATGTATGTTCTATCCAATTCCAACGTCTTTTCTTAATTTCCTCTTTAGATGGAAGCTGGTTTGTCCTCTCCCACAGTAGGCTGTTGCTGATGATGTCCAAACTACAGAAATTGAGTATCTCATGTGCATAACCGTTTAGAAATACTTGTGCTTTTTTGATGATGGTTTTAGTAGTTCGCTGAGTTTCAACTCCGTACAGTGGAACTGTTTTGATGTTCGTATTAAAGATTTTGACAGATATTGGTTGACAAGTCGTTTTGAGTTCCATATGTTGTTCAACTGTATGAATGCTTCCTTTACTTTGCCAATCCTCGCCTTTACATCTGCATCAAATCCTCCTTGTTTATCGATGATACTACCCAGATACGTGAAGTTTCTACCTCTTCCAGAGTTTCTCCATCAAGTGTGGTTGGGTTGGTGTTCTTCGTGCTGTACTTGATTATCTTGCTTTTCCCTTGTGTACGTTGAGGTCTACTGATGCATAGGTTTCTGCTACACTGGTTGAATTAAACTTAATGTGTTCGTGTGTATGGTTTGTGTTATAGAGTTAGGTTTTCCTCGTCTACACAAATGGGACGCTACTTTGCCTTAGATGAATATCTACACTAGATACCCCCCAGTGTCTGTTCTACAGGACTCCCACGCAACTCAGATCAAGAACACGTGACTAGCCTGACTAAAACGTAATTATATTTCCACACCATAAGCCGACAACATTCCAATAATATTACGGGTAAGAGAATACATAACTCATCTGACACCTATCAGAATATCTACTAGTCTGACTAAGCAAGTAACTACTCATTAGCTTCCTTGCACATACATCAGTATAGAGGAGTCAGGTCATCTGCGAAGTCCAAATCTTTTAATTGATCCTAAGTTGTCCATTGTATTCCGTGCCTTCCCTCAGATATCGAGGTCTTCATAATCCAGTCAAACACCAAAAGAAAGAAGAAGGGAGAAAGGAAGCATCCTTGTCTGACTCCGGTCCTTACTTGGGATGGGTCTACCGGCTGTCCTTCATGTACGAAACTGCACTTTAATCTGTCGTATGTATTCCTTATGATGTTTAGAATTTCAGATAGACCATAGTGTCGAAGAAGTTGCCATAATGTTCTATCTACACCGTCACATACAGTCAATGAAGTTGATTTATAGTGACGTATTCCATTCAACTGATTGTTCGATGATGATCCGTAGTGTCGCGATCAGGTCTATGCACGACGGTTCTTACTGAGTCCAGCCTATTGACCTCGAAGTTGTGCGTTTTCTGAGTCTTTCGTCCGGTTCAACAACGGTGTTGGAATCTCTTCCTGCTACTGGTAGCTGTGTGTTCATGGTGGCTTGAGTGACTACATCATTTTGTGTACCGTGAAAGGCTGAGCAGCCTATGCAATCCTGGGCTCCTTTAGCGGCGTTATGGTAAGATTTTGGCTGCATAAGGTCGGGTGTACAACGCGTCGGTGAGAACAGTTTTACTCTATGGTTGTAAAACTTCTTCTTTTGAAGTTGAGGATGTTCGTCAGTTCTGTGTATTTAATCATCATACTTTCCTAAGAATTACTGATATTTAGTAGTCACTCATTCGTTGCTGAAATCTACAACTGCTGATGATAATCGAAAACACTGTTATACTACTGTTTCAAAGTTTCTAGTTATGTAATTGGTATTGAATTAAGCAATATTCATTATTTCGTTTTAACCTAAATTTCTGTATATGATTTTTATTTTTAAAATGATATTAGTCAACAATATATTTTAATAACTCATCCAATCTTATTTCCCTCTTCGTATTTCGTGTTTTTTCTTTTTCTTCACAGAATTAGAATGGCATCTAGCTAAATTAGGTGTATTAGAGTCGAAATTAACTAAAGACCCTTCGAAAAGAATGAATATTAAACTGGCTCATAGTAATCGTATCAAACATATAGGTGGTAAATTGTCTGATGAAGATGAGGAGGAGGATGAGACTGACGATGATGATAATTGAAGATCATTTCCAATAAAGCAAGTGATCTAATTTTCTTGACTCTTGCTCAGAATCTTGCAGTCTTCTTTCCTTTTCGCACCAAAATACTATTTGCATGTGTATATTAAGTTACTGTTTTTCAATTAATCTTTCTATGTATCCTACATACATTGGGGTTTTCAATTTTAACAAATTATGGATCAAATCCATTCTGCCTTTAAATTAGTTCACTTATATTGAATAATTATAATACGATTCTAATCTTTATGTTACTATTATGAACTATTGGTTGGTCTCTTTTTGCAAATGTGACTCCTGAGCAGATAATCTTGATATTGACATCAAGTGACAAGTATTTAGCATAGTTGAGTAGTATCTAGCAGCGGGATTCATGATACGTGTTTCACTTTATATATGACTCCTCGATGATGCTCCATTCACTGTAGCATCGATGTTCAGATGGGACTTGAATCAAATGCCTTTAGCTTCAAACTCTCAATGACCTCTCACTTTTTGCAAATCATCACCTCAACTATAGAATTAGTAATGAATTCATAAAAATAATTGACCGTGCAAGTTTCCTTGTTAGATTTATTTTTTAGGAAGCACACTACTTAATCAATCACAATGAAGGGATAACTGAAGTTTATCTAAGCGATAGTAAAGAAAAATACGGGATAAAGAACCATTTGATTCATGGAAAATTGGATAAAGAAATTCATATGATTTTCGAAAATGGATGAGTCCATACACATTTATTATTCATAAGGCATTGTGAGATGTAGAAACTTGTGACTATCAATTTTGAATGTCTTTCTGTTATGACGCTCTGTTTGAGACTGATACCAATACTCAAGCCCCCAACCATCTACTAAGTGGTGAAGAAAGTTTGTTGGGCTAAACCGACTAACACGTATAAGTTGTCATATAGATATTCCTTGAAAGACGAAACAATTTTTGGCCGGTAACATCCACTTGTTATTAGATTTTCGACTCGCACATGGTGGCTTCACTTGGCAAATCCAAAATCGCCCACCGTATGGCTACGTCGTAGATCTCAACAACAGGTATTTCTTGAGTTATTGTTATATCTAGATCTTAGATTATTGATATACCGCGCACTACATGAACTACCAAACGCTAGGACCCTTCAAGTCGGAAATGAGGAGTTATATTATTCCAAACAGCGTCCAATATAGTACAAAACTCTCAGATATATATAGTTTTAAGTACAAGCGAAATCATCATTGTAGTCATCCAATCTGCATACAGTGGTTGTTAGCCTTTTTCAAATAGGGCTATACGTCTAGATTCTGGAATGTTTCTCCAGAAGATGATCGAATAGGATATTTTTGGCTCTGCAGAAGCTTCCCAGAATTCACCCGTGGGTCATCCTCACAATGACATTATTTGACGCGTAATGTGGAAACTGACACGTCATCAACGGTTTTAAACCTTATCACTTACTATTCTATATCCAATCCAACTCTCGGCATAAATCATACTTGAGAAGAAATAATAATCGAATAGATACCATTATCAAGAATGGACTTGATAGTTTCAAATAAATTAAGGATTGGTAAGGCAGTTATTTATCATATTTCTTTAACCTTTGAATATCACAACAATGTAGTGATTACTTATGATCAAGTAGCTATCACTGGGTTTTCGTATTTCTTTGCTGCCCCAATTTTCCGTGTGAGGAACACAAAATTTTTTGATTTTTACATTGAAGATGTTGACCAGCTGGAATATCACTTATGAATAAGTGTTACAAGAATTATCTGAGCCCAACGTCGTCATATTTTGTGTAGTGTATGCTGTTCATGATACTCATTTGTATCACAGTTATGCGTATTCAGTAAATCAATAATTTTTTAAGATTGCTTTTGGGTATTTCAATAAAAAGGCAAAATTTTCAACCACACAGCCTAATCAACGGTTTACGCACCTTGAGCCATCAGTAGCGATACATAATCATAATATATATAATAATATGCTTGAAATGGATAGTTTTGCAAGTCTTAGGTAGTTGGTGATGTCCTCATCGGTTTCAGTGTACACATCGTAGCTGAAGGCGCTCGGTCACACATCACAAGTAGGTACGCTGTGCTACGCATCCCCAACAATCGTTAGCCATCTAAGATCAAACGCTAAAAATAATTCTTACCGATGGAGGAAAAAGTACAATGTGATGGATGTAAAAAGTGGCTGTACAAGATTTTCGCAAGCTTATTCTTGACTACTAACTCCGACTGGGCTTGTAAATTTTGCTGTTCGAGTTAGTCGTTGCTGATCCGGGAGGCGATAAAACCTCTGGCGTTGGCCAGAAAGAAAGGTAATGATGGCTGCACTGACAACTGTGAAGAATGTGTTGGTGAAGCACATGCTGTTACGAGGTGGGCCAAACATCCGATTTTGAAACATGCAAAAGAGAAGTCTGTTTTGAAACAAACAAAGTGTAAAATAACACTGAATATTGATGGTAAAGATCTTAATTTAGGACCTGAATATCTGGGTATGAATGTCGCGGCTCTAAATAGTGGCAATGCAGCTGTCCCAATTAATGAAATGGATGACAGTGGAAACAAAGAGAATGAAAAGGCCTCAAACAGAGCCAGTTTAGATAGACTTTTATCCCGAGTTACAGGATACTCCACCAAATTCCGAAAGTAAAATTAGATTCAACCCTGGAGTAGCTGGAAGAAGCGCAATCTCATCGAATATTATTATAAGTAATTCGCTACAACCAAATGACCCTGATCCAAATATTAGACTCGTAACATCTTACCAGATAATTCTGCAGGAGTTCATGTCAACGAATTGATAAGACCAGGTAGGAAGGCTGTCAAAATTTTTGAACTTTAGCTATATTGATTTAAGGTAACAATGGAGTCGATGGGGAACAAATAAATATTTTGTTAACTATTGCTCGTTGTTACGATAACATCAACACTCGTGTAAAACCGATCATTCCTCTGAATGATAGAATGTGAAGAAAGGAGGTGCTCGCTAAACTAGAAACGCGTAGAAATACAGGTAAAAAAATCTGCGCAGTGTTTTTTTGGATAGTCACACCCTGAGGGCGAATGGTACCTAGGCCTTAAGGATAGTTTATTCACTTCAGGAGTATTACATACAAATGCTCGTAGTTCAGAAAATAAATTCCATTAAGTGGAAGTATGAGTGTTCTGTGCTGTTGGGCAAACCTCGTCATATCAATAGAAGAAATCAAAGTAGTGGTGAATAAGGGATGGTTTTGATTGTGGAACAGAACAGATCGGGCTCGAAGTTATCCCTTTCAAACACAACGTTTTTCAACACTTAAGATAAAGTAATGAGAATTGTGGTGCCTATGCAAAATAGGGAATCGAGTGAGCACTTAAGCGGTAATGTTCTGATACTACTAGGATGTTTGTGTCCAACACTTAACCAAACAAATCAATCAAGCCTCCAGTTTGTCGATCAGAATGGCACCAGTGGAAAAGTGGAGGTGTAAGAGTTTTATTCTCATACAGTTTGGGTATTCCGTAATATTGAGGATAGCAATTGAAAAAAGTTCAAGAATGCAAAAGTAATATCCTTGAGAAAAACAAAAACTTATAGATGATGCGTGTTAAAAAAATGGACAGACGCACACTTTAGTATTTGGTGAACCAAATCACATCATGCTAACTGCTGAAAATGCCACAGATATCCAATTTTTGACGACGCTTTTCTCTGTAACACCTTTATTATCACAGAATACCTACCTAGTCAAATCATTAGTCGACAATGGAGTACGAAGCTATATTTAGAAAATTATAGATATGTAGAGAAACGTCTGATCTAAGCTGGTCAATAACTGCAAGTGATGCGTAGCACTGGATATCCAGTCGTGATCACTTGCATATGCGAGACTGGGCCCTTACAGCTGGTGCGTGTTCATTAAAACTGGTAAGGTTAGCACCAGTGTTGAAGACTTACATAACCATTTAATTTATGGATTTATTCGCCGTCACACTGAACAAGGAAAATAAAAAACGGTAACAATTAAAATGAAATGAATGTTACTTGTAAGCACCTTCTGGGAAAACAACTACAAATGAGTCCACTTCGAAGATGCCACAAGTATTCGGAGTTTTACAACGCTTAAACCAGTAATACCTTATATGAAGCGTACCCACCAAGTGAAATCAAAAGATAGAAGCGAGGAGTTTCGAAGATATACCGTCTGTGACTATTAAGGCAGATTAAGTGAATGAGATAGAGTTTGTTTGGATAGCGAAAGTAGCATGGGTATTATTCAGTTGTTCATTTATGTTAATTTTGAAAGATGGGGAAAAATAACAGATATTGGATATGAATATAATCACACACGTTCACCAGCCTATTATCCTTATTACTAAAGACTAATATTAGGGAAAATAGTGATTTTATTTTTGTTGTTACATATATCGCGATAAACACTTGTCTTACCATCAGATCATTACATCACCAATTAAATCAATATTTCTTAAAGCTATCAGACTTCCAATATCTTTTAACCACTACTTTAATTTCGCGCAATTTGTAAGTAGGTGCGTCACTCCGGTAAGTATCCGGTCTTCAATAGTAAGTATAAGAGGTCTATCGATTTTTATTGATCATTGCAGTTTCTAACACTGTGCACGTTCAGTTTTTTTTGAATATATAAACAGAAGGTGCAGATGTTACGCGTTCCAGTAAAGGATTACCTTAATTCACCGAGTATCTACTCGATGCGAGAAACAAAACTCCAGATATAAACGATTTATTCTCTGTTTTTGAGTTTTATTGGAATATTTTCTGACATGGTAAGTCGTGGACGGAATGAAGAAATCCATCAGTGCCAACGTCATCGTTCACTATACCATAAGCCAATATTAGATCTCCCCATAATCTGCGTTAAAATAATGGAATTAAGTTAAGGCTTCGAAGTCTGTCTTTATAAAATGGACCAGAAAGATTTTTCACTGTTTTACTGCGTTGTCGTTGGACTCGTTCCAACATATCCACTTCATACTTGAAACAAGGATTCGCTGCTTCAATGCGGTCTCACGATATTCGGGTATGGTAATCTAAACGTTTATTCATCGAACTACTGAAAGGACCTACGAATAACCCATAGCACCTTATAGCCTTTTTCAGCAGCAGCCTTACATTTACTAGTAGTTTTGAGACCACTGCTTTTTATGACTCCTAAATCTTTATGGTTTCTTAGCTTATGTAGCACGAATCCACATATTATATAGTGATACAATTCATCATAGTTACTTAATTGCACTATCACACTTTTTAGGATTTACTTCTAGTGACCACCTGCCTAACCATGCCACCAATGAGCTAAGATCATCCTGTAATACTATCCTATCCGATATACTGTGTATAGGTCTCCTAATTTTTATATCATCAGTGAAGAGTAGAACGGGCGGTTTTACTACAGTTGGTAATTCATTTACATAAAGTAAAAAGAAGAGAATCGGGGATTGTACCTTGGGGGACTCCCCTTTTTACACATTCCTACTATGAGAGCCCCTTCTACCCTTACCCCTTGCCTTTGTCATGGAGAACGTCACTTATCCAGTCTATGACTCTACAATGGATTCCAAAATTTTCCAATGTTAATTTAAGACTCAAATAAAAGATCTTATCAAAGGCTGTACTTAGATCTATGAAAGTCACATCTACAGGAATATTTCGATCGTTTGCCACAACTCAATCTTCTCTTGTGATGAGCAGATTTGTCAAACATGATAGGCGTTCCCGAAATCCATGTTGTTCCCTAGATAAAAGATTATACCCTTCAACATAGTTTATAACAGCCATCCGAATAATCTTTTTCATTTCTTTTAAAATTGCACTGGTTAGACTAGTTAAGTTTCTCCTCCTCGCCTTATATACTGGACTAATTGCTGCTTCTTTTCAGTCTCAGCAATTACATCCGATAGGACTTTCATAATCTTAGGACGAATATCGTCAGAATCACTGGACTTATCTGGTTTGAGATGTTGATTTAATTTTAAGACAAATCTGTTCTCAATAACTACCGGATACGTCGACAAGCATCGTTGTTCATTCCTCATTGCCAGTATAAAACACTTTACTGAAATATTCCGATAAAGTTTAAGCCTTTTGGCATAGTCGCTAGCCAATATCCACGGATTTTCTATCAAAAGTGGTGACATTTAATCGCTTCTTTGAGTTTGTCTCTTGATATACGAGAATACCCTTCGCGGACTATTTTTACAACTCCTAGTCAATTGTTCTTCACATAACTGTTTACTCTACCTTATCGACGCATTACAAGCACTCCTAGTCTTACAATAACCAGATCTATGCTGTTGTAAGATTGTAGAGATTAACATATTCCAGTGCTTTTTTCCTATGTCTATGAAGTTTCTCGACTTGTTTAGTTATGCATGGTGGACAGTTATTTGGTCTACGTGGTAGTAAGCATAGTGTAAACGGGAGCGTAACTGAATTAAGATTACCTTTAAGTATAGACCATGATTTTTAAACTGATAAGCTAGTATCTAATGACCGGTTTGTTTTTTCCATGGCACTCGTGAATGGTTGATATGTTTGCTCTCCATACATTTGGGTGAGGTTTAAAGTAATCGTATATTGTGTCACAAGCTCTAAACACCAATGACAAAACAGCATGATCGCTATTTGTTAACGGCGGGAGAATATTTAGATTGGGGTTATCCTCAGTCTTATGAGTGATCACTAAGTCTAACATAAAAGATCCTTGATTTGAGTCAAAACATGTGGGTTCGGATACATGCTCCATTACCGTTATCAGGAACCTACTATCAAAGGAATTTACAGATCCTACGTTGGTCCTCTCAGTTCAACTAATGCCAGGTTCATTAAAAACTAATGTCAGGCATATGTTATTTTCACTCCATAGCTGAACGTGCTCTAAAATAAATTCCGCAGCTAAACAGATTGGGCTACGATAGATGACAAAAAGTATAAATGTGCAACGTTCGGTAGTGAGTTCACAGCTAATGACTTCACAAGTTCCACTATCATAGGATTCACAATCAGAGGAGCGGATAATTATATTACCAAGAATGTATGTAAAGCCTTCACACACTTCCCTGCATCTCTTTTTATCACTTCTTAGTGGTATCTGGATAGTTCTGGAGTAACATCGAAGTCATGGATTAACCACATTTCCGTCACAGTTACAATGAGTGGCTTTTATTTGTCCACTGATGCTCCTAGTTTTTGAATTTATTTCTTAGACTACAAGCATTTTCATTTAAAACTCCTAGAGAGCGACTTATACATACAAACCTTGGTAGCATCCACTTCCAAGACCTGACTATTCTAAAACCCACTGAGCGGAGATTTTCCTCACCGTTTTATCGACAGGTTTCTAGTTCAACTAGTGCTGCCTTTTTATTATATATTTTAGACATATCAGGTCTTACTTGAATATCGGTAATATTGTGACTTTGGGCGCAATTTAACGAAAAATCTCGTTGTTTCTCCTACCCTAGGATTACTTTATGGGGTCTATATGGTTGGGGTTCAACATTTTTGTCGGTCCTCTTACCTGTTACCAATTCTTTGACCTGAACTGTAGGATCATCTGGTACGGATAAAGGCACCAACTTTTCCCAAATCATCAGAGTTGTTCGATTACAGCAAATTACTTACAATAATATTCTATGAGAATAAGCTTTTTCCATCCAAACCGGAGGTGGATTTCCGTCTTACTGTCGGACTTTTTCAGTGTATTTTGTTACTCAGAATGGGAGTCTACCAGGATCTTTTAAAAATAAATTCTCTAAACTTTCGACACATTACTTCTTCGTACAGTATTGTTTTATATATAAGGAACATTCAGAAACCAAAGGGTTATGAACAACTACTTAGACACTGCACGAGAAACATGTCGTTTTGTCGGATGACCCAAAGTAAAACTGAGTTCCTGATCCTGACTTAATACATATTAGGTGCATTAACCACTAGAGTACCACATAAAATGATTTCTTATTCTATAGTTCTGTTGGCTGTAATTCATATTGTTGGCTGACAAATACCAAGTGAAGAATAATAAAATGAAAATGCTGTTGGTCACCTAGGGCAGCATTGTGGGTATGTTTCAGTCTGTCGAGAAATTTAATGCAACCTTCACTCCTAAATCTGTTTTTGCTTCAGTAATTGTGTACTTTGTCAGTTAGTTCAATATTAGAAAATTAAGTAGTTGAGGGCATCATTCAGTTCATCTGCATTTGTATTAACATTAGCCCTGCTTGATCAGTGGTTCAAACAATGTGTAAACAAATGTGATTTATGTTAAACAAGCCACTTGCCCAACTTGATGTTAAAAAGTGCATTTCACGGTTTTGATGCCTCTTGCTGAATTACATTTTAGTCATAACGTAGGATGTGGTACGAACTCATATTGGTTTACGTAGCCATATCCCATCATCTGCGAGAAGCTGAAAAATAATGATGTCTATAATAATTAAAAACAAAAAATATAGGGATAACGGCTCGAAAATAATATAAGTCGAAAATATGGAGACCATGAAATAATAGTATAACTGAAGGCTAAAGAGAAGAGCCGATTTCAAGCGATAGCACTCAAGATCTCAGTCTGTATGGTAAACTAAAGGTTTCACATCCTAGGTTGCAGTGCTTTTCTATTTTCGTTGCGAAGACAAGCCTATCGATTGTTCAGACGTCATTGTGACTTCCAGTTTTCAGATCCACAGGGGAATACCGCACTACTCTATGATTTCGTGGTCTCACGTAAATGATTTTTAATTCAAACATCGTGCTGTTTTGTTCGAGCTTTCCTCATAAATATTAAAGTGGATACAATATATCATGATTTCATTCCTCTGTAGACCAAGCCCTTTAGTGCGTTTGCTATTTTTATTTCGTCACAACTATTATGTCGTTTTCTGCACACTGTAATGTTCCGTTTAATGTTATAAGTAAATCTCATAAGTTTCAACAAGGTACCTCACACTGGTTCACTCAGTTATTCTAGAGTCAACATGTGTAAGAAGACGAGAAATAAACGAATTTGGATGAAAGTTTTCCGTAAATATTACTATTTCTTGTTTTGTTGCTTGACATCTTTATCAAAGGAAAATTATCGGTTCATTCCTTAGGGGGACCGTATATATTTAATATTACTGTTATGAGGCACTTAATACTTTTAAACTTTTCATACCTACAGATAACATGTCATCGGATGACACCAAAAAGCCACCTGAAGATAACAAAAACCTATCCGAGGACACCAAAAAGTCATCCTCGTCTAGGTGAGTTTTATTAACTGTTAAAATTAAATCCGCACAAAATTGGATTATACTATTCATGTTACGTTCTACCATTATTTCTTCTACTCGTATAGTTTTTGTTCACCTTAATAATTTTCGTCGATTTATTTACGGTGTGAAAGTGGAAACGCTTAGATTGATACATTACTGTGTCTTCGTTTTGTCAGTAGGAAGACTACCTTAGTGTTGCGTCATTCAGCTGCTTGATTCGGATTGTTGAATTTTCTGCGAGTTTATTAAAGTACTCTAATCATGACCAGGTGAAATTAGTTCACCGTCAAAGAAGCTAAATCAAATGGATGGACCCATAGTTATTCGTTTACTCTCTGCTCTGTTAGTGAAATAACGCTCGGTTTTCTCCCTTACACAAATGGGACGCTAATTTAGCTTAGACGAATGTCCATACTGGATACTCTCCTAGTGTCTCTTACACAGGACGTCAACACAATTCCGGTCAAAAACACGTGATTGGTCTGACGGGGACGTGGGTATATTCCTACGCCAATAACCGACAACAATCACAATAATTATAAGGGTAGGAAAATATATAACTCAATTAATACCTGTCCGACTATCTACTGGTCTTACTAGGCAAATAATCAATCATTATTTCTCTCGCATTCACATCAGTTAGCCAATAATTAAGTACAAGTGGTCGTTTATCTGATCCAATTGTTATTAGACAGTGGTATTTGTAAATTATCATTTGAAGATTCTCCTTACTTATAGTCATTCAATAGAACATCCATTTTTCTCCAGAGATGTTTGTAAAATTTTTCTAATGCTTATGTACCAAATAAGGTCATTCTACTTCGGTGGTAGCACTACAAAGAAAAATATGTATATTGAACATCTGTGTAAAGTTATATGCATCACTTTCAAGTTTTCAATATAGTTTACAAAGTGACTATCTCCTGCTTAACGATCTGGTAGTTATCTTTTAATGGTACAATATCTGACTCTATTTGGTTTGTGTGAAGGATTGTTATCACAATATACATATCACTAACCCTCGTATATTACTATCGACTTAACTCGCGTTAGTGAATAACGGAATTAACTAAGTCAAATATGACAATGAAGTTTGAATGCGTATATTTCATACAATGGTTGATCTAAACAGACAATCGGGAAAACGGAGCGAAGAGGAGAGAGGAGCGAAATGTCTAGACCACCGAGCCGGAATCCAATAGTGTAAATGTCTTACATCAACCAATCTGCGAAATTGTGTGACCATCTTCCAATGTCTGAGGTAGATGCTTGTCTCTACCTGACACGGAGAAGCCGTGACCAGTGGAGCTAATACGTATAAGGTAGAGACAGGTATCTACCTCAGACAATGGAAGATGGTCGCGCAATTTCATCGATCGGTTGAAGTTAGACATTAAAACCGTTGGATGCCAGCTCAATGGTCTAGAGGTTAACTATTCTGACGCCCGAGACCGAAGGTTCTAGGTTTCAATCCCGCGAGAGGGGTCATCTAGTACTTTCGGGTTTTCAATGATGGTCTAAACCCAGTCGATTCATGATCTCAATCAAAAACTTAACAATCTCCACAATCCCATACTGATAACTACAATCTTAATTAGACCATTCTTTGTCTGTCCTTAAACCTGAGATTACTTTATACCTTTCTTTCTACGAAGTAATTTCGTCTTCCTGTATCATATCGTTGTATTAGACCTTTCTTTTATATATTACTATCATTAAAGTAACTACTTCTATGAATTTGGTGTTCATCTAGTTGTGCTAATCAGTTATGGCAACCTGGACCGATGCATATATGTGCCTGTTCCTACGTTGTAGCTGAATGACTAACTTAATTAGACCAAATTAGAAAACTAGTTTGATTGTGGAAGTTATATTAAAGCGGAATTTCAATAATTGTTAAAAATCAATATAAGCAGGTTTAGGAAAACTAGTTTGTTCAAGTCACTTTCTTACAACATTATTTGCTCTTTTATTGAATGTTTTGTTATCATTTTTTGTGTGGAAAAGCTGTTCATTTATATTCTAAAACTAATAAATATCATTTGATTGTAATTGTTTTCTTGTTTAGAGTTAATTTTATGATTCAAGAAGCTTCTAAACTTGAAGTTTCTGGCATTTCACAATTGTATAATTGTGTTCGACAACGTATGATGGATGTTGGTTTATTAGAGGATAATCGAAATCTTAGAAATTCCATTGATGGCAAGTTTACAAATTATAAATATAACATAAGTTGTATTTATTTTAAACTAATGTTAATCAATTAACTAGTGAAATATATTATATCCAGTCAAATTTTTCCACCGCATTTTGGAATTCCTTGGTAATATGCCCATATCGTCTGTTGAGATTAGATGATGGTTGGAGGTATTCAACAGGAAACCCTGAACTGGACCAGGGTTTCGTGCTATTTGGCACTTTTCAGCAAGGTGTACCTGTAATTTTGAGCGAACTAGTGCTCCCTGACATATTCGATCCCGTGTCTCCCAGCTTCACAGTCAGAGACGTTACCACTGAGCTATCCGGGCTGCGACCGACCTCCTGTAGAACTGAGATGTAATCACAATTAATTGATCACTCACTGGATGGTGATCAATGTCATGTGTGTCAAGTCCTTCTTAGCGCAGATCGAATGCTATTGACCAAGTTGCAATGTGGCCATTAGTCTAGGTGACTCGACATTGTATGCACTATGTTGAGATAAGATGGTGATTGGAAGTAGTCAACAGGAGACCACATCGCAACTTGGTCGATAGCATTCGATCTGCACTAAGGAGGAGTTGACACACATGATGTTGATCACCACCCAGCGATCAATCAATTGTTACATATCCTCTATTATCGATATCCAATTCGGTTTTCCATATTGTATAAATCGTCTTGGTATTCATGAATTTCATGTATTGATTCAATTTTTTAATTATATACTGAAAACAAACAAATTAGTTCGAAAGTCAGCATACTAGTTTCCAAGCCCTAATTTGAGTAAAATGGAATAAAAAAATTCAGTGGCTAATACTGAAACACAACAACTAAGAATAAAAGATATACGTAGTTTCTTCAAAGCATCACTGATGCATTTTGGTCCAATTTACTGTCTTCTCGTGAAGGAAGTGTTGTTGACGAAAATGACAGGACGAAAAGCGAATATCCAGCACTTTATCCGGGTTGGTGGACATGTAGAGTCCACCTATGGGAGTTGAAAAACCTTGATTCCAAACCAATGGCGTATGAACCTGTTGTTGTTTACTGGCTACCATGTGACTGCATCTCCTTACGATGCTCCACTGCCTTGCGGATCAGACCTGTATGTGGAAGTCTCCGAGTGTGGCTCCCTATGAAAACCAGCTGTTTCGGTCTGGGCATTCGGGCAATATCCCAGCCCTCATATAAATCGAATGATTTATGTGGGGCATATGGATTTGGTGTCTTCTTGTATCAATGTTTATGTGTTTCAATAAATGTATGAATATTAACAACTTCTGTAACTGAAAACATCCTTCCTGATTATATTTAGCTTAACGGAACCACTTTCCCCAGTATATACCACTCTCGTTAGCTAAATTCTACTTATATACTGTATTTTTCACTTATTATATCTTTCTTTATTTTTCACAATCACATTATTTTATTGTACGGGTACGGAGTTTTCACTTAAAGAAATCGGAAAACCCTTATTCTAAACGGATCGTGTGTATTGGCTTCAGAGTCCTAAGGAAAGAAAGTGGCGTATTAACTGATTATCTAAGACTAGGCACAATGGGATGAGATTTCTTGACGTTGCTCATCTGTCTTATAGATTAAACTATAAGGTCAAGAGCTTGGCCATTGTAACCTACTAAAATACTATCTAATTTGGTTGTGTGATCAGACAGTATTCCAGCCCATAAACACACATAAAATACAAATCAATCCAATTATCCTAACGTATTATTTTGATTTGAATAGTGAAAACACTTATAATATGTTTAAAAGAAATATTTTATCTATTCGTTCAATTTAATTACCGACTCTGTCATGATCCGTGTAAAACCTGTGTCACTGGAGCATTTTCTCTCTCGATGAATCCGTTATAACTTTTGCCTTGTGTTCTATCAATGTATAACGTAATGATTTATCGATCGGACCAATGGCGCATAAAAGAAGTACGAGCAGTCTAGAGTCCTTATCAGTCCTGCTTCGTTCCTAGGCAATCCTGTCAAGTCCAGAACACCAATCTGAGCCTCTGCAATATGAATCACTTATTTCAAACATACTGGGTTTATATACCAACCAGACAGACCACATCGTTTCAATAAAATAAGAAACAACATTTGTACAAGATTTGGCCAAATGAGAATGAGAGAGGTAGTAATTCATAGACAGGTTATAACTGAAGAATGGTGAATCGCATAATAATAGTTCATAGATCAAAACAAAGTTCATCATAAGAGGAACACGAATATGAATAGTTTACCTACTTAACAATAATACGATAAAACTATACGTATAGTATTGATCCATAAATGGATCCCCAACAGTTACTATTCATTATACTCATCAAGATATAACATCATCCTAATAAGAATAGAAAAGAAAAGATCTGTTTAATTCTTCAATTCATGTCTAATAATCAATAGATTTTATTATTTATACATAATATTAATATTCACTTGGTATTGTTTGGCTTGTATCTTCCCATTGAGGTTTAAGACTTCAATTGATCAGTCTGTTATTGACATATGTGCATACTATGCGTATGCCTTGATATTACCTGAGGTCACAAGCTTTTTGTAGTAAGCAATGATGGATAATGGCTAGCAGTGGAATCCAGGACAGTATGTACATATGCCAACAACAGACTGATCAATTGCACTTTTAAACCTCAATGGGCAGATACAAGCTAAAAAATACAAAGCGAATTTAAATTCACTCGATTGCACAAGCATATGTCTATCAGAACTCAGTAGTTGAGTGGATAACACGATGTCGTTTGAAGCGAATGATACTGGGTTCGAGTCCTGGAGTAAACATCAGCAAGTCTGTGATGTAAATACATCCAGTTGACGAGTCCCAAATAGGACGAAACACGCGTCAAACTGAATTCCACTGCTAGCCACTATCCATCATTGCTTACTATAATAATAATAATAATAATAATATTATTATTATTATTATTATTATTATTATTATTATTATTATTATTATTAATAATATGATTCAATTATCCTTTTTTTCACAAAACAAAACAAAATAATCCTTAGCTCCATGGTTAGATGATGAAGCGATTCAATTAAAATTATATTATCAAGAAGCTATAACACTATGGACAACATGGCCAACATCTTCATGTGCTGAAAGAATTAAATTAATTCGTAAACAATTAAATGAAAAATTAATTAATTTACGTTATAAATGGGAAGAGAAAATTCATAATTGTCGTATAATGGATAATAGAAATGCTGAAAAAGCTTTAAAATTAAATGCAACACAATATAATGAATTATTATTATTTACATGTAAGTAATTATGTTTTCATTTATAAATCAATTATGGGTTTATTTATTTATTTATTTTAACACAAAGATATCGGTACGAGGAGGCACCAACTATATATGCGCCATACAGATCTCATTGGATATGTGTGAGGGCTGTGATACTGCCTGGGTGCCCAAACCGAAGCAGATGGTTTTCTTAGGCGGCCATACTCTGAGCCTTTGACCTGAAGGTCTGACTCACAAGGCAGTGGAGCATTGTAAGGAGATGCAGTCCCATGGTGGCCGATGACCAACGATTGGTTCATACGCCATTTTGTCCTTCAGGATACTGGAGCCTATGTGCACCATTGGTTTGTGATCCGGTTAAAGCGCCGGACATTCGCTTTTCGTCCTCTCATTTTCGTAAACAACACCGGTGCCACGAGAAGGCAGTGAGTAGGACTTCCCTAGCAGAGGCTATATACGCGTGGCCATGTGAGAGCATTTCGAGAGGGAGATCGGACTCTCTCCACACTCTCGGCCGTACCGGGGCATTTGGGGGCTATAGTAATGTAATTTTGGTATTTAATTAAATAATAGTAGTCAATTTATGAAAATTTTTCATATGTTAATCCCTATGATTATTACAAATTATATGCTCCAGATATGCAACATACTTACTTACTTACTTACTTACGCCGGTTACTCCTAATGAAGCAGCATAGGCCAGCCTACCAGCATTCTCCAACCCACTCTGTCTTGGGCCTTCTTTTCTAGTTTCATCCAATTCTTGTTCATTTCTCTTATATTTGTTTTCTTTTCCCGGTATAATGTGTTTTATTGGTCTTCCTCTTTTTCTTTGGCGAAAAGAGGACGAAAAGCGATTGTCCGGCGCTTTAACCGGATCCCAAATCATTGGTGCACATGGGCTCCAGTGTCCTGAGGGAACGAATGGCATATGAACCAATTGTTGGTCACTGGCTACCATGAAACGGCATTTCCTTACGTTGCTTCACTATCTTGTAGATCGAGTGATTTATGTGGCGTATATATCTTTGGTGCCTCCTTGTACCAATATTTCTGTTTAAATCAATAAAAATAATTGTTGGTGTTATAAATAGTAATTGGTTGCAAATTATATCGACTTTTATTGATCAAGAAACAAGTATTCAGCTATAGGAAATATATTAAGGCGTATGATTTAGGCAGTTAGGCTCTGTGGGCATTGTATGGTCCTCAAGGCACATTTAGATTATGTTTTTCTGCAAAAAATTATGAAGGTAGGACAATGTTTACATAACTTTTTGATTGATTGGTGTTAGACCACCATTAAAAACCTGGAAGCAATGGACGACCGTTTCGTCCTATTGTGGTACTCAGCAGTGCGCATCCACGATCCCGCTCGCGGGATTCGAACCCAGGGCCTTCAGTCTCGCGCGCAAGATTCTGTTTTTTGTAATGATCTTTTGCTTTACTGTTTTTGCCAATCAGTAGTATATATCCACTATGGTTATTATTGTACCGTTTTGCGTTGTTTTCCATCTATCTTTGAAAGCTGTACAACTCGAAACTGAAATATCATAGAACATTAATTTGCAATAAAAAAAACTATTAGTTGTAGGTTCATGGTATCACCCAAGTATCTTTCACTGCTATTGGCTATTTTACATCCGAAATACAAAGATGAATCAGTAGTCTAAAGTTCAAGCGTTACCTGAAGGTCCTGAGTTAAATCAATAGTGTGTTTAAAGGTGCCCGCTATGAGAAGGTCTCGTATTAAAAATAAAGAGCTGTCTTGAACTTCCTTCTTTACATTAGTTATCTGTGTAACATTTCATGGTTTTGATTACCTAATTTATTTATTGATATAATTCCTTCCTCTATTTAGCCTTTTTTTCTTCTTGTTCCGTTTTATTGTTGTTGTGTAATTGATTCATTCTAGCTGGTCAAGAACAACAACTACACCAACAACAAAATAACGCTCCACCATATTGTTCAATGCCTGCTTCCTCTTCAAACAAGAGATCCCATTACAATTATCATCCATATAATTTAAATGAAAATCATCATTATCATCGTCAACGTCATCATCATTACCAAGATTCATTAAATATTCCACGAACTATGATGAAACAATCTAATCGTCAACCATTTAGTTATTATATTCCAAATGATGTCAATATGACACCTCAAGATAATCGACGTATTCATGGGGTAGCATATCAAAACTATTTCCATGGATCATAATACTGTTTATCTATATATATATATTTTATGTAAATAGTTTACTACCTATCTCATAGTTTTGTTATATATTCATATTCTTATTACTATTACTAATATTACTTACTTATTTTCAGCAATAAGCGTCACCTTCGTTTATGTGATTGTTACTTTATTGACAAATGGTAATTGAGGAGAAGGGTGTAAAATGCCTGATAAAATAATACTGCATAAAAAACAGATACTCTTAATTCATTTAAACATTATTTTAACTATACAGTAAGCATATTGATAGTTTTCTGTATAATCAAAAAAAAAAATAGAACACAGTTATGTAATTCTATCACATTGAAGTAGATCCAGGTTAAAACGGTTATGGATCTACTGTTATCGGTTGGTAGATCAAGTGAATCATTTGGTAAATGTGGTTCGTATGCCTCCCGACCATTGTTGCTACCTTGACGTGGTGGTCGGGCTTGCCTATCGTGATGAAGCAACTGAGTTATACTGGCTGGAACAACCGTTCCTCAAGGTCCTACCTTGCCAGACTGGTCGGTTGAAGAGCGGTAAGACTAAAAGCAACAAATCCAATGTCCGAAGGTGAAGTCGTACTGCTGACTGTACAGAGGTGTAACAGCAGTAAGGTGTTTCCTTCAGACAACCAACATCACAGCGATGCTACCTTCCCACAAGGAGGGGTGGGGTTAGAAAAGGTCGACCCTAAAAATGCACACCTTGCCTTATCCCATGGATATCCGTCTCTGGCGGTAAGGTCTCAACAAGTACGCAGCTAACACAAAAACTACTCATAAAAAGGTCATGTGTGACCGACCTCAAGCAGTTGTCCCTTGGGCACTGCGGTCACGCTCTCAGCTCATTATGACCACCTCTAATTCAATATCATTTTCAGGTACCTCCAGAAGAATCCTTACACGGTGTGGGCAACCAGGAAGTGATAACCGCCCTCATACCTCTAACAGCACTCAAGACCACTGTATTCTGTTCGTATGCCTTACTATCTTCTATTTCAACATGTAATATTTGTTAATGTAGAGGAAGGTTAAAAAGAAGCTAGGGATTACTAAACCAAGATGTTGCATTAGTCCATAAATTCGTTGAATGTTAATGTGAGCTATGTTGGGGACTGACTGGTTTAGTGTTCTTCGATTATTCTGACCAATCGTTGGAGACATTACATGACACAGTTTGCAACTGGTCACAGCGCCGCAGATGCGTCTACTCTATGGATTTCCTCAGACTCTAATTTTTAAAATTACCTATTTTGATTTTGATGGAGTTTTGTTCTCTGAGCTGGATAGTTTGGTCGTGGAGCTTTCATCGTTCTTCTGAACGACATCATCACCAGCACAAACTTCAGATAGAAGTGAAGTGTTCGAATTTCTCCATATGCGTTTCACAGCTTGTTCTGTGCACCTCGATGTTGATTGGTTCTTATTGACCTTAAATTTAAGGTACAATTTGAGCTACAAATCTTCTCCACCTATTTTGATTTCGTGAATTCAATCTTCTCTAATCATATTGTCTTTGCCTAATGTTTTCGTGAATTCGAAATAGTCTAATCCTATTAAGGCAAGGATTTCGACAAGGAGTCGAATTTAAATTACTCATAATGAAACTTCATTGTACTGTTATAGCAGATTATAGAATATTATAAAATAATTGTACAGTAAATTTATTAGTTTTTCACCACACCTGCCACATATTGGCTCTCTATATGTCTGTAGTGTAGTTTTGGTTTACTTGTAATTCTATCATATCTTAATTATTCGGTATTCTGGCTTGCTTCTTCCTAAACTCAACCCGGAGCCCCTCTGAGGCTACTGCCGGTCCCAAGCCCGGATAAACGAGGAGGCTTGGGCATAAGGTTAGCAACCTCATAACGTAGAAAATTACCTCGCTAAAGAAACGCTAACCAGAAAAATTTAGAAGAATGAAAATTGAAACTACCTATCTGAAGTTTTAAAATAAGATCAGTTAGAGAATGATCAGTGAAATTGGAATCATCTACACAATTAATTTTCACTTGGTCTATATGTCTGGTAAGAACTGAATGGTCATTTGAACCAAAATTCCTTTCTATCCAACTACTCATTTTGTGAATTATAATTCCTGTAGATGGTCGATAGTTATTTCCTCGGTAAAACTACTTCTGATGATATTTTATTCACTATATGAGTTCGGACTATGCGAGATTCAGAGAGTTTAACTGGGCTGTCGTAAGTTCTTAAATGTTCTACATTACGATATTGAAGCCAGAAATTCCCGATGCATTTTCTAGCTCTTCTAGATTACTGATGTAATGACATAACTTTCTGCTAAACTATTGGACTGCGGATGTCTTGGAGCTATAACTAGGTGTCCGGATCCAATATCGTTAAGTTAGCTGTTAAAATCTTTTCCTATGAAAACTATTTTATCACCATTTACTAATACATTGAATGTCTCTTCACAACCAATTATCATCAATTCTCTTTGCGTAAAGTTTCCTCTAGGACTGTTTGTGAGTACTACTTATGGAATATGTTTCAATAATTGAAGCAAAATATGAGTTTTTAAATGGGACATAGTAATCTGGTTTATTACGTTTTCACGATTCATAAGATGAAAGCCAAATATTCCTAGTAGGTTTATTGTACAATAGTTTATGTAAACAATCAGGACATTTTATCGATTTTTGATTTGTATCAGCATCTCTCTCAGGTCACCAAGAATGATGAGCAAGAGACTTTATTATCTTTGTAACCCGATAGGCAGAGTGAAGGTCGTCTAATATTACGAATCGAAGTGTTGGTGGAGAACTTACTCTATAGTCAAAGAACGAAATGCTCCAGAATGTAGAGATATGTCCTCTACCCTTTAGTAAAACTCAGGAAACTCCTTGTGTTGAACATTCTAGCCTTGTTTCACCACACTTAGGACAGTTTCAAAAGATTTACGAGTATCCTCTACAATTCCTACTATACATGCATGCAATTGTCGAACTAGGTAGCCTTTCGAAATATAAATAGCGTGATAGAATATCTGCATGTAGTGTGCTTTTAGCCACTCAGTATTAAATTCATAAGCTCTCAGTTCGAAAACCCATTTCTGGACCATAAAAGTAGATGATCGATTTAACGCATGATCGTCAGTTACAATATGCAAATTAAATACCACTGATATTATTACTACTTTTACTAGTCTGATATTTGTCCTGATAATCTCCACGCTGTAGTATTACATATAGGTTAGGTTCTATGTCGCTGACAACAATCACTTATCCACTTCAAGTACCCATAGTAGTGATCTTAATAGAAATATATCGCAGGTTAATTCGGTTAGGTGAGTAATTCGATTAGTTTTTAAAGCTTGCTCGTAATTGGATCTGAATTGCGGTACTATCTATAGACGTATGTGACGGTTGGTATTCGATACAACCGTTACTGCATAACGCTCAATGGTATATAAATCAGAAGACGAATACGAGGCGCTGATTACGTTTAATATTGCACCACTAAAACCACAGGCACACGAAGCAAGAATGTTATGTGAATGTAGAAGGGCAAATGAACGAGTTCATGAACTGGATTAAGTATACATCGGGAAATGAATGAATTATCGTATCATTTAAGCGACTAACACTTAAGCTAACAGAATGAATATCTGTGTAGACGGTAAGCAATGCTCTAGCATTCATATTTATACAAGTCCAACCATAATAAAGGTGCAATGGTATAGGTAAGTTGTTGTCAAACGAATAACTGTTAAAAAAGTTACTAAAAAGCCATAACCAAATTAAATATCAACAAACTCAAATGTATATGACCCATTTTATGCGAAACGATTTATGTGTGGATTCGAACCCCGAGAGCGGGGTCATGGATGTGCACTGCTTAGGAGTCCCACAGTAGGACGAAACGGTCGTCCAGTGCTCCCAGGTTTTCTACGTTAATCTAACATCAATCGGTTCATGATCTCAATCAAAAACTTAATAATCTCCACAACCCCTATACTGATGATTTATGTATGAGTTTAGTTTATGAGATATTTTGCAATATCATCTCATGAATTTGTTTTCGTTTGTAATAAACATCAACATTTAGCCTCTCTCATTATCATTGATAGTATATTATTTTGTTTTCTTTTGCTCTTTATCTGGTTATTTTTGATCTCACTATGCTAATATGGTATGGTAACTGTTGTGTGGACGAGAATGATTATGATTGGTTGGCTGCTTAGTCAGACGACATGTAAACAGTCTTACAGGTGTCAAATATATATTCCTTTATCCTTATTATTGTGACACCCTCTTATATACATATATACTTATTGTTGATTATTCATTGTTGTGGATTGTGTCGGTTTTGGGTGTGAAAATATATTCACGTTCTGGTCAGGCTGATTACGTGTTCTTGATGTGAGTTGTGTTGAAGTCCTGTAGAATAGACACTGGGTGTGGTATCTAGTGTAGATAATCGTTACTTCAGTATAACTTTCAACTGTGCTACGACAATTATCAATTAAAAGTCAATCAGTCAGCTACGTAGAACTTCGCATGTACGTACATCAGTTCGAGTTGCCATACCACATTAGCACACAGATACACATGTCCATTCAAATCTTATAGTGGTAGAGGTAGTAAAAGTATAAGTAGCAATCGGAAACATCAGGATTTGAAGATGTTATTCAAGAAGTATAGTCCAGTGAAATAAATTTAGAAAGAGAAAAAAGAAAGGGATATGAAGAAATCAGAAGATTAGAATCTTGGAGAATACAAAGAGTGGAGAGAGTTTTTTACCTCAGGCAATAGTGTTCCAACTGATATAGCCTACTATGTACAACGTCTAAAGCAGCATATGAGTAATCTGAGGATAACGATTCCGAGGTAACATCAACACCGTGTGTACATACCAAAACGACTGACCAACAGTACCCATGTGTTTATCAGAAGGTATAATGTGCAGCGTCCCTTATAACCGGTGCATTCAAAGTGATTAAAAGAAACGATAAAACTATTACGGTTAACAAAGCTGGAAAAACGGATGTAATAAGCATCGACAGAGTCAAACCAGCTTTCATCGGAACCGACGATCAGCCAAAACATACAGATTTTTTTAAAACCGTCGAACCACCGAAACATGAGTTCCAATTATCAACGACATTGACGAACACAAACGAACAGGGAGATGGCCGCAACGATACATAGCTACGATTTTGAATTAATAATTTCTTTCAACTCTTCAAATGTAAATTTCATTTTCATTTTCTATGTACATATCGAAAATTTCAACTTATCTATTATTATAATCGATATATTTTGTGTATACTTTCGATCTTTCATTATGATATTATTTGGCCTCACAGACATATACGAACTCAAACTTACACGTATTTGTAATAACTTACACGATAGTTCTGTCACATATCTTAATATCGTAAATTTCGATAATTCCCACTCTGTTAAATTCGACATTTTTTTTTCGCATACACAGACCCTTGTATCTTTGTTTGCTGGGGTGAGCTATTATAACAGTTCACGTGTGATTGTGCTTGTTCACATTTATTTCGGTTAAGTCATTTTATTAACCTATTAACGGACTGAGTCATTCCTACAACAATTTATCTATACCATTGTATCTTTATTATTGTTGCGAATGTATGAACATATATGCTCGGCAAGCCTTACCGCCTATGCATATATTCACGCTACTAGCCTTAATATTAACCGCTTAATTGATTCGATAATTCATTCATTTCACTATGTATATATATGTCCATGTTATTCATACTCATATTGATTGCTCTCGTCTCGCTCTATCGTACTCTGTCTCTTGCTCTCTCGCGTGCCTGTTAGCTTTTCGGCACAATTCCTTCATGCTAGCCTAACGCATCTGTAATTTAGGATATCTGTGTGTGGTCCTATAATTAATATACCGTTGGAGCGTTATTTAGTGACTGTTACCGAAGCGAACTGTATCCAGAGTTTAAGAAATATATCGAACACCGACCACAACAAGATCAATTTCTATGATTAAAACTATGAAAACTCTACAATTGTTATGGATTAAATTCGAGATAAGATGTGCACCAACGATGTACACATTTCAGAAAATAACACTAAGCTTCGACTACAGTTCCATTATTGAACAAACAGATCACCAAACCACAAACACACAAGGCGAATTTAGGCAGAAATGCCAATGCTTACGAACGAATAAAGAGTCGAGTGAATTATTAAGAATGAAGCACATATGTATGATGGAGCAAATGATTTATCATGCGATTTAAGCAAGTAATAGGGGAATTTGTATAGGATGTAATACGTGATCAAGAACACAAACATGACAATGATAATAATAATATTAATAATAACGCAAAGGTATACACATTGTTACTATTGTAATGTCACACCTTGACAGAACTAAGCGTAAACAGATTCTATCGTAGGAGAGATGCTATTCAATCTTCAAAAAAAACCTGTTTTTAATTAATAAATGTTGAAAGATAAAAACTAACTGAGGAATATTATGTTTAATTTCAATTCTGTTTACTCCGAAATAACATTGACCGTATTAAGACATAAACTATTAGCGCGTATCAACATTAAATCTGAACATATTCACATTTATATCAGGAGGGGTTATGTGGATATTATGAGTCAGTTGTAGCTAGACCACCATGGACAACATGGAAGCACTGGACCCTGATTCGTCCTATTGTGGGACTCTTCAGTAGTGCGCATCCACGACACGGCCTCGTGGGATTCGGACCCAGGACTTATCAGTCTCGCGCGCGAGACTAGTGTTTAAGCTCTCGCCGTTATTATTATTATTTTGTAAAAGAACCATGCAGTGTTGCCTTGTCAACTGGTTATACAGTTTAATTTAGGATGAGATCATGTTGGTAATATTGTAATGAACGAGGACACACAGTTGCAACAACACAACGTACCTGAATGCAAACTTACAGAGCTATTTGATAAATACCATAGGCTCATTATTTCATTTGCAAAATGTCTATCAATTGTACCAGACATTTTTCCTTCATTTCCATACCAATCGATCTCTGTTCACGTTCACTTCTATTCGATCTTCTCAATCTCCTGTTGCCAGGCATTCCACATTCGATTTTTGTCACATACTACTTATGTCTGTCGATATGAGTAGCACTAGGTAGTTATGCAGTTTATTAGTTTTGCTAAATAAGCGCATGATTCGACTTCATAGACTCGATTAATAACCGCAGACTGAATCTACCAAATAATTTGAACACAAAGAAAAAGATGCAAGAATTCATGACTATACATCAGATTCAACATGATTTATCTTCAGTTAGATTAATAGGTCGATCTGCATATATTGAACTGAGTTTTACCTAATAATAATAATTTAATAACTCACTGTATGAGCACACATTTATAACATTGCATAATTAAACATCTATAATCCTTCTTTAGATGTGAATATATGTCGCACATAACTAGAAAAAAACAAATTCATTCCAATTCCAATTGATTAGGCTGTTATACGCCATATCAAGTGACTGTCGTGAAGATGGATCTACTAAAGATTTGGTAAGGGAACTCTGATCACACGTTCGTTATGCAGAACGGATAGCGAGGTGACATTGCTTGGAAAAGTATGAATAACTAGATTTTCCGTCTCATCAACTATAAGTTTCAAGTTTGACTATGTATACAGGCGTTTGTAAGCAGTGTTTATGATTCGATAAACTATGATAGATGTTGGGTACTGGAGGTTTGCCAGAGAGAGTTAGGAAAACCTACACGTTGGTCCTTTGATCTTGAGCGGCCGAATAGCGTATGAACTCATTTTTTATTACCATGTACTCCAACAACTAAACCCCCAGCTTCTGTCTGGACATCTGTGTGGTATCCCGAATCATTCAAATATGGCAGAGGACATGTCAAATATGACGTATGCCCCACCCCAAATTACTATGACATCTGTGATGCAGTAAGCAGGTAGCTATAGACGATCAAATCAAAACGAAGTACCAGTCCATCAAGTCTTTGGTAGTTGGTGCGAGGAACGTTAAGCGTAGACCATGCGGTTGGGGTTCGAGTGATTATAGTAATAAGCGGTTAGAAAATTAGGGTGACATGATACAGAACTGTTCATAGTGGCGCATATAAATGCAACCGAAGTTCCAAGATCCTTTTTTCTCAATACTGACTTTTTAATACTAATACTGATGCCACTTCTACTGGTCAGGGATTTATCTTGAATATTTTTCCTACCTGTGCTATTGTCATAGCAACTTGAACCGAAGTTCCAACTATATATTTAGTTCTGATTACATTCTGTATTTGCATTTACTCTTCATTTCACTCAGCAACTTGTCTACGGTTATACTTATGTTTAACCTAAGCCATTTCAAATCGCTGAATTTCTAAATTCTATTTACGAATAAGCTTTTCTGGAAGCATTTGTCATTCAAACTAAACTTCATCAATGTACACATACTGAAGATCGGACAACGTATAGGTTTGCCTTTGGGATGTTTTGATATCGACTTTTGCTGTATTTCTGAAACGGAGATGAGATTGAAGTGCCTCAAATCCATCAATTGATCCAAGGGGCTCGTTTATAGACTATTCATCCGGTTTGATAGATGTTGCATTAAGCGACAGTGTTGAAGCGGAACTAAACAACTGGACCCTTATTGAGAGTCACTCATATGATATTGCACTACAAAGTTCTGTTTATCAGAATCTGAGGATAGTCATGTCTTTTCGCAATGTACAATTATGCTGCAACAGGTTACAAAAAATTGAACCTTACCTACAAATAGATAATAATTTCGACACCCTAATCGTATACCAATTAAAGGTAACACGTATACTGAACAGTCTAATAATGCATTAAGAGAACGTTATTGGATAAATTCAATAATGTATTTACTGCGAAGAACTAGTATTTCATTATTTGTCTAAAATAACTCCTCTTTAAGTGTATATCTGATAAACAAAAGGAAAAATTGTACGACCCCCTGTGTATCTCTCATTATGATATTAAAAGAGTTTGGACAATCATTCATTTAACCTTTAAATGGCGATCGACTACCATCTGTGCAGTACCCAATTAGCGAAAACGATATATTTGCCCCCAAATGCCCTGGTACGGCCGACAGTCCCCTCTCGAAATGCTCTCACATGACCACGCGTATATAAGCTCTGCCAGGGAAGTCCTACTCACTACATTCACGAGGCCGGGGAGTTGTTTACGAAATGGAGAGGACGAAATGCAAATGTCCGGCGTTTTAACCGAGATGTTAGACACAGAGAGCCGAGAACTCCTGTTTCCAAACCAATATTGCTCATAGGCTCCAGTATCCACGGGGCTGCATCTCCTTAGGTTGCATCACTATCTTTTAGATCTGACGTTTAGGTGGAAGTCTCCGCGTGTGGCTCCCTAAGAAAACAATCTACTTCGGTTTGAGCACCCGGACAGCATCAAAGCCCTCACATAGATCAAATGAGATTTGTATGGCGCATATGTATCTGATGTCCCCTTGTACCAGTATTTAAGTGTTCAAATAAATATATAAACAAGCAAAAACATTCTCAAACTGCAAAACACACAGCTAAATCAAAGTAATTATCAACAATGCAAAATGGAATGAATCAGGTTCATTTGTGCATAGGGATGATGACACCCTTTTTGGTCAATATTAAGGTAGGCAGTATTACCACTCCTCGTATGACATTCGAATAACGAAAGATTATTTTATCACGCAAAACGATTTATTTCCAATAAAAGATGAATATTTTTTTTTAGAATTCCACACAGGAAGACATCGACAGTTTCATGTGAAACTACTACAGTTCAATAATTAGTTTATCAAAATCACAAATAGGATCATATCGATTTCTCTTACTGCTTTTTTTTTTAAAATGTAGAAATGCAAAATGAATAAAATTTCATGTTCATATTTCATTGAACTGACAATGTCTTCATTAAATGACAAAACAATATATATTTTTTCGGAAAACAAAGAGAAGAATTATAACACAAGAAGGAAACGCCAGCAAAAAAAAAAACAATGAGATTTTATGCCATATACAATGCATTTGTATGTATGTGTATGAATATTGATTTAAATGATATAAGACACGAAGTCAACGTCGTGATCGATAACGATTTGATGAGGAACGATCTCTACGTCCAGTAGATCGTGAACGATGTCTTTGGTTTAATGAACGTGAACGACGTCGACCGCTTTCACGAGAATGTGACATGGAATCCGTCTTGTCTTTGACACGAGAACCTTCTGGAAAACTACTCTTAAAGTTACTACGATGGTTTGGAGAGTTATGACGACTGCTGGATGAACGTCTACGGTGTTCCGAACGATGATGTTGTGGCCCCATATGGTTCTTCTTATAGGCTGCCAATGCTTCACCTACAACAGACGAATCACCAGATGATGTTAAGCTTGGTCGACTCTGTTTTGAAGGAATCACTTCTTTATCATCGCTATCCGTCTTTGAGTAACGGCGTTTTCGTGTATGTGCAGATGGAGACTAGATAATGTAGAATAAAGCAAATTTTAAGATGGATTGGCGAATCTTTTAAAAGCATTCACAACTATGTATTCACAATAGCATAAATAATCAGACGAAACAATAATGGTTCATGGCATTTTATCACCGCCGAAATGAGAACTTGAAAGCTTAGATGGTCATACACTTGTCTCTGTACGATATTCATTGATAAGCTTTTAAGCTAGAAATTCACAATAAGTTTATGCAGACTCACGTTCGAATAAATCGACTTACGTTCCACGAGGTGGTTACTACGACAACAGAAAGGACATACAGTCAAGACGCAGGTGAACTCCATCAATATACGCAATAACAGAGGGGAGATATTGGGGATGATAGAGTCCCTGAAATCACTTGTAAAACTTCTTGATTTTGTAAATCAATTGTCGAAATTTGAATTTCTCATTTTCAAGCCAAAAGCGTTCATAATAAATAACAGTTAATGTGTCACACCTGAAAGGGTCTTAAACGCTATAGGTTTACTATTGTAGGTATGTTATTTTGTGACGCTTTTCAAGCATATTTTTGTATTGCGTATAGTACACATAAGTTCTGTGTTTGTTATTATATAATGAGGTATGTTTAACTCTTTACTCTGGTCCACTTCCACTAGTTAGCATAGCTAGGCGCAGAGGAATAGATTAGCTTCGTTTTGATATACGCTCTATTTCCAGATATCTCGAACATAGAAGAATCAAAATAACAGCAATTACTTTGCCTAAAGTTTAAAATGCAACGATAATTTACGCCTAAGCTAATGTAAACAAAGAGAAAATTACCAATATTTTATTTTTAAAATGTTTGAAACCAATCAAAATACTTACGATACAACGATTAAGTGAATTTTAAATGGTCCTCAAGCTAAATTAAACGACAAACTTTTTTCGAGGGCAAATTGTGAATCTAAGCAATTAATGCCATTGTGTAATCAAGTGTTTAGTGAAGTAACATGATGATCTTCTATTCTTCTGAAGTTCGTAAACCGGAAGATGGCAAGGCATTGTATTATAGTTGATGTTAATCCACGAAGTAATCCTTGATTTCGATTTTTAAAACCAACTTAAAACTACAATTTAACTCTTCATCTATAACCTTAAACTTTTGCCGTATAACTGATGTCATTAGGTGACGAAAACCCAATAGAACCTCACCTATACTTAAGTCTGTTTACGCTTAGTTCTGTCAAGGTCTTCAATTAGCTTTTTTGACATAGTGTCATTCCAATAGTAACAATGTGTATACCTTTGCGTTATTATTAATATTATTATTATCATTGTCATGTTTGTGTTCTTGATCACGTATTACATCCTATACAAATTCCCCTATTACTTGCTTAAATCGCATGATAAATCATTTGCTCCATCATACATATGTGCTTCATTCTTAATAATTCACTCGACTCTTTATTCGTTCGTAAGCATTGGCATTTCTGCCTAAATTCGCCTTGTGTGCTTGTGGTTTGGGGATCTGTCTGTTCAATAATGGAACTGTAGTCGACGCTTAGTGTTATTTTCTGAAATGTGTACATCGTTGGTGCACATCTTATCTCGAAGTTAATCCATAACAATTGTAGAGTTTTCATAGTTTTAATCATAGAAATTGATCTTATCTAGATAACTGCATTTTCCTAGCATGAGGCTCGTCAGAATTGAGTATCTACAAATTCAACAGAGGGGAGGCAATACAGGACGTCCGGTTATATATGCGAACAGGTCCCAATATACTAGAAGGGCTCAAAACCATCCTGCGATGACCATAGATTGATTAGTTTAACTAACATAGCATCTAAAATACTAGCCTCAATAATTATCGGGCGTCTAACAAAGACTCGTGAACTGCAAACACGCGAAAACCAAGCTGGTTTCAGACCTAATCGTGGTTGCATCGACCACTGTTAATGGTTTTACAACTAGACAGTGCATTCTGACCGGCTGACCAGTCAACCAAGGTCGTCAGTATATAATACCTTTCTAATCAGGACATATGTTTGTACAACACTATGTATAAATCAACAGACATACACTATGGGATTTTCGAAGCACAGGTTGTGAGATAAACTATAGTTTAAACATAACACTGACAGTCTTAACACGTAAACTCACCAATTCCTTTTTGCGACTATTATCAGAAGGTTTATCAATTTTCGGCAAAGTAGAACTATTAGATGAAGTATCTTGTTTTGACAACCGACCTTGTTGTTTATTGTCGACTGCTACGATGTCACGACTCTCACCTTTTGAATCTCTGATAGATTTCGGTTTAGATTCAGAAGTTGAATGTTTACTGTCGTACAATACATTACCTGATACTGGTTTTTTTGTCGAATTATGCCTAACAATATCACCACTCGACTTAGAGTTGGAGGACAACTTTGCATCTGGGATTTTCGGTCTAGAGCTTCGATCTGTAGTCGGATTTCTGCGAGATTGATTGGGAATACGACTAGAGGGATAGGAAGGAGGAGAAGTCGAAGACGAGGAAGAATTAGCAAATGGACTACGGGTTGCTTTTTGTACTGGCTCTTCTGATGGATGTGAGGAATGTCGGCTTGTTATTTTTTTAGCATCCGATTTATCAGTAACCGATTTTTTTATTCGTCGATTAACCTAATCAATTTTTAAAGTAAAAAAAACGAAACGATGAAACAAAATAACATGATATTTTCAATGGGCTTTAAATAATCTTTGTGAATGATACAAGCGAAGACAGTAAGAAGTGGCACAGTGAAACATCAATTATAATCGAAACAGACAGCATAACAAAATGTGTTGCTAATGTTGAAACGATTAGACGGAAGCGTAAGTGATTTAAATTTCAGTTCATGGAAGCATATGGAGTTCTAAACTAATTGCTCAAAACTGGTGAAATAGATATTGGTTAAATGCATCGAAACATTTTGTTGGAAATGAAGTATCGTGGACCAATAACAACAAAAACATCTAGTCCCCATTCGGAAAACTAGAAAGTAAGATACCTTTTTTATTCTAGTCCTAGCTACTCGAAAGCACAACCTCCCATGGAAGTTTCGCATCCATAGAACAAATGAATAATAATTCAGGCAAACCGTGGAAACGCATAGAAGGGTTATAACAGAAAACACGAGAAATAGGGATCGATCAAAAGTAAAAATGTTTACAATGGCGATAAGAAATGGACGGTAGTTCTTGTAGAGAATATTGGTGTGAAACAAACGGAAATTATATACTGAAAAATAAAAATAATTAGTATGTTGTTTCCCATGAATCTAACAACTTTAATAGTAAACACTTGATGTCATTATCCTCTAGATTTTTCTGGCATCCTCTACTTATTGTTTATGAATTGACAGTGATGTGACTCGTTAACCATATCCTGGTTAGTGTAGTTGATTTTGAAGATTACGTTTTTCATCCCATCTCTCCTAAGCCAAAATATCTGAAACTATGTGTTCGTACATGTCAAGGTATGACTGAAGTTCAAGTGGATAAATTATGAAAGAATAGTGAAATGATGTTATATGATTTTACAGTGTACTGATTTATTCCCTACATGTTCTTCTAGAATGGTTGATTTTATAGGGAACATAAATAATACGAAACAGAATTAGACAGATTTTACTTGCCTGTTCAGGTGTTAAAGGAAGCCAATAGACGGAAGGAGTGGCGATTGTCTTACGAAATAAATTATTCAACAACTTTGCAGGTTCTTCGCTTTTAGCTAAATTGAATAGGCATCGAAATAATAATAATAATAATAATAATAATAATAATAATAATAATAAATAATCATAGAAAAAGTGATGTCTACAAATAGCCAATTATCATAGTACCATTTAAAAATAGTGATTCAAATTCGACTGACATGGAAGCTGACGACACATGTGCAGATCAGTTCAAGTTGCCAAACCCTATCTCCGCAGCGAGATGAAATTGTTGAGGCAAATAACTGAGATAGTAACCGTACTTATGGTACAAGTAAAGGCTTTGGAAATACAGATTAAAGGAACTAAAAAACAAGGCAATTTAGGGACTCGAGATCTAAAAGAAAACAAAAGGCGAACGCATCAGAACCACTGTGAATCATTTTGATCCATGTTACCCGAAGTCTTCAAGTCAGTGATTAAGATTTTCGCGTGGAACCCACGCAGATAGCCTACATCTACCAACATGACTTACACAAATCCTATGGCTTTATGAACTGGTCTCACGTTTCAATTTGGCTGCCCCTGGCATTCTCTTAAAATACTTCCGAACGCAAAACGTTCCAACTACATTGAACAACGAAAACTCGTTATCTCGTGACGCTACTAATCACCTCGTCACCTAAAAACTAACCCCAGAATTGCTAACTTCACTGTCTCAACATTTGAGTTATACAAAAATACAACACTGATTAAAAGAAGTCTATTCATTAAAAAAATATCGGAATTTTTGTATACCGGTCAGACATGATTTTATGTACCTCATACTATGGAAAGTAGCTCAGTTTAGATATGAAAATAGTTGACTAATTCAACAGGTAGTTAGGTATGGGTCAAACTGTGTGTATACAGGCTAGTGGTACAGTCTGCTTACACAAACCAAAGGCGTAGCAGTATTCGAACATGGAGCTTATCGGCTAACAGTCGAACGTTCTAACACCTAAAAACCATCCCACTCAGCTTAGACATGAGATATGAGAGTCGAGATCTGAGTGTTCAGAAGCAATAATAGCTTCAACGTAACTTCCTTAATGTTGCCTCTATTCCATTAAATTCAGTCGTAGTCAACACGACGTAGTGAATTAAATTGTTCGATAAGTGCAGAGAATGGACGACAGAAATCTTAGGGGCTTGACCACTTTCCCAATGTATAACACCTTTCAGTTCATTTTAAAATTGAGAAAACTGAAAAACTAAACACTTTACGATAGCAATACTGACTAAATAATAAACACTAGTTAAAAATTTATTGATGTGTTTCCCTCGTTTTTTCTGTCTTTTAGGCGAAAAGAGATGGCAACGAATGCAATCCGGCAATCGGCATTAAACGAGATTTTTTGATTTACGAACTCTGACCTAATAAAAGTTCAGTGCTTACCTAAATCACTACAAATTCAGTGGCCGCTTTTGTGTACAAGTAACTTATGGCGTAATTCGTACAGTTAAAACGGTATAAAATTTACATGTTGGCCGAAAGAGTATTTAACCCAACAGCGACACAACTTATTACCAAAGAAAAGTATCATTCTAATATATTTTCCCAATCCAAAGACTTGATGATGATAAACAGGAAAGTAAAATCAGACAAGTATGACACAATATTGAATCAGACTAAATACTTACGTTTCGCTTCAGCTATTGGAGACTCCTTATTTTCACCTTGTCGAGATTTGGTAACTGAAAGAGGCTGCTCTACATCTCGATTGCTTCGTTCTAATTTTCGTCTTAGATCGGTAGGCTTTTTTTCTTGGTCTGTGGATGTCGTAAAACCATTATCTAAAAACATAGAACAAAACACTTATCAAGAAAATAGTTCATATAACGGAGGAGAATGAGAACAATGATGAACAATCAAGTATGGTAAAACTAGGGAATTTTATGACATATCGGTAGTTTAACAAACAACTAACAATATAAATACGTGTGGAGACTATTTCATGCCACTCATATCACAAATCGATCTGAAAACCAAAAAACACTGGACAGGTTTTCCTTTTTAGTATTGGACGCCAGAGTAATGCAATATTCACGGGCCAACCACAGAAGATCGAATCCAGGTCTTTCAGTTTCATATGTGAACGCCTGATATCTAACTTTAATGAATCTGTGATATTGCGTGATCAAGTTCCATTGTATGCAATGAAATTAATCATTAGTGAGCATATAATAACTATTAGTATAAGTTTGGTTTTGGTGAACAAGAAAACCCACAAGTATGAAAAAATAAAAAAAATTCCAAAATATGAATAACAATTATAACTGTAATTTCGATCGGAAACCAAAACAAAATTTTACGAAAAAATGAATCGAAAGAATGAAGAAAATATGGAGAGTATATGATGTTGTAACCTTTTTTCTAGAACCACATCATTCAACAACCACATAATATAACAGATAAGATATACGAAACAATAAGCAATGAAGTTTAACGTTATATTGATACCAAGGAATCAATGAAAACTACTATAAAAGTACAAATATAATTTGTATTGATTTTTCTTTTTAAAAAATTCAACTAAAATCAGGCAAACACGATTTGTTAACGGTCACCAATTCAAACTTTTAGATCGTGTGTACCATTGAGTCGGACGCCATGGAACTCGAATTCTGGATGGTAGATTTTCGAGGATACATTTTCCTGTGTATTATCTTAGATTAGGGCAGAAAATAAAATTTTTGTCTTCTTAATAGTTTGACGTTGGGTAATAGTTATTGAAAACATAATACAAGTTATGTTGAAATGTATTTATATTGGATTTACCATAGCGTTGATATTCGATTTCTGCAGTTGGAATTGGGAGGGTGATAATAATAAATTATCTACTAATAAGAGCGTTAAGATACGCAGAATAGTGTTAGTGATACTATCCGATTTTCCAAATCGAATAAAGTTAACCAGCGTGAGAACCTTTAACTTAATAGTGACTATGAACAATTTCATTGCCATAGAAATTTTAGAACCTTAAAAAGGGGTATAATTTAAATTCTGTTGATTCAAAATAAAAAAACTTCGATATTTAATATAACTATAATTGTAAATGGAATTGAGAGCAAAAATGAATCAATTATAAAAATCGAAAAGTACAAACCCGATTTATCAGCTCCCACAGTGGAAACCTCTGCATTCGAAGAAGCATCACCAAGTAACAAATGCTTCGGTGGTTGAAGATCACTAGAATCTCCATTGACCTTCATCCATTCAAATAAATCTGTACTTGCATAGTCGCAGCGTAACACACGTGGGTTCATTGATGGCCAACGACTTCCATCTAATCCGTCACGACATCTGTATGGAATACAATATGTCAATATTTAAATGTATTTAATTATTAAATAGATACTGTGATAATTAAAGAGTTTCAATGATAAACATATGGTGATGGCGGTTTAACCAGATCTACACACAAATTACATTAATAGCTAAGGTGTAGCAATAACTCAAAGGAAATTCATATCACATTCGACAATTGGTCAACTTTCATTTAGAACTTTAATTAAGAGAATCAGTTCTAACTAGATCAAGAAGTATGTGCAATGTATGATGTTGTTAAATCTCAAATATTTATGTCAGAAAACATGATATCTAGGCAATAATTAAACCATATGATAGGAAGCATCATACTCAGGTCATTTAATTATACAAAATTGGTAGTACAAAGAATGATTATTTTCAAGTTGGATAAGAAAAGGTTAGCTGAAAAACGATGACAGTTTATCTTGAGAAGTGGCTTCACCAAGAGCTTATAAAACATTAGAACTTTGCATACTCGACAAGAAATTAGAATCACTGAGAATTTTAATTCAACTGAGTAGTAAGACAAAAGTAACACCTAAAAAATTGGTCATATATAAACTTCATTTATATAGTAGTAGAAGTAGTAGTAGACATACAAGTAATACATAGTTTATAGATAAACGGTTTACAGTGTATATAAACTACGCTAATCAATAAATATTATTTACTTTGCAGCATATTCAACTGTTTGCAGGCGTATAAGTGAAGATGATTTGATTTTATCCAGCCATAGATCAACAACTGGACCGAAATGAGTTACAACCATTTGACGCAATTGTTCAGCAGTAAATGGTCGTACAAGAAAGCGAATATAAACAATATCCGTTTGTGGATGCTTAGCAGGTTGTATGGGTTCAATACGCTCTGGTGGTTCAACCAAATAGCCTACAGCCTTTGTTTCTAATTTGAAAAATAAGAAATAATGCAGAAACAGAAACAGGAAATTTAATTTTAGTCGATAGAAGAGTAACAATTATGTTCGTAACCTTTAATTTATATCTACGTTCAACACCAATCAACGAGCTGGAAATACTTTGAAATATCACTGCGTAAAATTTACATATATACTAACATTTTTGTACCTAACTTACTGTTTTGTTACGTAATATGTATTTACGTTCTGTTCAATTAGTATTTTGATTATCGAACCAGTCGAGTGAAGTAAGATGCTCGAGAAAACTAGACAGTAAAAGAATACTTTACCGAATAAGCAGACTTAATAGATGGATTTGAAATTTAGATTGATAAAATAAATATATGTGATAAGTGAGTTGGTTTTTCAGTGAATTACCCTTTTTAACCTTCGACTTGTGCAATATTTACCAAGTAAAGCAATTACATTGCACTGATTTGAACAGAAAAATTAATCATAACAGTGTGAGTGTGCTAACAATAATATCGTGGTTGAAAGTCGCACGTCTTAGCCATTAAGCTACTGACATCTTCATTTCTTAGAAAACCTTGATATAATTATTTCTATAGGGCAGTTCAATCTACGTAAACATCACTAAAACATGACGATAAACTCGACTCAAAGTCAGTCAGTACAACGCTATGTAAAACCTGATCTGTGTTAACACTGAATCATTTTACCATACCTCATTTGTAGAGGTGGTTGTCAGGGCGAATCCCAGAATGGTACAGATGATAATAGAAAGAATTAAATATAGATACATGAAAATATAAATCAATAAAATAAGAAAATGATCAAGAATTTAGAAGCTTAAATTTTGGGGGAAAACAAGTGTGGGTAAACCAAGGCAGCTCCAAACGATTTTGAGCCATGTTATCCCAAGTCTTCAACCATTGGTAACGATAATGAAGTGGACCCCAACCAGATAGTTTACATTTCTTAACATGGCTTATTCCAATTGCCAATAACTTCATGAATTGATGTCATGCCATCCCTAGCTTTCTTCCATACAAAAACAATTTAGAAACGATAAAACATTTATTAGTTATGTTCAATCTCATTCAAAATAATAACGAGTAGTTACAATACAAGTTAGGAATAAAGTATAGAGGATTATACATTAAGTAAATTGCATATATACATTTCTTTAATTACCTTTAGGACCTTTACGTTTAGGCGGTGGTGATTTTTTTGTTTGAGTTAAATGCGATGAATTCGATTGTAATCCTTCTCCTATTTTTGTTATCATTTGATTGGTAGACTGTGTAATAGTAGGATTATTAACATTTATGCTTGTAGTTACAGAAGCAACAGTCATTGTTGTTGTTGGTGTTATATTAATAGGAGTTGTAGTAGTAGAAGCAGTATTAACAACACATCCACGCTTGATAATAACATCTAATTTTGGGCTTATATCAGATGATGATAAATGAACAGTACGAGAATCATATGCAACTGACATTTCTTCAATAGAGTTATTATTGTCATCATAAGTATCCATGTTTTCTACAACTGCATCTACTTCTAATTCAAGCTCACGCTCAAGATGTAAACGATCATTATTAATATTATTGTTATTATTATTATTATTGTCTTTAATTCTGTTGTTGGAACTATCCTCTTCATTAATATTTAGATTACCTTTATGGTCGGTGAATAATTTATTTTTTATTCTATGATCAAACTCATTATTTTCCTCTTTTGCATTATCATCAACATCATCATTAAACGGTTCACCTTTTTCATTTAAATCATCAATATGGCTAGCGGTGTCCTGAATAGAGACAGGTGATGTACGTGAAACTTCATCATTTTCATTATCTATCACTGCATTTTTACTTCGTATCCAACATGAAGATGGTATGAGTTTCTATAAAACAAATTGATAATAACAATAATAAAAATAAGAAACTTGATTTGGAGTCAATTCAACTATGGGTAAATTGTGAAAGCTTCCCAGTTAAGTTTCAGCTGAAAGGAGTTTATGCCCAGAACTATAGTGGTTAATACTATTTTATTTTTAAACACCGCTGATTCAGTTTGAGATTGACGTTTTTTCTATTACTCGACAGTCAATCGATGAGACCTGAACGCACACTGAAAACATGATTGCTACCCACAGTAACTAATATTTTGGCATCATTCATTATTGTTCAGTGTGATCTCCAAGTTCCTGACTGGCTAATTTTATCTCCAACTCATTTATTTATCTGAACACAAATATTGGTACAAATGAGCACCAAATACATGCGCGCCACACAAGTCACTTGATTTGTGTGTGGGATGTGACAATGCCCGGGTGCTCAGACCGAACCAGGTCCCAACTCATGTATTGAATGTTTACTTTTCAAAAATATATAAAGTACGAAGGGTTGATTCTGTTATGACTGTAGTTCTGCTAAGGTAGGGTCATGGAAATTGTAAGAATGAAAATCTGTAAGTTTAAAAAACTCGACAACTGACACCATCAGAAGTACGGATTTTAAAGATGAAAGACGAACAGAAGCTGCAAACTTTTAACTGTAGTGTCTTTAAAAGATTCCTAGTTTATAACAGAACTTCTACGTTATGTAGTGCCGTTTATGTGCTAAGTATTACGTGAAGCCCACAAATTATTGTATGAAGTTGCAAACACACATTTTTGACTGTGTAGTTTTCGACGTATGTTGCACGGGTGCAACAACTAAGAACACAAGTGAACTAAGCTAACCATCAATGACTAATGGCTGCTAATTCATATCAGGATTTTAGCTGATATATGACTAGGTTTTTTTAAGACTGATCAACAAATGAAGTCACATTTAGTACATAATTAAGGTTTTCTTAGATCTTAAATAGTGCTTGCGTTAGACTTTTCTGTTTAAGAAAACAAACACTATTGACTTTTTACGGAACAAGAGTCAAAAACTTACCTCTAAAGATTCTGAAGACAATGATGGGGTGCTCGCGATTGAGCGTGATCCCCACTGTCTTCTACGTATCGGTTGTGATTCCACTTCTATTTTGGTATCAGTCGCAATCGAAATAGGCGGTTCTGGAACCTGTGTAACATCAGTAACCTCGAAATTCGATACTTCAGCCGATACTTCTGAGTTGTTAGGATCTATGAATAACGATAAGTGGTACCAGTTCAAATAAATATATAATAATGTCAGGAGATTCAAAGTTGAAGTAAAATCAATCAATCGTGCAAAACGTACACACTAATTATATTGAGACTATTAGTAGTAAGCTAAGCTGTGGTGATATACTACGGAAACCCTAAAAATAACATGATATTAGTCCGTAAAATTGAGCTAGGAATCTGAAACAATTGTACTCTATATAGAAGTGAAGCATTATATATATGTATATGCTTTAAAAGCTAACATATATAATTACTGCACTTCTCCCCTTTGATAGATAAACGGACACCTGTCATACCTTAATAGGAATCATATTTAAATAGGGCGTAAATATACAATTCATAATATACTTGACATTTGCAAGTATACTTACCCGGTTTAGATTCGGAGGATACAGGTGGTGACTTACAAAGACTTTCAGACTTCTAAAATCCAAGTAATTTAAATGTAACAAAACAAATACATAAGATCACATTATTCAACTTTATTAATAAATTATTAAAGAGTTGGAAAACAAACAAACACATTTCGAATAAATATCAAGAAACAGCAATCCATAATGGTTATCTTATTTCACACTTGCTGACAGACAATCAAAAAATTTCAGAAACACTTTTTATGAATCAAGACAAAACAATCATTCACTCACGCTATTGTTCATTTGTATCAACAATAAACTTATTGCATAATAACACAACAAAATGAATCAATCATGCTAGCAGGGCTACATAAAAACCAGCAACACACAACAGGATTTCGTCATTAACAGATTAGTTAAATGCCCCTATTGTATGAGCAACAACAACGGGAGTAAACAAAGTAAACACATTAAATAAATCTTTTTTAGGAAAAATACAATTAACGTAATACGAAAAAAAAAGAATTAACCTGAAACTTCGTTTCTACATATACTTGATAGATCACGTAGAGTACACATCACTATACGCGGTTCTTCTGTGAATTATACCATCGAATATCGAGATGTATAAAAATAAGTTGTTTCGTATTATCATGACCATAGGGTCTTTCATTATTACATAATTGTCAATTTTTAGTAAGAGAAAATGAGTGATGTTTTGAAGTGTAATTTACTAAATTGTCACTTGAAAATATTTATCGATTTAAGTTAAGATGATCAATAAGTGATCTGATGATAATAATAATAATAATAATAATAATAATAATAATAATAATAATAACAGTAAAAATAGAAAGACTGATTTGCAGAACAATTTTCTCATGTGGAAAGTCTCTCAAAGAAGACATCAACAAAATTAAGAAATATTACAATTAGAATAGGTGGATTGTTGAATGTTTAGTGGTACAACACTGAAAAGAGAAATGAATGATTTTCTTTAACGTAACCAGATTAGGAAACGACACTGATTGAATAAGAGATGGAGTACTATAGATTTTTTTTACAAAATAAGACAAGAAATCGAATTTGAAGTTTTAAAAAAAGCACCTTAGTTCATGTAAGATTGAATCATGAAGGTTTTGCAATTGTAATTGTACAAAAATCGAGAAATGAAATATTGAATGAAAAAGCGCAAAATGTCAAATAAGAAACACGAAAGAATAATTACTGTCGGAAAATACAATTGATTTTGTTGGATAACGACAGTTTAGACAACAAAAGTTTGGTTTTCAAGATACTAAATATTTATGTTGTTAGGATGTCTTTTTAGTTCAACATTAATTAGTGAAAAAGAGATTGCGTAACAATTGTCAATAATTTTCAAATATGAAGTTTTTTTCAACGCAATCCATTTGCAACACGACCAGCATAGTAAGAAGAGTTACAGATTTGAATTTCGAAAAGTATAACCGTCGTTATAATCAAAGGCCATATATGATTGGATTATAAGTTGCCCCAATTGACTGATTAGGTGAAACATCAGTAAGCGTGCTGTCTAACAAACGCGTAGTGCGAATGCGACCATCTCATGTGTGAACGACTAGCGAGTATAAACAGGAACAAGGAGTACATTTAGGCAAGTACAAAAAAGGTAAAACAAACACCAGTGACGAAGGATAAAGAAGGAAGGTTTTCGGTAAGTTATTAACATATTTAACAACAAAAAAATAATAAAATAACATTATAATTGCATAAATCCACCATTAATGCTACAAGTGATCTAAAATCTATAAGCACATCTATACACGATCATACTACAACTGATGTTTCCTACGCTATTAAGAATAGATTATATCAAGTATCAAATATTAACAGTTAAACTTACAGCTATTTCAATGCTGAAAACGAAATGAAATGTCTTGATTGAATTAATATGAACAAAGTACAATGTAGTAACTAGTTATACTGTAACAATTTACGGTTCTTTGGTCCTATTAATGTGTTTAGTATAATAATACATTGAAACTAAGTTTGCTGAGAAAAGTATGAACTACTTTCACAACAGCACTAGAGTGCAGTGAAGATATCGCTTACACGATGCTGTGTCACTTTAATTAAGTTCTTCAAAGCAAGATAGCAATAATGCGCAGAGATAAATTAACATGATAAGTATTACAATTTATTATCTAAACACAAAATGTGGTACAAATAGACACTAAAATATGTGCCACACGATAAGCTGTCATTGTGAAGACAGAGGAAAATAAATATAAGTAAAAACAGCAAATGGATAAAAATATGACGAAAAAGCGGTTACATAAGGAAAAATGCAACCACATAGGACTTTTGAAGTACAGAAGCTCCTCTAACCTATATAAAGTAAAAAAAAATTACAACAGGACCGCCTTTGGCTTTTGTTTTGAACCATATTTGATGTCTTAAGTCAGTGTTGCGCTACCTCTAGGACATCAACAAGGGAATCGAGAATGACCAAAGGATCTGTTCTTACAGCCATCTTCCGTATGTCACTGTGTTATAAATTGATCACATTTCCGCCAATTCCAACCGATCTGTCTCTGTAAATAATGCATGATGTGAAATTGCTAGGACGAAATTCATAGTGCACGTACAAGCCACCGCATTCGCCATTGGCGACGTAAGTTGGCAAAAGGGAAACGGACTTTTTGAAGCCGTGTAGAGATTTTGTCAAACACCAACTCATAAAGGCTGACCAGACTTCCAAGATAAGTGAGGTTGTCGACACGTTTAACTACTCGACTCTCTATCCTAAGTTCGAGTGTTGACGTAGGCCAGTCCTAAAGCAACAATTTGCATTTAGAGGAGAAACGCATCACGAACATCCTGACATTATTGCATAGTGTTGTCAAAAGACTGCATTTTATCAGCGTTTGCACCAGACAAGACTATGTCATGTGTATTCTAAGTAAATAATTGGACCTCCTGGTGTATCAATTGCTGGAAATTTCTAGTCCAACAGCAGATAATTAAATATTAATGTGGGACCAATGGTTCAGTGTTGTCTTTGTTATGGTGCCAAATTCGAAACCAACGCTATCCAATACCGGAAGATGTCAGTTTCAGAATAAACACACGTGAGACACATAATGCATAGGAGATAAACTTAAATAATAGTAGTAAAACATAGCAAAAACAATAGTGAGAGGTATTTAGAGGTTCGTCTGAGTGAATGAACCATTAACTAATTTGTTTCCTCACACAGTAAAATTGCCCTGATATGGTCAAGGGTGCGAAGAGTCCGCTCACCCTCTTGAAATGCTCTCACATTATCACGCGTATACAGACGCCCTCACAGAAGTCCTACCAACTACCTTCCCTCAACCGTGTTTTTACGAAATGCGAATGGCCAACGCTTTAACCGGGTTGGTGGACATGGGAGATACATCTAGGGGACAGTTCGAAAACCACAATTCCAAACCAATGATGCACACCGGCTCCCGGATCCTAAAGAAACAAATGGCGTATGAGTCTATTATTGGTCACAGGTTACCGTAGGACTGCATTTCCCAACGTTACTCCACTGTCTTGCGGATTAGACATTTAAGTCAAAGGCATGGGTTGCGACCCCCTAAGAAAACCTCCTATTTCCGTTCGGGTGCACAGGCAGTATTCCAGACTCACACAGATCGAATGATTTGTGTGGCACACATGTATTCGGTGTTTCTTCGTATAAATATTTGTGTTCAGATAAGTATATATATATATATATATATATATATATATATATATATATAGAGAGAGAGAGAGAGAGAGAAAAAATTTTGTTATCATTACAAAAATGACTGAAGTCACAACATGGAAGTGAAGAACAACTCTTATTTGAAATTTAGGTAACAGTTTCTTCAAATTCATGGTTAAGCATAACTACATAGATTGCAGCGCAACATATTTTGAAAGATAAATATTCAAATACATATGAACGGAATCTCAACTCGATTTGTCAATGGATAGGTGCCTGAATTTTTCATTTAGATGTAAACATTTATGTGCAGAAAGTTAACTAGTAAATATACTCAGAGACATCTACATACCAAATATTTTGCTTTGGTTTATGTAAGCCGTTATTAAACAATGAAAAATGCATAAGTAATTAGAAGAATGTGAAGATTCACCTGGAACCAATCACAAGACTTTTAGATAAAATTATTGGTTTTAGGTGTTAGACTTTCTTGAACGAACTACATTAATCCTAGCCAGAAGACATGGTTTGATAAGGATTGGTAGAATTTTCAAGACAAACTCTCAAAGTTGGGCTCCAATTGACTACTTTTGTCTATTAGGTGACTCCGTGATTTGGTTATAATCCACACAATACTTGCAACTAATAATTGAAAGCGTTGGGTTGTATGTTGTATCGATTTTCCATTGCACTCAAAAATTTTCGGCTAAATCTAATGCTTAAATTTTTATTCCTTGATCGCAACCGATCGTTTTAAGCTATAACTATTGTGTTAAAATTTACAGAGCTTTTGGTACCACTTTCAGTTTAGCCTTACTGTAGTTTTCTTGTTGTGACATGAAGTGGCAACTAAACTTAAACAATTATTTGAGACCTATTACTGACAACTGAATAGGAGCTTCAACTAGTAAATGAAAAACGGATTCAGACAAAATGGAAGTATTCATTTATTCTTACTTGACCTCGGATATATCAGCAGATGTAGACACTTCAGTAATTTCTTCGTCCGATGCGACTGCGTCAATCTCTAAAGTATCTTCGTTCTGTACATTATTATTACCACCAAGGGGATCTGATTCTACACACTTAGCAACAGATCCAGACTCCTAAAATGAATGAAAATGGGTGGTGACTTATTATAACCTGAGTGCTATTCGAGTCAAAACAGTCTTCACAACGAAAGGAACGTTTTATTTATGACCAATGTAATTTCTAGGCACTCACGTTAAGGTTTCAACACATTCCGTGTGAAAGATGTACTACATACACAGAGAGTTTTTAATGCAATCATGAAATTGAGTTATATCAATTTGATTACCGTTTCCAACTGTCATCCAACTAGTACGGCTCTTTACGCTTCCCAATCTACTTTTATGCATTTGATACTACTGTTAGCAAGGCTTTTGAAGTCTATTGTTAGCTTTAATTTTGTTTTAACATATTTAAATAATAATCTAAATACTTCCCAGAAGTAATTTGCTTAAGTTCGAGCCATATATTAGGAGGTAGTGAATTACCGGTCACTAGTTGATATGTGTATACTTACTATGCCCTCCACCGATAAACAAAAAGTACAGACCGTTCGTTTGAAGCAGACGAGTAGTACGACAGAATCCTGGTTACTCTCAGTTTGTAAGAAAACTTTGAGCTAGTAGATGGATGGGGCTGTTGTATCCTGAGACCTCACCTAAATACACTTTTAATACTTTATTTGGAGCTCAAGAGCATTACCTGATAAACGTCACAACTTAACTGCCTTCTGACAATTGATTCTATCTCAAGCATAGTAAAAAAAGAAACAATAAACACAGATACTACGTCTCTTTTCTATAGGTGACTTGGATTCCAAACAACCTATAAGTTGGTCAGTACACTGACTAATAGTATACACTTTAGTATTCACAAAGAACTTATAGCACTTTGTCATTCCTAGAATCCTTAAACATGTCATGACATAACTTTTCACAATGAGAATCAGTATGGTAAACAGGTGTTTCAGGAGCCCGCAGATTTGTGTGGTAACTTACATTTTTCATTTGACGCAATTCTCCATCCACAGCATCTGATAGGCGTGCGCACAAATCTTTTTTCACTCCTGAACGACTAAGACCTCTAATCTCCAGTTGGTTCCGGAGATCAGCAACTTTCAGATCTCCAATTCTCCGGCCATCTGGCAACAGAACACCCTCCGGAGTAGACATCACGCGCCAAATATTGAAAATGACGCACGTCAAAACAATGGAAAATAGATGATTCAATATTCAATAACATTGTGACGAAAAGTTATTTCGAACTCTCGCAGATAAAATTATAAAGCCAGAACGTTGATACATCGCATTTGTATCATGAAAACATACTTTTCATTGCTTCAGAGAATTTGATTAAGCAAGGAGATATTCTTTGATAGCCAAAATAAGTTTATTTATGACTACCAACATTAAGACACTCTGATACGGATTGTTTGATCATATCATATAGCTCCATCTTTCTAACTTCAAAGTGTTGCTGAACATTTTGGGTAGCAGTAAACCATCCTATTTAGAGAGTCCCTAGATCTGTCGATGGAACCAAAAATAGGTGAAATGTTTGTGAAAGGAACAGAAGGAATTTATGCTTAAAAAGCTTCTGTTTCTTTATTTAATAGATCTTTGATGTTTTAATATCGGGACTCAGATATATAAAGGAATATGAATGAGAGGAAAGTTAATAAATGACAGTTGAATACCATTGAACACTGGCTGAATTATCTGTCACGTTAAACGTAATCATACCACAGAAGGGTGATCACCAGATGTCAAATGATTTACCGATTCCACTCATTGTCTTGGAAAAATCAGTCAGAGTCATTTTTCAGCGAATGCAACGGTGTAGTCACTGTTTTCTGTACAGTGAACTAACCACAGTGAGCAGCATGCATGAATATGTGGGCTAGCAGTTCCTACCATCTAGACATTTCAACAAGTTGTCCATTTTGTTTATTTTAATACAATATTATGTCAGTTAGTCGTATAACCTATTCAGTTGTGTGCATAGAAATTTCAGAACTTAGCGCTTGACAAGCTACAAAAAACAATCAGAGACATCGTGATGGCTGGCAATATGCATTGAAAAGATTGAAGATCAATAAGTTGCCGATTCCTGAACTGATAACTTACGATTGCCGGTCACTAATTGGCATGGTAAATTTTCTTTGGCTTCTAATTCTGAACATGTGTAGGAGTTGTGATGTGGTCACAATTCAAGGATTCTGATCAAATGATTTACGAGATGGTTGCTTAGTGTCATTAGAAAGTTTCAGTACTTATCTTCAGACGCGACCAAGCAATAAAGGAAAGGTGCGGCGGCAATGTAAATATAGTTGTAAATGTGAACTGATGTCGATCTTTTACTCTGTATTGGTGATTGTCACGATGCAGTGAGTTGGTGATGTGACTTCCACGTAAGATCTTATAGATTAGGCAGTTATATCATGACAAATCTACAGTTGTAGGATTAGGTCTATTATTAGAGCAGTGATAATATCATAGTAGACCATAATTCTACAGTCTAATAAACCTGGAAATCGGACGTATGAACTTGATATTTACTCAGAAACTCCTATTTTAAAAAGTTTTCAAATATGTGGGAACTAGTTACCGGGCTTACGGACAAGAGGTACATTTGAGGCGATCGGCAGCTGAACATTTGTTACAGATAAGTCTTTTGTACGTCAGCCATCTGATGTCATGTCTTCTATATCTACAGGTTTGAAGAATGGCTGTTTTCTAATTTTTTCACTGAAATTGATGTTCGAAAATGCCTCCAGTCACTTAACTCGTCCCAGTGTTTAGCACCTAACGAAATCCCAAATTTTTTAAAATTGCTGACGTTCTGTGTTATCCATTCATGGGTATCTTTTACAAATCATACTTCAAACGTGGAGAAAGATAAAGAAACCTGAGAAAATGTTTAATGAGATGTAAAATTTTGACTCATAGCCTAAACCTCACTAGTTATCGAACAGTGGGGAAGTTATTGATACTCCTATTTCAACCTGCACTAAAAGAACACATTTGTCGTAACAGTTTGCCTACGAATGTAAAAGGATCACCTTGGACGCTGCTGTTTTTGTGCATTATGATATAGTGTTCAGCTTGAACAAGGGTAAGAAGTATATTCGATGCTCTTTTCTTGACTAAACTTCTGCCCTTGACACTATCCTGAGACAAATTTTACATAACAAGTTAATCAGCGTCGACAAACACAGTTGAATAACAAACTAGCTGTGTTACTAGCTCTTTGGAGGAGAACAGTGCATCCTTTGAAGGAATGTATTCAATTTCTCTACTGATTCATGACGACTATACACAAGGAACTGCTCTTTTCTGTATTTCTTACTCTATCTTTCTTCATGGTTTGCCGCCTACAGAAAACATCTTTGTCAAATATCCAGACCTTCTCATTGTATGTATCACGATTTTTACCTCTAAACATACCCTTGGAATGAACGAGCTCTTGTTTGTTACTGAACGATAATCTTGTGGTAATGGTCTCACAGTTGACCCATCTAAGTGTCAAACTGTAAAATTTAGCCTGAGATATGAACAACACCTAAACACCCAGTTGGAATCCCATAAAACTTGAACTGTCGGAGGTTCTTTGATAAACATATGGTCGAAGGTTTATTGTCTCGATATGACATTTTTCCATGATCTCTTCTGGTCTTCTCGTGTCTTATTGTTATCGACGAAAGTTTTTCGCCTGACTTACTGCATAAAGAGGCTATATGCTTTTAGCACTACTCAGAATTCATTCTTACAACTTGTCAATTCTCGTACATTAACTATTATTCTCTTCTATTTCTTATTATACTTTCCTGGGCTTTTGAGAAAACATTTCACTGTGTTGCGGAGAGTGTTGAAGGCAGTTCGCAGGATATATTGTGAATCGCTGAATCTGGTATTAATATGGTTATGGATACACATCTGGAGTCTTGCAAACTCTTGACAGGTCCAATATTTTCTAATACTAATAATCCACTTCATTCATATCTTTCTCCTTGAACATCCGGTAGAACAAGACATCAATACATTAGAGTCCATGTTCTACAATACTTTATCTAGAAAATATGCTGTGATGAACAGATTGTTTGAGTTGATTTAGTCAATATCTTGCATTTTTAAACATGTTTCTAATTAAAACGTTTTACAGATTCAAGTCTTCCTAAAAAAATTTCATTTACTTCCAAGCATTTTATTAACTTAATTCATGTATATATGTATACAATTGCTAAATTCTTTCACTTGTTTCACTTTTTTGAAAGAAACTTGTTGAAATACCTTGTGCTGAAAATTATATATTGTACCGAAGATAAGATATTAAACAAGGTCACTCATAACAATTATTATTTAAAATAAACTAATTTTCAGTAATCTGTCCGACTGTGTAGATCACATAACTGGTAAAGCCCTTCTTGATTTCAGACTACACTGGGGAAAAAAATCAAACTGTCATTCGTGTTATGATGAACCGAGATAGTGAGTTGTCTCAAGAAAAAGTCTTCACTATAAGACTTTGCAAATCAATTAGTTACATCACATTAAGTTAACATCTAAAAGTATGATAGGAGATTATGCACTGAGCTCTTATGTTCATGTTGAAAGATTTTTAAAATTTCAGATAGTAGGTGATTATAGGACCTAACTAATCATACAATGTATGAATAATGGCCACAATTGAACCTATTTGGTTACACTCCTATCTTTCAATTATTCTCCGTAGTTATGTGTTTGGATTGAACTATAGTGAATTTTTAAGGTGAAGTTTGTCAGTTCTTCCTAATGAAGTCAATTTTGGATACACACAATTACAAATAATTATTTTAAATTCATTTTTACATGAAGCTAGGTAATTTAATAGTACTTAACTGACTTGCTATTATTATTGTGAACATCGTTCGCCGCTCTGAATTTTGATTCACTGCTTTATCTTGAAGTTTAGGTTTGTAACATGTTTCAGTTCGGTATTTCACACATGTGTTCGGGAAACTTTGAAACTAAGGGACTGTTCATTTTCTTCATATGAGTCTGAATTTGGAGAATTTTTATGACTCGGACTTCTACTGATCGAACGTACAAAAAGGGGACGTAATTTATTTACCGTGATCCTCGACTCTATGCCTCGTTACATTCAGCACATCAAAAAATGAAGGAACGAACTTACACTCACGAGCAACTGAAAAGATTAAAATGTCCGTATGAGAACATTATCGTGACGTCCTGTCCCGTCCATGTAGGTACGTTCATTGGGTGTTATACTTTTTTCCTTATATTTAATAAGTTCTACTAATAAGATATTATTTATTCCTCAAAGTTTTTCACAAGGCAGGATTCATTCGTATTACTACCGTGGCAGTCAGGATGGATAATGACCTGGAGTCAACGTAAAATCATATGAATTGAGCAACCACACTGTGATTGGTCAAATACATTACATTAGGCCTATTAGTTTAGTAGCATTTGAATCATTTGAGCATAGATAATTGGGGACGGTCACAGACCTAGAAATCGACACAAGCGCATCACACAAGCCACAGCTTCGTAGAATATCCCATCTTATACTGCAGCTTGTGTCGCTCAGTTCTACGGTAAACTTTACTCCAAGCTCATAAGCTCACTCGTGTGGTGCTGGTGAGTATCAAGATATTTAAGTCGTCTTTGTGATCCTTAGTGTCTTCACATTTCACAAACCACCTTCAAGAAACTGTATTTTTGGCTTAACACTACCGTTCTATGAATTGTCTCTGTAGACGTTAAACTTCATGTGACCGAGGTCTCTAGATCGGTTCTATAGCTTGCAACCTTCAGGGGTACTCCACATAATGCCGACTTTTCATAAAGCCTATCTCATTCGACTTTTTCGATCATTCCCTAGTAATCTTATAGTCTTCACTAGGTGCAACTATGTTTTGTTAGCATTCGACAAATATTTTCGATTTGTGTGAGGAAATTAACATAACCTAGTTATGACGTAAGATTGAAGATAAGGGTAACAGGAATAAAAACTTGGCAACGGTAACTGTTACTACAGTTGATATTAGTTTGTTAATTCGTCAAATATATGCGGGTAGCTGGGAATGTTTCATGATTGCATTGACTGGTCATTTAATTTAATGGGATCAAACTGGTGGAACATAATCTGGGTGACTTACTATGAACACGGAAGCTAACATAACATATAATTGTTATGTCTTTCACTGTTATGTGAGGTGAAATACTTGAATGGCTTAGACTATGCACCAAAAACATAATCAAAACACAAAAACTTGAATAAGGATTGTTTTGACCATATGAATAGGTAGGAATGATACATAAACTCTTATGTATCCACATGAAGTTTGTAAAAAATAATAATAAATACTCCACTTTTTATGTTAGTTATATTCACACATGATGACTTATTAGCAATTGTCACAAAAACACAAGCTATGAACTGAAATGATGAAGGGTTTATTAGCTTAACTCGATAATACTTCGAAATAAATCAGTATTATACTGGGCAAAATATCACACTGAAAAATCAGACAGGTGTTACACTGAGAAATTGTCATATTCGAATTGAGATTGAAGTTGTGTTGAACGGAAATCAAGACAGGTTCAAAATATTAATTACTTACGCCTGTTGAGAGGAGCATGGGCTGCCCACCAGCACTCTCCATCCAACCCTGTCCCAAGTAGTCCTTTCCAGTTCTTTCCAGTTGTTATTCATCCGTTTCATGTCTGCTTGTATTTACCAACGTAGTGTGTTCTTTGGCCTTCCTCTTTTTGCCTCCCTTCAGAATTCAAAGTTAGGGCTTGCCTCGTGATGCAGTTTGGTGATTTTTTAAGGTATGCTCTACCCACTTCCAACGTCTTTCTAATTTTCTCTTCATCTGGAAGCTAGTTCGTCGTCTCCCACTGTGGGCTGTTGCTGATGGTATCTGGCCAATGGATATTGAGTATCTTGAGTAGTCAACTGTTTATAAATACTTCCACCTTCTTGACGATAGCTGCAATAGTTCTCCAAGTTTCAGTTCCGTACAGTAGAACTGTCTTGACGTTTGTGTTGAAGATTCTGAAAGTTGTTTTGAGTTCCATGTGTTCCTCAGTTGTAGGGATGCTTCCATTGCTTTGCCAATCCTCGCCTTTACGTCTGCATCAAATCCTCCTTGTTCATTGATGATGCTACCCAGATACGTGAAGTTTATACCTCTTCCAGAGCTTCTCCACCAAGTTTGGTTGAGTTGACGTTCTTTGTGTTGTAATTGATGATCTCGCCTTTTCCTTATGTATGTTGGGGGCTACTGATGCAAAGGCTGCTGCCACACTGGCTGTCTTTATCTGAATTTGTTTGTATGTACGGGATAGGAGGGCTAGGTCATCTGCGAAGTTCAAATCATCTAATTGATTCTGAGTTGTCCATTGTATTTCGTGCTTTCCCTTAAGTGTCAAGATCCATATAATCCAGTCAACTACCAGAAGGGGGAGAGTAGAATAACACTGGTCCTTACTTGGAATTCATCTGTCGGCTGTCGTATCAGGAAGTCATTTACTATAACTATGTAGAGTCACCGGACCCTAACCACGCGACATTTGAGGCCGAGCATATAATTACCGAAAAACTTTATGACCAACAATTAACGCGAAGAGCAGATCAACTATGGAGAAGAAGAAAGGAATTTACTCAATTCAGTCGGACGGCTTGGTTCGGCTCCGCAGACGTGGGCATTCTGTATAACTTGTCTTTATTTGCATTAAGTATGTCATCCTAACTTCAGCCTAAATGTGTTTTTCAGAAGCACTAGGTATAATATTTTTTATTGTTACGATACGATGAGTCAGTTTAGAAAATCATATGACTTTCAAGTAAGGTCTTTTAGATTAGGTTTTCACATCATGACATCTAAAATTTTAGGATCATGTCTAGCATTATAATCGTATTAATAACGAACTAAACGGTAACTCCACAAATGTACACCACGCACAAAAGTTTCATTAGCTCAACTTGATGATACTTTGACGAAGCATTGAATAATTATCACACACTTATTGTACTCCCTCCTCTCTCGTTGCATATTAGCTCTGAGCTGTCTCTTACTAAATGACCAGCCTCTAACCAAAAACGCACAGGCATTTGTCCCCACTGGTGATAGTGAGAGTGCCGCAGTCAAATGAGACATGTTTCTCACATATTTGCATCCCTTCTCCTAGAAAGACATATGAATAACTTAGAACAACTGCAGATCCGTGAAATAAATTAGATCATATTGTTGAGGAATTGATTCTGTGAAGATAAGCCTTGTGATAGCTTAAAGTAACTGCTTCAGAGTCGACCAACAACCTGTTGTTAGATTAAATACATGACAAACAGAAGTCTCTTGTCCTTATGTCTTGAAACAAGACTGGTTTGTTAAAGTGATGGTTCAAAATTGAATATCATTAATACTACTAAAACAGTTTCCTATACTTTTACCTGTCGCGACAAATTCAGAGAGCTATGTTAAGGCCGGAAAAAACGTAATTGTAGACTAATATAATCACCAACCACAAATTATATTGCATCCATTATAACAGTAAACTTCACATAATTTTAAACGTTTGATTAATCAATATTTTGGGATTAGTTGAACTATAACCAATCAACAATCTACAAATTGCATGAAATTTTCCAAATTATTAAGTTGACTCAGGAATATTATTCATCGTTGAATTCTCTCCTTGATATACTTCTAACGGTTATTTACCTCTTCATTTTATGTAGGCAACACAATTTGCTTATTATCCTCTACTTATCGGTGAAATGCTTTTGTGTTTAATAAAGTCCATGCTCTTTTAGCTATTTGTGTTACTTGATAAACAACTCAATCAAAGTAAAAAGTGTTTTTCCCGATCTTGCTCACAACTGAGAGTAGAAGGAAGTAGTACTAATAGCCTTACCATCTCGAGTTATATCGGATGATTTGTAGAAGAACAACAGGCGACCTGACAATACTTTGCACCATACTCTATACGCATTATCATGTCAATAAAACCATCCCGCACTAATATTAAGGCATTGATTTGCGAGTCAGTTTTTTACAAAGTTCACAAGAAGAGTAGAAGTCAAGGTCAGGTCACATTCGCACTCATTAGGATCTGCCCCAAACTAAATAACTATAATTAACTAGCAACATTCGGAAACAGATAATAATAATAATATATTTCTGTATGAGCAGGTACACATCATTTTTACAGGCATGATCTACAAATTACAACATTTGTTGGAGCATAGAAGTGAAGTGTTGAGAATATTAATAACTATATCACTTGCTGTCTGATTTTTCCTTTCTTTCTTTTTTTGTTCATCCTATGCCAGCCACACAGTCCTAGTGTAAAAGTCCGAGTTAGCATGTTATAGGTTGTCTTATAGAATAGCCAATCCTGTATTAAATTGGAAACATGAGTCTGAGTGGTGAGCGTAGGAAGACAATCTACATCACAGATTGATTGACTTATTCTCAATCATAAAGGGCCTGATACATACAAAATGTTCTGCCCCCACAATCACGAGTGAACTGAAGTTATCGCTCTCACCATCGATCCTTGCTAGCCAGCAACTCCACCCTCCCTCCTTTTGTGGTGTTAGACTCGTTGAAGCTTATTTTTGGATATATGTCATATCTCACACAATCCTCTGCGTTTCATATCAGTGCAAATGAGGGCTTGATTAAGCAGTCTTACAAACATATGTAATTCATCTGCCATGCGTATTTCGGAGGGAAGACTGTTCCAAATTATTGTATACTTGATGAAGAAGAAGTTTTCCCTAGTTTTTGATCTGTATTTTTCAACTTTGACCGTAGATACTTTGTTTCGAAGTGCGTATTCATGTGAATAGTATAATAATAATAAGTTACTCTTTAACTGTAGGTAGCACGGCGTATTCACTCGTGGTCGGGTGTGGAAGCGTAGCCGAGCACATTCAGCTAGTGTACAGTAGAACTAATGAGGTCAGCATTATTGTTGATAACTTATAGAACTATGTAGTTTTGGGATATTTTTGACGTTACAGGCTTGAGTAATTATGCAAAATGTATATAATTATGTTAGGGAGTTATGGCAGACAGTAACAAATAACAATCAGTCGTTTGAGATGTACGAATTCGCAATCATAATTCACCTAAAGTACCTAACCACATGCAAATGGGCGATTACATGTGCCCGCCGCCGAAATGTCCTCGGTAGACTCACACTCTGCATTACAGATTATTCGGCTAAAGTCCCAAAGTGGGGCGGTATTTAACCATAAAGAATATGAAAAGTTTGGCTTCATCAAAAATTATCGTGAGTCATTCGCTCGACACCCACCACTCCAGCACAAGAAAAACTAACGATAGGCTTCCGGTAGTTAACAAGCAGGATCTGATATCAGAAATTTACTCAGTCAGTCAGCTACTGCTTGAAGAGGTTTCAGGGGTACATATCACGAAGGTAATACTACTCGTTAAATGAGTTGGAGGCGGGACCCAACTGAGAAGGATCTTGAAGTTGGTACTCGAGAATCTCGAAGAAAGAGAAAAAATATTAAATGACGCACAATAAAGCTCGGGATTCAAATATTCGTATCCAACCTGATTGGCCGCTTGACGATCGAATCAAGTGGAAGAATGCTCTTACGGAGTTAAGAACTCGAAAGCTGACTGGCGAAACGAACCTTACGATTAAGGGTTTTCGGGCAGCCAAAACTTCCGAGATCTATTTGAGTAGAATGATCCCCAACTTACTTACTTATTTACGCATGTTACTCCCAAGGGAACATAGGCCGCAGACCAGCTTATCCAACCCACTCTAACCTGGACCTTCTTTTCTGGTTCTTTGGCCTTCCTCTTTCTCTTTCGCCTTGAGGATTCCATGTGAGGGACTGCCTTGTGACGCAGTTGGGTTCTTTCCTCGATGTATGTCCTATCCACTTCCAGCGCCTCTTCTTGATTTCTTCCTCCGCTGGAATCTGGTTTGTTCCGAATGACATCCAAAGCACCATAAAATTGTGCTTCATGATCGCCCGTAGTCTTCGAAATAAAACTTCTGAGCTAAGTTTAATGATGGGTGAATTTAGTCACGATATAATTTTAACACTGAATTTTGACTCACCGTAGATATAGACTCTTTTATCATTGCAGGCTACATGTATTTTATAATTTAGAGCAACACATGTGAGTGAACAATTGTTTTCAATTGGATCGTTATCAGGCTTTACTCTAATATATATGAATATTTATACGAAAATGTTAAACCAATCATAGTAATTTGGGTCAATAATCACAATGAAATAGAATAAGTCACCACACATAATAGATAAAAGTACAAGTTGATAGTAGGAAGACAGGTATACAGATAGTAGTATAAAAATAATATATGATAACAAGTCTTACCAATGGTTAAACATTGGAAATAATTGAAAACAATTGTTTGCCTACATGTGTTGTTTTAATTTTCACAATGGGAATCTTTAATGTTTTATAAGTGATGGAGTTTTGAGTCGCAAGGGAGGAGGCATAATGTTATATGTTAGGGATAACTTTAGTATACAATCGTATTGTAGGCGCATATTAGTGGTACATGTGAGGTAGCATGTTGTACAATGAAGTCTAGAAATGTATTAGTGACTACAGGAGAAATATACCACAGTCCGTGTTATTTTGCTCATGAATTTATTTTAAGACATCTGTTTTTGAACTAAGGCAGAATGTTATTTTTGTTATTGGAGATCTCAACGCTCCCAATATCAACTGGATAGAGCTTACAGCTTCATGTGGGGTTTCAATCGTGACTTTCTATCAACCATTATTCAGTGTGCACTTGTACAATGTATCGCAAAACTGGCATATTATAGCCGTTCTTGTCCGAAACGATTGTTTTCGTATGTAAAACGGCGAAAAAAACGTAGTGATGGCATTTCCCCGTTACTGTTGCACGAAAATTCAGATTGACTAGCTGAATCAGATCTGGCAAAGGCTGAGACTTTATCAGAATCTTTTAGCAAAGTCTATATGTATTGTTACAAATATTGTCCTGAACACATTGAGATACCGGCCATAGGACCTGCACACTTGACTGAGGAAACTGTTCTTCCACTGATTACTTATCTCAAACCTTGTAAGATACCGGGCCCTGGTCGATCACACCCATGATTGCTGTCATCAGTTGAAAACCATCCGCGACGCTCTTCAACATGTCCCTTTTACTTGCGGAACTCCCTGAAATTGAAAAGATGCCATGATCAATCCTATATCTAAGGATAGTCGGGGACAGGTCGTATTTGACTACTGACCTGTCAGTCTGACTAGAATAGTCGTTAAGTCACGTAAAAAAATAGTCCGAGTTAAGTTGTGAATTCATATAGATTTGTAAAATCTGTTAGCTCCGGAACAACACGGGTTTTGAAACAAGCATTCATGTTTGACTAACATTGAGAAAGAGGATTGCACAGCACCCCTAGATAACGGTCTGTCTATCGATTTGATATTCACAGACTTTAACAAAGCGTTTGATATGGTCTCACACTCAAGTCTTATGCAGAGGCTCTCGAGCTTCGGAATAACAGGTGCTGTACAGGACTGAATAGGGAACTTCATACGTGACCACAGACAGAGAGTGAATATAAATGAGACGCTCTTTGAATGGAAGCTGATAAAAAATGGTGTACCATATTATGTTCCCTACTTTTCCTTCTCTACGTCAATGAATTACAGCCATTGCTTCAGTTGCTGATGTTATGTCTCCAAGCCGATGCAGACGAATTAGTTAGATGAGCTCGAGGTTGTTGCTTAAAAGTTAGTTCCAGGACACGATAATAGTTACCATTATATTGAAGATGCCACAGGTATTCGGAGTTTGACAACAATTTAACCAGTAATACCTAATATGAATCGTACCCACCAAGTGAAATCAAAAGACAGAAGCGAGAAGGTTCGAAGATATATTTGATAATCTATCAATATGTCGAGGATCTTCTGATTTAATCTGACTAGCGATTGCAGGGGATGTTGAGCACAGCGTTCCCACTCGTGATCTGGTGCGGATGCATGACTGAGCGCCTTCAGCTAGGTGAGCCCATCAAAACTAATGTTATCAGCATCCAATGTCGGAGACTTATAGAGCTATTTGTTTTGGCGATTTATTTACCGCTTCAATACTATAGATGTTGCATCTCTTCCATGTGTTCAGGTACATAAAGACTTAGGGGTAATAATAAGTCGCAACTTGAGAAGAACTATGCATTCCAACGCAGCTGCTTCTAAGATTTATTGTGCGCTATAATCACTTCGTCGAGCATTCAAATGCTTTGGCGAGATGTTTCGAATTTCATATCCCACCTATGTAAAACCACATTTAGATCACTGTATCCAAGCAGATTTAGCATATCTGATGAAGGATACTAACTCACTTGGGCGAGCTCAGCGTGTGGGAACAAAGTTAGTGAATGGTCTTTCTAAACTTCCTTACGATGAGCTCTTAAGATGCCTAAATCCTTTCTTCTTGTCGTATTATAGAACTCTAGGTGACAATATATTAGCATTTCGTATCTTTAATATGCCTCATCTTTTTGCTCCCAACAACACCAACAATCTGTGAGGCCATAGCAAGAAGGTTCACAAACCGCTATCTAAAAGGACAGTGGTATTGTTTCTCGTTGAGTTAATTAACTGTTTTGATCGTAAATTACGCATCAAAACTACTGTTTACACTTTAATTGAATCTACTCCAGTTAAAGTGATATTGTATTGATTGTTTTGATTCTGCTTTGTGTAATTATCGCACCAAAGCATACTTGGTCGACTTTTATTTGATAATTTAGTCAAGGTTTTAGCATTTTTTTTACATATCCTCTTTGTATCACCTTTGTATTTGGTTTTCAAGATGGCCAAATCGGCTCATAAATGTGGACAACCATGTTGCTTATTCCCCGTGGAGGAAGGGATGCAATGTGATGAGTGTAAGAAGTGGTTCCACAAGATGTGCACCCGACTAAGCCCCGCTGCATATAAAAGGTGCTCGAAGCCCAATTCTCATTGGCTTTGTAGTTTTTGTTGCTCAAACAAAACAACACTCATCCAGGAAGCCATTAGCCTCCTGGTGTTGGCTAATAAGAAGGTCGACGAGGGCTGCACTGACAATATTGGTGCCGATAGCGAAGATCGCGTTAGTGTCGTAAGTGCTGTCACGGCGCGAGTCAGACATCTAACTGCGCAACCCGAAATCAAAATTTTTACCTCGAAACAATCAATGAGTGACACCTCATTAGATATTGGTGGCCATGTTGCTGCAGCAGCAACTGGTGATCCAGATAAAACAATTATTGTCCCGAGCAGTTCCATTGTAGATGCTACGGCTGACGGAATATGGATGAAGTGTAAACGCAGAAGAGTAGGAAAAACAGCTAAAAGTAAGGACTGTTTACTTGATAAGTCTTTGGTGGACTCTCAGACCACTCCGCCAAAGTCCCAAAGTAAAGCCTCGTCAAACATTGTTGTGAGTCACTCTCTCGACTCCAATGACTCTGTTACAATAAAAACGAATCGTAAGATACCAGTAGTTAATATACAGGATGTTAGGTCACGATCGATAGCCGTTAACACGATTCCTAAAGAAACTAAACCACTCCCTAGCTTAATTATTTGGAATCTAGAGGAGTCGATAGACAACGATCCTGCTAAGAGACATGCACATGATCTGAAGTTAGTAGAATCCGTGGTAAGAAACGTACTACCTGAAGAGGTTTCAGGAGTACATATCACGAAAGTGATACGACTCGGTAAATGGGTTGGAGGCGAGACCCAACCAAGAAGGATCTTGAAGCTGGTTCTAGGGTGTTTTGAAGAACGAGATATATTATTGAAAAACGCACAAAAAATTCGTGATTCAAATATTCGTATCCGACCAGATTGGCCGCTTGAGGATCGAATCAAGTGGAAGAATGCTCTTACGGAGTTAAGAACTCGCAAGTTAAATGGCGAAACTAACCTTACCATTAAGGGTTTTCGGGTAGTCAGGTCTTGGAAGCCAATGCTTCCGAGGCCTGTATGGGTAGAACGAACGATTACCATAACACCTTAAGTGTGTGCTACACGAACGCCCGTAGTCTTAGGAATAAAACGTCCGAGCTAAGTCTGATGGTGGATGAATTAAGTTCCGATATAATTGTCATTACAGAAACTTGGTTCACCGTAGATATAGAATGTTCTCCCATCATTGCAGGCTATATCTGTATTAGAAGTGATAGAGTTTTAAGCCGCAAGGGGGGAGGCATAATGTTATACATTAAGGACCACTTTCGTATACAATCAATCATATCGGAGGCTCATGTTAGTGGTACATGTGAGGTAGCATGTTGTAAGATTAAATCTAGAAATGGGTTAGTGACTATAGGCGGAATATACCGTAGTCCGTGTTGTCTTGCTGACGACTTTATCTTAAGACACATCTGTTCTTGGAGTATGGCAGAATGTTGCCTCATCATTGGGGACTTCAACGCTCCGAACATAAACTGGATAGAGCTTACAGCTCCAGGTGGAGGTTTTGATAGCGAACTTTTATCAACAGTTATTCAGTGTGCACTTGTCCAATGTATCACTGAACCGACACATATTGATCTGAAACGTGATCCGTCACTGCTGGACCTCGCCCTCACCCACCACTGTGAGGACGTCTTTGATATCCAGCACCTTTCTCCACTAGTGAACAGTGATCACGTTGTACTTCACTTTAAGTCTAGGACACATGGTATACGATTTGTATCTGCTCCACCCCGTCCCAATATCTGGCGGGCTAATATTCCGGCAATCAGAGACTGTGCGATCTCTACTGATTGGTCGGTTGATGCAGATGGATCGATCGAAGACGAATGGATTAAGTTTAAGGCTACATTCGAGTCCGTAACGTCGCCGTTTATCCCATGGTCAGTACGTAAGCTATCGCACTGCCCTCCATGGATTAATAAGGAAACCCGTAAGCTGTTAAAGCGTAGGAAACACTTCTGGGACTTATTCTTGTTGACAGGTCATGCATCTTTTAAGCGTGAGTACCAAAAACTCCGGAATATTTGTAAGAAAACAATAGCTAAATCCCGTATTACTTACGAACAACAGTTGGTATACGATAGCCGTACTTGTCCAAAACGATTGTTTTCGTATGTTAAACGGCAAATAAAACGTAGTGATAGTATTCCCCCATTATTGTTACACGATAATTCAGGTTTACTAGCTGAATCAGATCGAGCAAAAGCTGAGACATTTTCAAACTACTTTAGCGAAGTCTACTCTACGTTTATTGTAACAAATACTTGTCCCAGTTACGCCGCGATACCAGCCATGGAATCCATACAGGTGACTGAAGAAACTGTCCTTTCGTTGATAATTAACCTCAAACCTTGTAAGATACCGGGTTCTGACGGGTTACATCCACGATTGCTGTCATCTCTTGCAGACATTATTTCAAAACCGCTCGGGACACTCTTTAACATGTCCCTTTCACTCGCTCAACTACCTAGGGATTGGAAAGATGCTATTGTCAGTCCTATATTTAAGGATGGTCAGAGACACATCGTATCTAACTACCGACCTGTCAGTCTGACTAGCATTGTCGTTAAGTTACTTGAAAAGATAATTCGGGTTAGGTTGCTAAGCCACATAGATTCATACAATCTGTTAGCTCCAGAGCAACACGGATTTCGTGATAAGCGTTCATGCTTGACTAATTTACTTATTGCGAGAGAGGATTGGACAGCAGCTTTAGATAAAGGTCTGTCTGTCGATGTTATGTTCATAGATTTTAGCAAAGCATTTGACAAGGTTTCACACTCAGGTCTTATGCAGAAGCTCACAAGCTTCGGAATAATAGGTACTGTACAGGAGTGGATAGGAAACTTCTTACGTGACCGCAGACAGAGAGTGAGGGTCAATGGGACGCTATCCGATTGGAAGCCGGTCAAAAGTGGTGTACCCCAAGGCACCATATTAGGCCCTCTGCTATTCCTTCTCTACGTAAATGAATTACCGCTGTTGCTTAGGTCGTCGACATTATTATTTGCGGATGATGTCAAAATATGGAGAGCAATAAGAGGTGAGGCTGATCATCTGGATCTTCAATCTGACTTAGACGATTTAGTTAGATGGGCTCGAGATTGGGGTTTAGAAATCAATTCTAGGAAGAGTGTGCTAATGCACATCGGTCACGGCAATAATTACCATTATACTATTGATGGCAAACCTCTTCCATGCGTTCAAGAACATAAAGACTTAGGAGTAATAATAAGTCATGATTTAAAAACAACTGCGCACTGCAACGCAGCCGCTGTCAAAGGTTTTCGTGCGTTGTGGTCACTTCGCCGAGCGTTCAAATCCTTTGACGAGGAAATGTTTCGAATTTTATATCCCACCTATGTAAGACCACATTTAGAGCACTGTATCCAAGTAGCTAGCCCATGTCTGATAAAGGATACTACCTCACTTGAGCGTGTCCAGCGTGTGGGAACGAAATTAGTGAAGGGTCTTTCTAAACTCCCTTACGATGAGCGTTTAAAACGCTTAAACCTTTTCCCCTTGTCGTATCGTAGGACTCGAGGTGACCTTATACTGGCATTTCGTATCTTTAATTATGATTTGGGTGTTAATATGTCTTATCTTTTTGCTCCCTCCAGCACTAATAATCTCCGAGGTCATAGCAAGAAGGTTCACAAACCACGATCTAATAAACTCAAGGTGGGGTTCCGTTTTTCTCATCGAGTAGTCAATGATTGGAACGCTTTGCCCGATCAAGTGGTATCAGCCCCATCAGTGAATATTTTCAAAGAGAAACTGGACCTTCACTGGAAGCCAACCTGTTAGGATTAACACAGGTTCACTAACCTACTATCCTTATTACTGAAGACTGAAGACTGAAGACTGAAACCGCGATCTAATCAATTTAAAGTGGGGTTCCGTATTTCTAATCGAGTGGTCAACGACTGGAACGCCTTGATTGAACAATTAGTATCAGTACCATCAGTGAACATTTTCAGGGAGAAGCTAGACCTTCACTGAAAGGCAAACTATCAGGATTAACACAGGTCCACTAACCTAATATCCTTATTACTGAAGACCAAGAATCAACCAATACGAATCCAGTGATTTCGCGCGATTTTTGACGGATAACAGGCATGGTTAAGAGGTTTGTTATTCTTGCTGATTTACAACATTGCTGGTAGGAATAAACGTAAATCAAAGGTACTTGAACCGTGTGGAGAAGAGTCTACAGTTAAAAGTCCTGAAGATACTTGTATTACAGCTTGGGAATGGTAATTAATGAGTTTTATTACATATTCTGAGGACCATCAGCAAGAAAAATTCGCTTGTACTTTTTTCGCGTCTTACTGAAGTTGAAGCTGCTGCCAGGCAATCTCTAGAGAGATATGAACCCATCCTTGTTGCAGGTCCTGTTGGCTGTGGGAAATCATCATTTGCAAATAAGCTTGCTAAAGAATATTGCAATGTAGTCCGTACTATTCAGATTAGTGAGCATACGGATGCAAAGGTAAGCGAAGTTTTCTCAGTTCTCTTGGTAGTCCTAAACTTACTTATTGGTCTCAGTAGTCTGAGGGATGATCGGATTTTCTTCGCTTTTGTCGTCCACTCTGTTTATAAACTTCCAGCTGTGATTTCAATCATTCAAACTATAGTTACAAAGTAGTTCACCTTTATGAGAGGACTGGAATCACTCTTGTTTTTCCAGCCAACACCATGTAATGAGTGAACTGTAATCGGGATACGTACTGATGTTTCGTTTAAAATATTCATTGAGATACCCTAATTTGGGCTTCGAGACCCATTAAACTAAGGGAAAACTTTAGGTTTCGTTTTAGTTTCCCGTATATAGATTTCAAAGCCAAATCCAACAAAGTAGTTAGTTGACTTTCAAATCAACTGGTCCCCAGTGATTTCTCTACAAATGAGGTTATGAATGTTTTAACCAACCTCACCAAATAAATATTAGATAAAGATATTAGATTCCACTCTTTAATGAAAGCAGAGGAAAAGTTTTGCGTAGTTATTTTGCCATTTAAAGGAGATCCTTTTTGTATTTCTAAATATACCGTCGCTTTGGACTTAGTCGATAACGGTCACTCATAAATGTTAACCCTAATATTAAAATATACTTTCCAAAATAATTATTTTTGGGTTAAAGTAGGTTGCTTGTTACGTGTAGTCTGCTAGCGTTAATTCTGGTTGACGATTTAAATACAGGTATGTCCCTTACTCATAAATCGTTAGCATTTAAAATCATCTTGATTAGGGATTATGGCTCTTAAAGCAGTATATGCAGCACTGTTTAGTAGTATTTTCATCTATTGGCCCAAGGGGTTATTCTTATACAATTAGTTTGCAGTTTCATATATCAAAAGTGATCCCCAATTTCCCCCGAAACCGCAGTCTGTTTTGAAGGAAATAAAATGCCACGTGTCTGTGAATTTTCAAGGAAAAGAGTTAGAAGAAAAACAAATGTGATCTCTTCTCGTTGTTAAATTAGAGGTTACAATTCGTGAAGTTTTGAGTTTAGTCCTTGACTGTCCCATATTATAACTTTATTACTTATGCACTGTGTTTTCATTGGTAAACGGTCGTTTATGCTCACTTTCTTTAGTCCTGTTGTAATAAGTATGATGTAGGAAGAGTTTCTTATATGGTTGTTGACAATAACACATTCTTCCGTATACGGTTTCCAAATTTTGGTAAAAAACTGTATTTACCTTGCACTGTACTGTTATCAAGCCCAGAGTATAACTGCCGTAATAGCTTAACGTTTTGTTTTATTAGGGTCCGAAAGCGATTGACCAGTCACCTAAAAACAAATTATCGTTTTCGTTCCCTTTGTGATACCTGCAACTCAACTCGTCCTTTCAAGTTTCCATAAATTATAACAATTTTGAAAATGGTATCGTAGATAAACTTTATTCCATTTTCCTCATTATGGCTATATCTTGTTGAGGCTTATTTGTGCAATGTTGCAAAGATATTTTAAGCTTAGTCTAGCAAAACCATTTTTCAAGAAAGTGTCAATGAGTGTTTATATACATTATTGTCATTTCTTAAACTTAATCATTTAAGTAGAAAACATACATTCATATGTATAATGAGTTCAAGCAACCTAAGTTAATTCACATGTCAAAAGTTCCAATAAGTTTACTCTAGATATCAAATGTTTGTTTTATCAGACTCTTCTAGGAGCTTACTGTTGTACTGAAATACCAGGACAGTTTACATGGCGTCCAGGTCCTCTGATTTCATCAATAGAACAGGGTTGTGGATTAGTCCTGGAAGATATTGATCGTGGTTCTCCTGAATTGCAGCTATTAATCACTTCTGTGTTGAGAAAGCTAAAAAATTATTCAGTCAATTCAAACAATAACATACTATTAGATCCCGTTTCTGGTAATCCAATCACTCATCATCCCAATTTTCGCTTGTTTATGACCAGACGTTTTATTTCATGTCATGGTGAAGATTTTCGCCAAGAATCTGGAAACGCATTGGCTGAGTTTTTGGATCGTTACTGTTTTATAATCTCACTGCCAAATTTTTCGAAAGATGAAACAAACCTAGTAAGTTGAGTTGTATCTTCCATAATTTATTTTTGTAAGTATGCATTTGCTCTTCATTGATAAGTTAAAAGATTTAGCAAATGAAATACTATTTGATATATATGTTTGTATATCTTTTGTTAGAACGCACGAGCTATCATTTGTAAAAAGTTTCAGATGAACTGGAATTCACTTTAATCGTTAGGGAAGTAAAATGACTTGTAGTTGTAAAGCATCCGTAGTTTTTCTATGTTTCCATCTAAATTTTAAATGTTTTACTGATTTATCAATATTTGTTTAATCTCTAGCTTATTAGTCATCAGTATCCAACACTTGTTCCTTTCATTGATCGCATAATGAATATTTATACATTTGTCGTCGAATCCCTCCGAAATGATAATACTGTTATACAGAGTACTATGAATTCTTCTAGACTACGGGGAATATCAGTTAGAGATTTATTAAAATTCTGTTCACGTGTATCAGCGTTAACCGAAAAGGAGAATTTTTCCGAATTGTTGCTACTAAATGCTGTCGATTGTTTCCTATCTTCAATGTGCAGTTGTATAAAACAACTTGAGATAGCTTGTCGACTAGCTGGCGAATTGAATTTATCAGTTGAAAATGTAGGTTGGATCTTTTTGAAATTACTTTGATTATTTTTTTGTAACATGTTCATGTTATTAGACCATAAATTACACTTACTTTTTTCATTTTAAACTGTAGTATAGATAAGTATAGCTTTATGTATTCGACTACAAATCGAGTTAGTGATAGCTGACCCGGTACATAAGTAAATCAGTTCAACTTGTCATACAATATAAGCACTGATATAAAATTCCAGAGGAATAGAGATAGCAACAGTATCATCAGTCGTAGTAGAAAACTTTAGACATGGACAACATATTCGAGGAGAAACGAAAACGTGAAGTAAAGAGTACACAATAACTTTAAAAGGGAGAGCAAAGAGTGAATACATCCGGGCCATTGTGACATATTCCGAGTCACACCATGCAAATTCTCTAACCATTGATCAGGATAATCACAAGTAGGATCAACTAAACCAATACATGGCATCTATACATGAAGTCAGTAATCGCTGGCCTCAGTTATCTTGGTAGATGCAGACTACCTGGTTGAGGTTCATGTGATAACCGAGATGAGTGCTTGGAGACGTTGAGTGACATTTCTTGCAGCGAGGGTGTTGTTTACAAGAGTGAGAGCACGAAATGCGAATGTCAGGCGCTTCAACCGGGTTGATGGACACAGAGAGTCCACCTAACGGAGTTTGAAAACCCTAATTCCAAACCAATGGTGCACATGGGCTCCAGTATCCTGAAGAAACAAATGGCGTATGAACTAATTGTTGGTCACCGGCCACCATGGGACTGCATTACCTTACGTTGCTCCACTGCCTTATGGATCAGACCTTTAGGTCGAAGGCTCTGGTTGTGACCCCTAAGAAAACCACCTGCTTCGGTTTGGGCATCCGGGCAGTATCTCATTTACTTACTTACATCAGTTACTCCCAATGAAACATAGGCCGCAGACCAGCATTCTCCAACTTACTCTATTCTGGATATTCCTTTCTAGTTCTATCCAATTTTTGTTCATTCTTCTCATGTCTGTCTCCATTTTTCTGCGTAATGTGTTCTTTGGTCTTCCTCTTTTCCTTGAGGATTCCATGTGAGGACTCATCTTGTGACGCTGTTGGGTGCTTTCTTCGATGTATATCCTATCCACCTCCAGCGCTTCCTGATTTCTTCCTCCGCTGGAATCTAGTTTGTTCTCTCCCATAGTAGGTTGTTGCTAATAGTTTCCGGCAAACGGATCCGAAGTATTTTGCGTAGACAACTGTTAACAAACACTTGTATCTTCTGGATGACGGCTTTCGTAGTTTTCCAGGTTTCCACCCCATACAGTAGAACTGTCTTGAGATTTTTATTGAAAATTCTGACCGTGGTATTGGTTGCCAATTGTTTTGAGTTCCAGATGTTCTTCAGTTGTAGATATGCTGCTCTTGCTTTGCCAATCCGTGCCTTCACATCTGCATCAGATCCACCGTGTTCATCGATGATGCTGCCCAGATATATAAAGGTTTTTACATCATCCAAAGCTTCTCCGTCAATTGTGATTGGATTGGTACATGTTGTGTTGTACCGGAGAATCTTGCTTTTCCCTTTGTGTATATTGAGACCTATTGCTGCTGAGGCTGCAGCTACACTGGTTGTCTTCTCCTGCATTTGTTGTTGCGTATGCGATAGAAGAGCCAGATCATCTGCGAAGTATAGATCATCCAATTGCATCCTAGCTGTCCACTGTATCCCGTGCTTCCCTTTAGATGTTGATGTCTTCATGATCCAGTCGATCATCAGGAGAAAGAGAAAGGGTGAGAGTAAGCAACCTTGCCTGACACCGGTCTTTACTTCGAACGAGTCTGTGAGCTGTCCTTGATGCACGATTTTGCAGTTTAACCCATCATAGGGCAGTATCTCAGCCCTAACACAAATGGAATGATTTATGTGGCGCATATCTATTTGGTTCCTCCTTGTACCAATGTTTATGTGTTTAAATAAATAGATTAATAAAGCTTCAGCCATTTGCATTTCGTCCTTTTAATTTCGTAAACAATACCCCTGAATAGTAAAGGTAGTGGGTAGGATTTCTGTGTCAGTGGCTGTATACGCGCGGTTGTGTGATAACATTTCAAGAGGGTGAGCGGACTCTTCGCATCCTAGGTCTTACCAGAGCATTTGGAGGCGTAGTTGCCACTACATTATTCTGATCTCTTGGTAATTTCATATCGTCATACTAATCAAGTATGATAACTTGAGGCAATGCACATTTGTGGTAGGCCCTAGGTCGATAACGTCTGGTGACTGACCGACAGTTGACTGGTCTGCAACATGGTAGTCTGCATTTGTCCACATGGTTTAGTCCATCATTTAATAGTTTCAAGGGTTGATACTTTTTTTGTTTAACTGGCTTTAGTTTTCTTCCAACCTATTCCTACACCAGCCAACTCCACATGTCGAGGTAACCAGTGGTTGGGTGTATTTACTACACGTTCCCACCACCTCAGCCGAAAATTTACTACATCGTCAACGATTTCCTATCCTCACTCAATTGCTTGTACTTAACCTTGGCCTTGCTCGCTCGTTCATCCCAACTCATGCGAGCATTGTGATCAAATGTTAGCAACCTCAGTCAGTCAGTCAGTCAGTAACAACGTGGAACTTCGTACGTACGTACATCAGTTCGAGTTGCCATACCATATTAGCACAGAGGTGCAGTTGTCGACTCAAATCCCGTAGTGGTAGAGGTGGTAAGAGTATAAGCAGTAATTGGAAAGATTAGGGTTTGAAGATTTTATTTAAGGAGTATAATTTAGTGAAATAAATTTGAAAAGAGAAAAAAAGGAGGAAAATGAAGAATTCAGAAGATTAAAATTTGGGAGAACAAAAAGAGTAGATGCACCTGCACCATTGCAAACAATCTTGAGCTATGTCATTCAAGGTCTCTAACCATCGGTCGCTATCATCTTGCGGTCCCCAACCAGGTAGTCTACACCTACCAACATGGCTCAGTCTACTTGTCAGTGACTTCATGGATTTGTGACATGTTTTGGTCTGGCCGCCCCTAGCTTTCTTCCAACCTACTCATACACCATAAATGTTAGCAACCTACGAGTATCTATTATTGATTATGTTTCATAGCTATAAATTAGAAGACAACAATCTACTGAGCAGCACACTCATATTTTGCTTGGGAGATGAACATCTCACCTACTCCTCAAGTGACGAAACTCGGCAAAGACCAAGCCAGTTTTATGACTCCATAAGCTGGTGATATGACCAGTAAGCAAACCTTTCTGTCGAAAAGTTGAATGTTTCAATTCCTAAGGCATTGCTTTACGCCTGTTGTGTAAAGCCCAATAACAGTCCATAAGTTTTACAACTCCAATTGCTCTGTAGCAAAAAAGTGAGATTTAAACATTTCATTAATCAACTGAAGGTTCATTCACTTAGTCAGTTAGCCATCAATGTAGACTTATTCACTAGGTTGTAAAACGTATCTCTTGTATTAAGAGTTTAACGATGTTAATTGACCTTCCAAATATTTCAATAGTTGAGATCATGGGTCAGTTAAAGCTGGACCACCATAGAATACCCGAAGCACTGGACGACCTTTTCGTCCTATTGTGGGACTCTTCAGCGGTGCGCATCCACGATCCCACCTCGTAATATTCAATTCCAGGACCTATTGGTCTCACGCGCGATTGCTTAACCTCTAGACCACTGATCGGGCATCCAATTGTATTAATGTCTAACTTCAACTAATCCACGAAATCGAGCGACACGTCCACCATTGTCTCTAGTGAGTCGCTATCTCACAACAAACCCGGTTGAACTCCACTGGTCACTGCTTCTCACTATAACTCCAGGAAATACCTCTTGAAGCCAGTCATTAGTGAGCATATGCTGATTAAAATCAGAAGCGGTTTTCATGGATATTATAATAATTTCAATATTTGTGATCATGAGTCAATTAAAGCTAGACCACCATGGAAAAGTAGCTTTCTAATTTCACCCTCTTCATATTGTTAAAATACAAGTTTATAAACTACTGAGCTACAGTATTTGTTGTTAACTCACTCGTGACTTTAGTCTGGTCGTATCACAGTTCCTCACATTACATGCATTTTTCATAGCTTAGTTAATAGGAGTGTGCCCACTTGTATTATTTGTTATCGTTTATTGACATTCTTACATTTGTTATTATTTTCAGGCAAGAAATATTTTGTGCTGCCGATCAATTGAAATCAGCTTACATCCTCAAAATAGTGTTTTAAAGGTTGGTCGTACTATTCTTCCATGTCGGAGAACTCCTGAATGGGAAATCAAAGTGTCTGGGTAGGGTTCTTTTTTAAGACCACTATGATTTATAATGACAGACTGAATTCTTCACTTTTTGGTTTGTTCATTTTCGTACTTGGTGTTATAGATTAAGTTTATACAGAAATTTAGGTCGAAAATAAAAAAAGGATGTTTGTAGATAATTCCCATCTAATATTGATGCAACTTACAAAAACCTTTAAATTTCAATTGTTATAGTGACTAAATAATATTGTGTCCACCGCAAAAAATTGTGGTTATGGGTAAAAATCCTCTGTAAGATCTTCAGTACATATTATGGACGCATCTCAAATTGAGATGAAAACAACTCTATACGATTAAACTTTGTTGATCACTATCTTACACTAGAACTTTTATGAATCCCTCTTCAAGCCATTCAGTGATGTGTTCGAGTAATATAAGAAGACTACCATAGGCTTCTCTCCTGAGTCATGACTGATAACATCGCAAGCCATTTAGTGTCACACGATCGCTGGGATTTCAATCAGAAAGTCATGACAGATGAACAGATTTCAGTCCTATGCAACTATCTTTCACTCCACAGGATCATATCTTAAATTGACTACCATCCTAGTGTTAAGAAGTACTATGTGATGTGAAAAGCATTCGGAAGCCTTTTGTAAAACGTTCCCTTATATGGTGTAGGCAACTGGGAAGTGACAACCGCCTTTAGACCTATAACAGCACACGACATCGCCTCGTTTATAACCAAACCCTGTATTTCTCACAAAATGTTACTTCTTCTACTGTCGATCCTCGTCTGCCTTTGAGTTTTCACACATGTGGCACAAATACTGACTATTCAACTTCATAAAATACTCTCCTAGGTCTCCTGAAATCGCACTTGAAACTGCGTGGTAAGCTTTTGATTTCTGAACCTTATGTCTTTCAAGTCAGTGTAGCCGATGTTTTAAGATAACAATATCAACCAAGTTGTTATTAATACATCTAGACACTCGTTGTTGGACACCGCTAATACTTTCATGAAGTTTCCATTGGATGTGAGTCGTACATTCTAAATGAACTAACTTGATATTAACTGCAAAATTATTGATTATTTTTATCTCTATTTATCCATTTAACATTTTTTCATGTGTATAGTGGAAATTCCATACTTCAAAGTTCCAACGATATCATTTGGCCATTTGCTTCTACTCGTTTATCATCTTCCCTATTAGAACGATTAGCTGTTGCTGTACAACATAAAGAACCTGTTCTACTTGTTGGTGAAACAGGAACTGGTAAAACATCTACAGTTCAACGACTTGCCTATCTTACAGGTCATCGTTTAAGAGTAATCAATTTAAATCAACAATCGGATAGTGTTGATCTAATGGGAGGGTAGGTGCATTTTTCTCTCTCTCTCTGTGTGTGTCTATACAGTGTACAGTGTAATCAGTTTTCAACTTTCCTAATATTATTGAATATTACATTTTATATTCCCTTATTACATTCTCATATTATTTTCTCTTATGTATCCTTTTTCTTTTTTTTTCTTTCTAAAAACAAATCTCAGATTTAAACCGGTAGACTTTCAAGTTTTTGTAAGACCATTACGGGAAAAATTCGAATCACTTTTTACGTGTACATTTAAATTAGACAATAATTTAGTTTTTCTTGGTCATATAAATGTAAGTTTATTATAGTATTACATAATATATGTTTGTGTATTTATCCGTTTTTATGATTGATGTTATTGAGACATTCTATAAAACAAAATAATTGTCAGTTAGCTACAACATGGGACCAGGCACTCATAGATGCATCGGTCCAAGTTGTTATACCTCATTAGAACAACAAGATCAATACCAAATTCATAGACGTAGTCATTTCAATGGTATTAATGTATAAAAGAAAGATTGCATATAAAGATATGATATAGGGAGAAGGAATTAGTTCGTAGAAAGAAAGATATAAAGTCATTTCAATCTCACGATTTAAGGGAAGACAATGAGTGTATACACCTACGCCATTGTGATGGATTATGAACCATGTCACCCAGAGTCCCCAACATTTGGTTACGATAGTCACGCGGACACAAACCAAGTAGTCTGCATTTACCAAGATGGCTAAAACTAGAAGTTAGTGACTTGGTTTGGCCACCCCTAACTTTCTTCTAACCATCCCCTACACTAGTCAACATTGCGCGTCGTGTTAAACAGTGTTCAGTCATACGTAACACGTGGCCCAACCATTTAGTCGATGAAAATTTTCAACCTCATCAACTGATTTGCCATCATTTCTCAACCTCACTATTACTTACCCGGTGATCCCAGCATATGCGAGCAATACTTCTCAGACATCTATTGCTAAATACTAGCAATTTACGAATATCTTCTACCGTTAATGACCACGTTTCTCATCCTTAAAGTAGGACATAACGAACTGCCGCGCAGTATACTCGTCCCTTAATTGATAGACGGATATCTCGCCTGCGCCATAGGTGACGTAAATGGGCAAAAGCCAAACGAGCGTTTTGTTTCTGTACAGAGATTTCGTCAGACACCAACCCATTAGGGCTGACCAGACATTCTGTAAAACAAAACAACTATATTGGTAATACTACTGTATACATTTAAATGGTTGTTTTTTTCTCTATAAGGAAATTTGCATTATCATTAGAACACACAGATTTTACTTCATATAATGATTAAATAAGGAATCACAAAAATTCACTCTTAAAATGTAATTGGAGGCATGTTCGATTTATATTCTGGGTATAAAGATCCATTCAATTAATGTTAATAGAATAGTCGATCGTGTTAATTTGTTTATAGGTCAAAATATAAATTTGCCACCGGATAAAATAAACATGTTAGAGGTTATACAATATGTTTGCCTTATTTTCAAAATACCATAGTGTTTTCTGTCCGTAGGTTTTCTTAGTCATAACGTTTCAGACGTCAAATTATTGGAGAAATATCGAGAAGATTTTAACAGTTACAGTTGACATAATCAGTCAATCATCATCAGCGTAGGATTAGACATAAGTGTACATTTTGGTTCAAGTTGACACATTTCACGTTATCACGAGAGGAAACCACCAAAACGAAATAGTATCTGAATAGATGAAAATGTAAACATGAAGCGATACAGCGCAGAAGGAATAAATACAATCAAAGAGTAGAATGTTAAGAATTATTCTTGACTCCAGTTTTTGGAAAATAATGAATTGTTCCATCTGTGTCATTGTGACTGACTTTATGTCATACCATCCAAAGTCGTTACAGATGAAATAAACAAAACGAAAATCTATGGAAGAGAAAGTATATGGGACTTTAGTTTTATGATAGGTAATGTAAGTAGTTGACACTTACTGGTCCTCTAAACTATAAAAAGGCATTTCCTCTTGCGGAGCTTGAAAGCGAATCCAGATTAGTGATAATGGTCTTGTCGATTGGAGTGTGTGATCCTAGGTAAACTAATTGAAGTCGTTAACACACAACCTCTTTGTGAGTTGTTTTCGTTCTGTTAACTCCGTAGTTTTCAGACCTTACTCAGTGACAAGAAATCTGTGGAACAAGGAATGGTGGGCTATTTTTAGGCTAGATCCTTCCTAACCTATTCTTACATCAGTATTACGACAGTGCTTTTGAAGATGCTGGTTATTCATAGAAACTACCTTGTCGCCACTGTTAAAACCTTCACCCTCATGCATGTAACGTCCATTTTCACTGCCTTTCAGCCGACGTAGCTGACATAGTCGGACCTTTAAACACAAGTCTTTCACTCAATATTAGTTCGGCTGGGTTATCACAATAGGCAAGCACAACCAACCTCCTCAAGGTCTAGGTGCTATTTTTGGGAGGAGGAGAAAGTGGAAAACCTGACGATTTATTAGGTACATTGAAATACCTTACATTGGGTGGTGAAAACTGTCGGTTGGCATTACAAATGAATGGAAACAATTTGACAACGGAAACAAAAAATGCTATGTACATTTTGTAGTTTGATATTGAAGATTGCTTATTTGAAGCTTCAGTCTAGAATCTGCTATTTTTCAGTAGATTTGTTTAAAATCATATGTATTCTGCTACATTTTTATTAGTTTAACAAATATCCTTTTGTAGACTTGTTTTCAATCTGGACGTTGGCTTGATTTGATCACTTTGATGCGTCATCCAGCTCGTGTAGCTGTTCAACGTGATTCGTCAGTTGATACTTCAGAATGGATTAAATTTTTAGCTGATCTAACTATCCTCGAGAAACGTTTAGAAAATATCACAAAATCAAATAAACCTGGACTAGGATTTGCTTTTATTGAAGGTGCTCTTGTTCGTGCAGTGCAAGACGGTGATTGGATACTGTTGGATGAAATTAATTTAGCTCCAGCTGAGATGCTTGATTCACTAAGTGGTCTGTTAGATTCTGAATATGGTAGTCTTATCTTGACAGAACGTGGGTAAGTCTTACTTGTAATGGTAATCATTTCAAGGGATTGTGAAGAAATCGTTGATTTACTTTAAGATACTTTTGAAGTTTTAGTAAAAAGTTGTAACTGGTGGAGTTCAAACATGTCAAGAGTGAAACAGTTGTCACTAGTGACGTTAGATAATCGTCAAGCTATATCGTAAATTGATTTGCGATGAAATTGTTTCATAAATCTAGTGGTTAAGCGTTTACATCTAGATCTAAACGTCCTAAACCTGATCTCAGGTTGGGTCATAAGTACCCAATGTTGATAAGTCTCATACTAGGATAAAACAACTGTCCAATACCCCTTAATTTGAGATGGTAATCGAACTGAAACGAACCTGCATATAATACCACCTATAAAATGGTGATTGTTAGTGCCCCTTCTGTTGTATGTACAGGTGTGAATGTATTGAGTGGTTAAACAATTTAATCATCAGGTTTAGTGATGATCGCCATCTTATTGTTGCATGCTCCGTTCACATTCCGGCTAATCTATTAGCCTTAATAGTGTTTATGCGTTTAACCTGAATCAGTTTAGTGGACTATGAATTAAGTTTAATTTGTTCCTTCTAATGTAATTCATTGAATAGTTCTAGGTATTGTCTATCGCCTGTCCGCTTTATTTTTTGTGTATTTGCGTTTTTTTTTTTAATTTAGCGACAGTGAACCAATAAAACGTCATTCGGACTTTCATTTATTTGCTGCTATGAATCCAGCTACAGATGTTGGTAAACGTGAATTACCTGTTGGACTTCGTAATCGTTTTACTGAATTTTACATTCCTGAATTGGATCCTTGTATTGATGTTAATAAGTCAGAGGCATCGATTGATTCTGATTCTAGTCGTCATATTGAAATTCTACGCTCAAATAATTGTGAAGATTTGGCCACTTTAGCTCGTTCCTATTTAGTTGCATTGAATCCAACTCCATCACAATTATCGACAATTGTACGACTTTATTCAGCTTTGAGACAAGCTGCTGTTGAGGGCTTAGTAGATGGTGTAGGTCAAAGACCACATTTCAGGTGAATTTATTTGTTTACTCTTGTTCAGTTATATCTAACCATATTTTTGGAAGATGGTTCAGTCTAGAATATTATATAGATTTTGTCGACCATACCCTGTGTTCACACACTGTCATTGGATTGAATTTATTGTTTGATGGAAATAATTATGAAGGTATTTTATAGTGGTTAGCACCTTAGGCGGGTTGTTGATAATCTTGGTCGCGATTTAGTGCATATGTATGTCAGTGTCGCTAGTGTGGTTAACGCACTCAATTCTGAATTGTTTGGTCGGATATTCGGAACTCATTTTATCCAAATTGTATGACTAGGTAGTATAACTAACCTTCACACATAAGTATAGCGTATACTGTATTATTTAGAACAATGTAATATGACGTAGTATGAGCATATCTTAGTGAATAGAGAATACGTTAGGAATAGTCTGACATTTATGCAATTTAGTTTTGTACCAACTTCTAAACGACTCATGGACAAAATGACGTTTTTTCATAACAGTCTGCTCCTCTTCATTTATTTTAATTCCATCACTGTTGTCTTTCTTTCTCCCTAGTCTTCGAACATTATGTCGAGCTTTAATTGAAGCTGGTCGTGGCTATCATGGAAGTATCTTACGTTCCTTGTATGAAGTAAGTTGGTTCTTGTTTCTGTGCACCAAATTACCTTTTAATTTATGTTGATTTTCTAAAATTACATATTATCGTTAGAAGCCTAATGCCATCAATTAGAGTGACTGATACAATGGGCTAATCAGCCATCAGCCAAACGATAAGGGTACATGATTGGTCAAGATTTCGTTTTTTCTTTTTTAAAGAATGAGGTATGTCCCACTGAAGAAAAAATATGGTTCAACTTTCTAAGGGATAATATCTACATATACACGAATGAGTCTGCTGTTATTTCTCGTTTCCCATGATTAATAAAAGCTTCCTTCTCAATTGATTAACTAGCTAGGGTTGTGAATAGGAAACTTGTTTATCGATATCAAAACTAGATACTACACAACACGGTAAACACGCGCTAAATTTGTGAAGAATAAATTTTTTCTTTTAGATTTGACCATTAATTTTCTATCGAAATTTTGATTTATTTTAAAAGTTTAGGGAAGAAGTAATGTTTCAGTTTGTTCTTTCACTGTAATCTATGATTCTGATGATTTGAACAACAGGTTTTCAGTTATTTCTGAGCAATTAACGTTTGTTGGATAAGGTTATCAAGCTGGTTATTTATTTGTTTATTTGAACACATAAATATTGTTACATAGGGGCACCGAATACATATGCGCCACACAAGTGTGCTATGATACTGCCCTGTTGCCCAGATAGGAGCAGGTGGTTTTCTTAGGTAGCCACACCCGGAGCCTTCCACCTAAAGGTCCAATCCACAAGTCAGTGGAGCAACGTCAGGAGATGTAGTCTCATGGTAGCCGGTGACCAACGATTGGTTCATACACCATTTGTTCCCTCGGGATCTTGGAGCCCATGTGCACCATTGGTGTAGAATTGTGGTTTTCCAAGTGCCCTAGTTAGATTCTCTATATCCACCAACCCGGTTAAAGCGCCGGACACTCGCTTTTCGTCCTTTCAATTTAGCAAACAATACCCCGCCGCATGGAGGCAGTGAGTAGGACTTCTGTGGCTGTGGTAAATTAGCTTGCTTCGTTACAAGGCTAGTGTGACCATAAAAAAATTGGAAATTTACACCAATTCGATGCTATCAATTTTGTTGTTTTATTTGTGAGATTTCTGAGTTAGAAGTGTTTAGCGGCATTCTTTCAGTTATTTCTGAGCAATTAATGTTTGTTGGATGAATAGTTATCAAACTGATTATTTATTTGTTTATTTGAACACATAAATATTGGTACAAAGGGGCACCGAATACATATGCGCTTTCTCTATTTAAACGTTTGTTGGCTATACTATATAAGTATTATGAAGAATAATCAACGTTTATTTGGGCATAATAAAAATGATGATTCTGTTAGTGATACCATGTCAACATTACTGGGTTTGATGATTTGATTATGATTCATGTATATTGTACCACGAGTTTTAACACCACATAGTATGCTCTCACGTTTGGACTAGGCTGAGTGATGGCAAGTTGTTTGTAAATATCTAATATAGCGTTGCATTAACATTACTATTGTGTACGTCAACTAATTGTGAACATCGTAAACATCCGCGAACGCCCCTCATAATAATAATAATATTCTCACTAGTGACTGACTTCAAGACGTTTTTCCTGGAGGAGTGACCAATAGAATTCAACCGGGTCTGTTGTAAGATAGTAATTGACTGAATACAATGGTGGACGCAGGCTCAATTTCGTGGATTGTTTGAAGTTAGATATTAACGAAGTTGAGTGCCGGCTCAGTGGTCTAGAGATCAGGTGTTCGCGCGTGAGACTGTTAGATCCTGGGTTCGGATCTTATGAGGCGGGATCGTGGATGCGCACTGCTGAGGAGTCCCACAATAGGACGAAACAACCGTCCAGTGCTTTTACGTTTTTCACAGTGATCTAGCTCCAATTAATTCATGATTTCAACTATTGAAATTACTAAAAACTTCACAAACCCCCCTTCGGATAATAATAATCAGAATCAGTCAGTCAGTCAGTCAGTAACAACGTGGAACTTCGTACGTACGTACATCAGTTCGAGTTGCCATACCACATTAGCACAGAGATTCAGTTATCGATTCAAATCCCATAGTGGTAGAGGTACTGAAAGTATAAGTAGAGATAGGGGACATGAAGGTTTGATGGTGTTATTAAAGGAGTATAGTCCAGTGGAATAGATTTGGAAAGAAAATAAAGGACATGAAGAATACAGAAGATTAGAGTTTGAGAGAACACAAAGAGTGGATGCACCTGCGCCATTGCAAACGATTTTGAGCCATGTCATTCAAGATCTCTAACCATCGGTTGCTATCATCTCGCGGTCTCCAACCAGGTAGTCTACACCTACCAACATGGCTCAGTCTACTTGTCAGTGACTCCATGGATTTGTGCCATGTTTTGGTCTGGCCGCCCCTAGCATTCTTCTAACCTACTCCTAAACCATAAAACATAGCACGTCGTGCCAGTCGGTGGTCGGGCATGCGCAGCACATGTCCCATCCATCTCAACTGATTAAGTTTCACTACTTCCTCAATTGATTTGCCATCCTTACCTAGTACCCGTTTCCTAACAACTGAGTTACTTACTCGGTGGTCCCAGGATATACGAGCGATGTTTCGAAGATACCTATGGTCAAATACTAGTAACGTACGAATATCCTGTACTCTTACTGGCCATGTTTCACTGCCATAAAGTAGGACGGAACGAACTGCTGCGCAGTAAACTCGTCCTTTGGTTGATAGATAAAATATATGTTATTATTTTTTTTTAACAGTGAATTTCTTTTGAAAGTAATCAGCAACGTTATATCTTTCTTTCAGGGTTTACTTTTCAGTTTTGCTTCGCAAATTTGTCGAACATCACGACCAATTTTAGATACTTTAATTCAACGTTATTTATGCTCTGGTTGGAATAAAGATTCATCAACTCTACTGTGTTTATTAAACACTCCATTACCTATACCTCAATTAAACAATTTTCCAGTTAATAATAATATTGATAATTCAATTGTAACTAGTAAATGTCCCAATGATTATTTTGTCAATGTTGAAGGTTATTGGTTACCGAAAGGCTCACAACAACCAATTTCAATAGATAATAAAGATGAATTACCTGGAAATTATATTCTTACACCAAGTGTTCAAGCAAATTTAAAAGATTTGGCACGTGTTGTCTCTGCAGGGTATATCGACTTTTATTCTAATTATTGAGTAGATTTTTTACTCTTACTAGGATATCGATTAAATTTTTCATGCCCCCCCCTTCATTTTACACCTTTTTACATAAAGGTTACATATGTAAAAGTTAAATAATCTAACTTTCTGTGGGACAACATTCTTTCGGCTTATTATATAAGGTTTGATATATCATTGCAGCCAATTTCTAGCTGTCTATCTTAAATGATAAGATTTGGTATCATTTTGTATTGTCAAAGTTAATCAACATCGTAGGATGAAGTGATTATTCTATATCTTGTGCACTAAATGTCTGGGAGCGCACTTATCAGTATTTATACCAAGTAAACTGAATTACATTATGCACAAGTTACCTACAAAATTATGTTAGTGAAAATTTTAAACGTTTAAGATGTAATGAATCAACTTCGTCCCACAATGTTTTAATTTCTGTTAATCTAAAAACGTTTATTATAGTGTTGGAATATTTCAACTAGCGTTTGCAGTAATATAGCCCATGTATTCTTTATATATAACCCTGTGTTTCATTAAGATAGTTTTTTTAAGTGTTGCATAAGCAGTCCTGTTTACTGTCGATTCATATCTTTGTGCGCCACACAAATCTCATTTGATATGTGTGAGGGTTGTGATACTACCCGGGTGCCCAAACCGAAGCAGGTGGTTTTCTTAGGGGCCCAAACCCGGAGCCTTTGACCCGAAGGTCTGATCCACAAGGCAGTGTTGCATCGTAAGGAGATGCAGTCCCGTTGTAGCCGGTGACCAACGATTGGTTCATACGCCCATGTGCACCATTGGTTTGGGATCTGGTTAAAGCGCCGGACATTCGCTTTTCGTCCTCTCAATTTCGTAACCAACACCCCCGCCACGAGAGAGCAGTAAGTAGGAATTCTCTGGCTGAGGCTGTATACGTGTGAACATGTGAGAGCATCTCGAGAGGGAGAGCGAACTCTCGCCACTCTCGGCCATACCAGGACATTTGGGGGAGAAATGCACCAAAGCTGATAAACAGCAAATCTACCTATGTTACATCATCAGTTGTTGCTCTAGTTTCGTTTTTACCACTTCATCACTATCATTTGTATTGCATAAATTTCAATCATAACATCGTGTGAATGATTCTAGCTGATCGACTGAATTATGCGTAAAATCTCGAAACGAGATTTTTCTGCTCATACTACACCATTATGTAACATATCAATAGTCACCGAAATTTAATAAACATTGGATAGGAAGTAATCCAAGCCCCAATTAGTCTTTTAAAATCACTATAAAATAGAATGTGCAATCAATAATTAAATGAATTAAAATCAGATTACAATATATACAATACATCAGAAAGGCACACACGGTTGTACTGTTATGCAGAAACATAAGTAATTTACTAAAAGACATAAAAGATAAACTGAAATTCACAGAAAATGATAATTCAAAAGATGAACAAACATATTTTTCAAGTAAGAAGATGAATTTCAGCATTGAAATCAGGTACGAATGGATGGGTTTGAATAGTTTGTTACTGTCCAGTTACTACACATCTGTGCATGTCATTAAAATGACTAAGGACAAAATAAACTACTGATGATTTGTAAGTTGTATAACAATTTACAAACAAACCAATAGATGAAGCTAATACTTGGAATACTGATATCACATTTTTATTTGTTAACTTATTGGCATTATAACAGTTCTGATTGGCTGTGCTAAAGCGTTAACTGATATATCCTTGCACAAAATAATATATTAAATTTATTTGTTCGATTAATTGTGTCTCCCTATTTATCCGGTTACTCATTTTAAGAATTTATTAACCTGACAAATACGTTGTAGATTTTAAAGTTATTTTTTTTGGTTAGCGTTTTTTTAGCGACTTAGTTATCTACGGGATGGGGTCACTAACCCCATGCCCAACCCTCCTCCTTTAACTGGGCTTGGGACCAGCAGTAAATCTAGTAGAGCTACAAGAGGAGTTAGATTTGAAAGTAGCATTTAATTATGAGTAAAATTACTCTTTAAATATTAATTAATCATATTTCTTTCAATATATATATCCCTTATCTTTAATCAGTGGAGGTCTGCCAGTTCTATTACAAGGTGAAACATCCGTTGGCAAAACATCACTTATTACATATTTAGCTAAACGTGTTGGTCAAGTGTGTTATCGAATTAATAATCATGAACATACTGATCAACAAACTTATTTAGGTACATATACAGTTTCCTCAACTGCATATACAACAAAAAATAATAAAGGCAATGATAATGAAACTTTAAAGAAAACATCCACATCATTAGTTTTTAAAGATGGTTTATTAGTGAAAGCTATGCGTAATGGTTATTGGATAATATTGGATGAATTAAATTTAGCACCAACTGAAATTTTAGAAGCCTTGAATAGAGTGAGTTTATATTGTTGAAAATCTATACATTTCTCTAATATTATATTTGTTTAACCGATAGAAACACATATATATTTTAGGTTCTACTTTGCATATGATTGACTGATTGACTTATGTTTATTGAAACTATCCTCTCAGATTATTACTACAGATGAATGTATTCATTTATCGGTTGTGAACGTTAGAAATGTTGTAATGACGAATGTGTAAATCGGAAAATAGCAGTTAGATTGTACAAACTTATGATAACTAAGTGGGAAGTTCGTGATTATTTATTTAAACACACAAGGAGGCACCAAATAGATATGTGCCACATAAATCATTCGATTTATGTGACGTCTGAGATACTGTCCGGGTGCCCAAACAGAAGCAGGTGGTTTTCTTAGAGGGTCATACCCCAAACCTTTGATTTAAATGTCTAATCCACAAGGCAGCGGAGCAATGTCGGGTAATGCAGTTCCATGGTAGCCGGTGACAAACGATTGGTTCATACGCCATTTGTTTCCTTATAATCCTGGAGCCCATGTGCACCATCGGTTTGAAATCAGGGTTTCCCAATCGCTCTAGGTAGATCCTACGTACCCACCAACCCGGTTAAGGCGCCGGACCCGTAGTGCGAGAAGACAGTGATTAAGACTTCTCTGGCAGTGATTTTATGCACGTGGTCATGTGAGAGCATTTGGAGAAGGAGAGATGACTCTCCCCACTCCCGGCCGCACCAATAGAACGTCGCTTCCAGGATACGAACCTGGGTTAGTTCATTATGATACAAAGTATACTGTATTTAGAGAAATATCAACCATAGAAACTAAAGTAATCGACTTAAGTACTAGATAGGGATACATATTTTTTAAGTGTTCAATATTAATATTCCTGGTACCTGGAAAATGATTTGTCATTCAATTGTACATGACAAATTTCTTTCAGATTTCATTTAACACCTCTCCAAATTGGACAAAATCATTGTTTTACCAAAGAAACATAACTGATTGTTTATTAAAATAGTCCCTTTTATGTGATGCGGGAAATGATTTTGTATTATGTGATTTTACGACAGTCCAATATACACTCTGTATTGAAATTATCATAATGCTTTCTAGCATGTTTCAATGTAAGAATAAGATTAGCATTATGTTACTCATCTTACCGGATCAGTGATCTCGAAGTAACATTAAAAATATCTTAGTTTTGGAACTTTAAAACATTTGCTCCTCAAGACTAGCTACTTTGCTATCTTATAGTTCACTTGCCAAATTCTGTCATATGAGATTTGCTTGTCGGTCTAAACATTACCCAAATGACTTTTCACTTATTAATTTGTTACAGTTTCATTGTAATTTCAAAGGTAGTATGGATAGTTCAGTCGTCTTTACTTTCTCCATTTAGTTGTCTGTTTAGTATACACCTTTTGAATTAACTGAATAAACCATAGTTTCTTGTATCTTTTGATTTATCCTTAGTTTCTTATTTTCTTTACATCATTGAATGTATAATATTCTTTAGGGAAAATTTTCATATATCTACTCATCTTCTTATATATTTTAGGTTTTAGATGATAATCGTTCTTTATTCATCACTGAAACACAGGAAACAATTAAAGCACATCCACATTTTCGATTATTTGCTACACAGAATCCACCAGGTCTTTATGCTGGTCGAAAAGTATGTTGTGGTTGAATTGTAATCTATATGTAATCCAGACTTCATAATTTGATCAGTGTATCATTTATTTTCAAGTCAGATAGTGACAGGTTTATATTCCTTCTTGATGTTACCCTAGTGAGAACAGTTTAGAAATTCAAAATATTCTATTATTGATGATTGTATTGAATATAATCACTGGGTCACAGATTCAGACTCCGCTTTGCTTTTCTCTTTTGGGTTTAAGCAGGAACATAATGTCTCGCTAGGCTTCAAGTATAAAACTGCAGAGCTCAGGTGTTAGCTTTATTGGCTCGTAAATCGCTTGTGTTTAAAGTGACTTCTCATCATTATTCAACTCTGAGCTCATAGAAATTTATCATTTTACCATAATTATAACATAGAGCTGATCTTCTGACCACTTGTGTGCTTATTTATCATTAGTTTATTAGAAGCTAGCCTTGTATAAATAATTGGATTACTTAATAGAAGTTATTACTCGACTTATTTTTAGCATCTTACATCGTCTATGGAATTAGCATTAATATTCATTATTTTAACAATCCAAACGTGGTCCATCATAAAACACAACTATTCTCCATATAATACTTATCTATTTCAGAAGGGGTTTTGTGGATATTATAGTAATTTTAATAGTTGAGATCATGAGTCAATTAAAGCTAGATCACCATGGAAAACTTCTAAGTACTGAACAGCTGTTTCGTCGTACTGTGGGACTCTTCAGAAGTGCTCATCCACTCACCTATTAAACATTGATTTTTTTTTTGAAAATATTTTCATTTGTGATTAAAGTTAATTTTTCTAATTCTTCCAAAAAACAAATTTCAACACTACACATTTTCCTTTTTATTTAAGATGCTTTCACGTGCTTTACGTAATCGTTTCATTGAATTACATTTTGATACAATACCTCGAAATGAATTAGAAATAATTTTAGAGAAGAAATGTTTACTACCTTCAAGTAGAGCACAACGTCTTGTTGAAGTAATGCATCGTCTTCAGGTTAGTTGTTTTACATTTATTTGTATACTTGAGTTGTTTATTTATTTTCATACAACTGTAAGTAATGCTTCTATTCACTGGGTATGTATCGGTTTACTGATTAGGCGACTAGGCTTTCAACCATTGAGCTTCAGATTCAAGTTTCCCTCCTTCTTCTCTTGTTTAAGTAGTCAAATATTATCACTAGTATTAACAAAAAATGACAATCTGTCAGAAAACCCCACTTATTGGCTGAATAATTAAAGAGAATACGTAGGAGCTATTATGTTCAAAACCCTTTCTATGTTTTTTTTTGGTTTTTGAAACCAAACCAATTCGTAACTTATAAACATGATGTATAATTTTTCTTAGTGACTCCACTTAATTTAATCCCGGAAATTTGCGACATTCAGGTAATTTATAAATATAGGTTTGCTTAAAGAATCCGCCAGGGAGCACCAGTTCCCTCAAAGATTACAGGTACACCTTGCTGACGAGTGCCAAGTAGCACGAAACCCGGCTTCAGGGTTTCCTGTCGACTACCTCCAATCACCATCTAATCTCACAATAGTGCCCGCAGTGTCGAGTCACCTAGACTGGTGGCCCCATTGCAACATGGTCGATAGCATTCGATCTTCACTAATAATAAGGACTAGACAAGCATGACATTGGTCACCACCCAGTGATCAATCAATTGTGACATAAAGAACAAAGAAGAACTGAACTGACATGATTGAACAGTTTTTACCAGTCATTATTGTAGATTTCAAACTACCATACTTTGATGACTATAATAATTTATCTGGTATACTTTATATTAGTTAACTGCCTAGTTCAACTTACTCTCTATCTTAGTGAAATAATGATTTAATTGGTAATATAAAATTTGTTAATAGATTACTTCTAATTTCTAGTAAATGCTTTAACAAAGATCTTATTTTGTTGTATTAACCGAAAGGTAGTCGCTGAAGTTGGTTTAAGACAAGTGAACTGAGCCATGTTGGTAGGTGTAGACTACGTGGTTGGGATCCCTGAGACGATAGCAACCGATAGTTAGAGACTTTGAATGACATGGCTCAAAATCGTTTGCAATGGAGCAGGTGCATTCACTCTTTGTATTCTCCCAAATTTTAATCTTCTGAATTCTTCATGTCCCTTTCTTTTTTCTCTTTCCAAATTTATTTCACACTGGACTATACTCCTTGAATAACGTCTTCAAACCCTAATCTTTCCGATTACTACTTATACTCTTACTCCCTCTACCACTATGGGATTTAAATCGACAATTGCATGTCTGTGCTAATGTGGTATGTTAACTCGAACTGATATACGTACGTTGTTACCGACTGACTTAAGAGCCTAGATAATTCAACCATACTATCGTGCTTACCTTTATATAACAACTACATTCGGGTCACTGTACTGAATCACAACACTTATCTAAAAGACAGTTTTAGCTAGTTGAAATAATTGCACGATGTATTTAAAGACTATAGATATATCTAATGATTATGAGTGGAAAAAAACTATTATATGATTGTGTTTCTATCACATCATTAGTTGTTTCTACTTGATTTCATAGTTTTCTTAACCAACTGGTCTATTTTCCAATCATTTTTAGCTTGCTAGATGTACTTCAAATTTGTTTCAAGGCAAAGATAGTTTCATTACACTACGTGATCTATTCCGATGGGCTGAACGTTACCGTTTAGCTACATGTGATAAACTTGTAACGAGTCAAATTGATAATAAAAGAAATGAACAATCGATATTTTTCGACTGGGATGGATATTTAGCTGATCAAGGCTATTTATTACTTGCTGGACGTGTGCGTAATCCAACTGAAATTCAAGTTGTTACAGATGTTATTGAGAGTGTTTTCAAACGAAAAGTCACTGAATCACGGTAATTTAACATTTCACATATTAAACATAGTTTATCCTATAACATTTTAATACTCTAAGTGAGTTTGCCTGATTGTAGTGATCAGTCTGTTGGTGTAAGTGTAGATTTCTAAACAAATATGTTACTGTCGGTTATGAGCTGAATGATTCATGAGATTCGTTGTTTTACTTTAGTTTTCCTCCACGGACTATTTGCATTTATTGACTATATATCGTAACAAGCGATATTGACCTCCGATACATTAAAAAGATTATAAGTTGGATGAAAATCATCATCCTACTATCATTTTTATCTCATGTAACACCATATATTCTTACCCATATGCTTAGATCATCTTCCATATATAGAAATAGAAACAACTGAGATTACTGAAATTGTATGGTGTATTATCGAGTGACAAACATTTACTTTAATCGGTCAGTATCTGTCAATATATTATGACTGCCTGAATGTGTTACTGCTCATCCTACTGTTTCTTAACTCAGTAACGTGAAATATTATGCATGATTCGAAAGTTCCATATTAGGAAGAAACGACTGTTCATTACTTCTAGGTTCTAAATGCTTGTCTAACTTTGGTCGGTTCGTGATTGCGATGTAATGAACTATTAATCAGTCTTCATTAATGTAGAACCAGCTACATATAGGAATCGGTTTGTTACTCACCTACTAACACGCTTCGGGCTATAACAGTAATTGGTTTGACTGACTTTCTCAATTATATTATAATTTGTTGTCGTTTACACTTCATACACTTGATAACTAATTAATTGTATTTGTCTGTATGGTTTGTTGTTATTTCGTTATATAGATTATTCGACTTGAATGAGAGTACATCACCGGTTGTATATGAATTTTTACAACCTGTTCTAAACAAAGAAACAGTTTGTTATACTGGATTCGATCATATTGTCTGGACAAAAGATATGAGACGTTTATTAGTTCTAGTTGGTAATGCATTAAAATATGAAGAACCAGTTCTATTGGTTGGTGAAACAGGGTAAGTTATCATACATATATATTTGGGCATGTATAGTGTTGTCTTAGTGAATATATAAATGAATGGGAAGTTTTACGCCCATATTTACTAATACAATAATTATCTTTGTTTTCATTGATAATATGGCGGCAGAACTTCCGGCCTAATCTTTGTATGGAATTTTATAATAAAATTTCGAGGTATTTTGAACAAAATCAGTTCTGAACGTACACGAGCCCAACTAGAAAAAGTGGATGACTTGAAAGCCCTGGCATAATTCAGTACACTTATTTTAAATAGATTTATTTATTTAGTTACATAGACATCGGTACAAAGAGGTAACAAATATATATGCGCCACATAACTCATTTGATATATGTGGGATTTGGAATACTGTTCGGACTCCAAAACCGAAACAAGTGATTTTGTTATGTGGCTACTCCCTGAAACTTGGATCTAGAGGTCTAATCCATAAGGCTGTGGAGCAGCGCTAGGAGATGCTATCGGGATCGTGAATGAACATTGCTGAAGAGTCTCATGCTAAGACGAAATGGTCTTCTAGTGCTTCCAGGTTTTCAATGGTGGTCTAAAATTGATTAATCCATGAGTTGAATGAAATTAATTTATCGAATAATTTGCATTTACCTTTTGATAAATATGCTGGGTAATTTTCGGATATTCGTTTTGAAAAGCATATTTTATTCTACCTATATAACAAGCTTATCAGGAGCTAGTAAACTAATAGATTGGCTAAAATGGCATTCTACCACTGATATCATGAATGAAATATCTTCTTCAATATGGTTACTGAGATCTTGGTAAACTGATTGTCGCAATGATTTCTATAAATAAATATCGATTACTATTTGATTTATTCTCGTTCATTTAGTTGTGGTAAAACTACTATTTGTCAATTGATTGCTGCGTTGCATAACCAACGTTTGCATTGTCTAAATTGTCATCAATGCACTGAAGCGTCTGATTTTCTTGGCGAACTACGGCCAGTTCGACATTCTTCAGAAAGGAATGAAAAAGAAGTAATTTATATATTTTTCTTATTTCCATAAAAAAATTTTAATATCGAAACTATTGTAATTATTCTGTGATTTATTATGAAATACACTACTTAATTATCGGTTTTTTTATAAGTAGTATAATTTTTATGAGTGAATCCAATGCTATGAACAAGAAAATGTCCTTATTAATTACTATAATCTTTCATTCTTTTGAGGACCTTAGTTGTTTTTCTAATCATTTCAATGTTTATTATGAAAACGAATTTATCGTTTTGTCGACATAGGCTTATCGGTTCATCCGAATTCCTCCTGAAACTTTATCAGGATGTGTTATTAATACGTCTTGGTTACTTCTACGTTGTTTAGGATTTTCGCTATAATCTTTTGTTGGAAAACATTTAACGGTTGATTCGATGTTTAAATACTAACTACAACTGTCAAGTAGAGTAGATTTTAAGTGTTAAAATCCCTGGTTGGAGACTGGGTAAATACCGTTTGTCAAATTAACTATGTTCATTTTAAGGTTTATATTTCGAAATTATTTTCCTATAAACGGTTAAATCTGTTGCTAGATAATAGCCAGTTCCCAAACATATTAACAAGAAATGTAAGTTATCGAAAAACAACTGAGTGAGATCCTGTCTTGATCTCCCTACCAGTATATTAAAAATTGACTAGCAGATATCAGGCCCATTGCTAGAGGAGGTATTTTCATGCATTATCAACGAAACACTTCTTATAAGCAAAGATGGATAGTGGCTAGCAGTGGAATCCAGGACGCACGGTTCGTCCTATTTGGGACTCGTCAGCTGGATGTCCCTGCATCTCAGCGTTGATGTTCACTCTGGGACTCGAACCTAGTATCATTCGCTTCAAACGCCATCGCGTTAACCACCTTGCTACTGAGTCCTGATAGCCAGGAAGAGACTGATCAATTGCAGTCCTAAATAACAATCGAAAGATACAAGTAAAACAGCACGAAGTGAATGTAACTTCACCCCATTGCACTAGGAAGTTGCTATCAGGACTCAGTAGCTAAGTGGATAACGCGGTGGCTTTTGAGTCGAATGGGGCTGGGTTCGAGTCCCAGAGTGAACCCCAACTCTGAGATGCAGGTACATCCAGCTGACGCGTCCCAAATAGGACGAAATGCGCGTCCTGAATTCGGCTGCTCACCACTATCCATCTTTGCTTATAATGCTTGTAAATTAAGGCAATACGCACAGTATGCGCATATGCTATTAAGAGACTGATCAATTTCAGTCCTAAACATCAATGGGCAGATTCAAGTAAAACAATACAAAGTGAATGAAACACCTTTTAGTTTATTTTACATTAGAAGTTTAACTAAGGATTATGTCGTTGACAAAGCTTTTATTACTACTTGCCAGTCAAAACAGTATTAATTTGAATAGTATTAAAACTTCTGACCTAACTAATTATTCTAACAACACTGAACCTTCTATATAATTTATTCTTCCGTCCTTATGAACATATATGTACATAATTAGTTGGTAAATTCATTGTTTTACTACTCTTAACTAGTTCATCATTAAAAGTTTAACTTCATTTTTTTTTTGTGGTATAAAATTCTTCTTTAAAACTAGTCCACAAATGACTGTCGTTTATTTGAATGGGTTAATGGTCCATTAGTGACAGCTATGTTAAATGGAGATTTATTTCTATTGGATGAAATTTCATTAGCTGATGATGCTGTTTTAGAACGTTTGAATAGTTTACTGGAGCCTGAAAGACAATTACACTTGGCTGAATGTTCTGAAGATTTTCTTATTGTTAATAATAATAATAATAATAATAATAATTCATTAACAACAGCATATACACAATTATTAACAGCACATCCTAAATTTCGTTTTATTGCAACAATGAATCCTGGTGGAGATTATGGCAAGAAAGAATTATCACCGGCATTACGTAATCGTTTCACTGAAATTTGGTGTCCATCACCAATATTTACTTCAGATTCTATACAATCAACTATATCATTCTCTTATAATGAATCTAATCAATTATCAAATTCATTATTAGATTGTCAACAAATTATTATACATAATTTACAATTGAAAATACCATTTTATTTTCAAATGGATAATGATAATTTTGTTAAACAATTCTCTGAAAAAATGATTAATTTTATTCATTGGTTTGCTATTTCACAAAATGAATATAAATCAAATGGAATTAGTTCACTTTGTCAAAGGTAAGATTATACTATCCTTATTGTTAGATTGTCATTTCGTTCTATTTGTGTTTGTGTATGTGTGTGTGTGGGCTGTGATACTGCCTGAATGCCCAGATCCGAAGTAGGAGAGTGTAGAGCGCCCCCGGTCGGCCTCGAACCACTAATCTTTCGGTTAACAGCCAAACGCACTAACCTGTTTTATCACGGACGCAACTTACATTCTTTTTCTCTCCCCATTCTCATTGTTTTGTATGGCGCACATATATCTGGTGCCCCTTTGTACTAATATTTATGTGTTCAAATAAATAATTATTGTTAGATTTGACTCTATTTTAGTGTGTCAGTATATATTTAATAGGTGTATAACAATGGAATTCAGAACGCTCGTCTTATTCGATTCAGGATTCGTTAGCTAAATTTTCAACCTCACACTAATAAATTTGATTTTATTTCAGCTTTATCCTTTTGATTAGTGGTCGTTTTTCTGTTTTTCTTAGAGTCTAGAAGTGTTAACAAAGCTGACGTTTAAACTGAGATCATGTTGGGGGCCGACGGGCAAAAATATCCCTCTTCAAAGTCTCACGAATCCCAGATGTTTCATCTAATCAGTATTGAGTGGAAAGCTCTCAGAAGTTTCTAGAAAAATGACGCATCGCGTTTCACGTTTTTAATACAATAATTATCCATAGCATTACCATATTTAGTTTTTTACCAGGACGTTCTAGAAGGCCAAGATCTTATGCGATTTTTTGAATACTCGATTTTCTTTCCACAAATCAACCTTGAAGTAAAGCTTTTGCTTACATTTCACGCCTTTTCTCTATTGTTCCAGTCGTTGTGTAGAAGTTTTCTGAGGCTATAGGATGCGACTAGAAATTCAATAGTGAGCTTTCCAGTAACAGACTTAAACCATTGTCATTTACTCCTGAAAAAATTCCTACTCACAGTGGACAGTAACGCTACTGTAAAAGTTTTAAATTCAGAGCTTTCAATGTTTATCATGAACACTACATTTTTATATCCGGCAAATATATTGATTTTATCCATTTATAACCCCAATACTGTAACTAACCGTAACATTATTTTTTATCTAGTCTTTATCATTTATACAGTACTTTTGGTAAATTTTATATCTTGTAACTGTGTTTCATCAACAGTCATGCTTACAACTGCGTATAAACTGTCAGTCCTTCCTGTTTTGGTTGAAAGAGTTTTGTGGTGTGTGATATTGTTCGTAAGATTTATTCATCACTGATTGATCTTAGTCAAGTTATCACTGAATACAAGGGAGCATTGGATAGTCGTTTTATTCTAGTATCGAAGTTCTTAACAGTTTAGTTTCATATCTCATCCAGAAATCTACTCCATTAAGTTTCTTTTGTCAAATAGACATTTTCATTAATACTAACTAAATTTCCATACATCACTATCTCTTTCCCTTATTCATACACACAGTAAGTGTTCATTATAACTAATTTTGAACCTAATTTTTCAAGTATTTGATTTTCTAATGAATATGTTAGATGTTTTTGAGCATTACTTAAAGGATTCTAACCATTGATCTATTACACAGTGTGTGCTTCAACCCCATCCTACTCTAAACCCACTTCGATTTAACTAGTCGATTGCTAGTAGTAGCAGTAGTAGTGTAGTGAACAAAACATTACAGTGAACAGAACACTGGTGGGGACAATCGAATGTATTTGACACAAAATTACAGGACTTGTTAATAAAATCTAACAATCATATAGTAAATGCTTAATTTGCAAAATGTCCATCAATTGTCTGAAAATGACTCAGACTTCATTGTTCTTGCATTTTCATACAAATTTCATTCTGTTTCCATTATTTACTGCTCGATCCTTTTGTCTCTCTACTGCGAAATATTCTGTTCCTGACTAACGCTATATACTACTTATGTCGATTCAAGTAGCACACATCACAGTAGTAGTAACACTTACCAATATACAAAATCAAACATACAACCTATGATTGCGTACATCAGTCTATATTTAATCACTGAATCAGTTGAATTAATGGTTGATCTACTAAATAACATTAAATTACCTTTATTGTATAATTGTTGGTTATTTCTCTAGACCATCGCCAACTATTCGTGATCTAATTGTTTGGATTGATTTCATTCAAACTGTTGTCACAACACAAAATGTGATGAATCTATCTACTCGATTAAATTTATTCAGTGCTTGTATACATGGTGCATGTTTGGTATTTTTGGATGCTATTGACCATGTTCTGCCTAGCAGAAATTTTAATGGTATGTTTTTTTTTTGCATTTTCTCTAATGTCTCTATGGGATCTCATTATTTATTAGTTGGTGTGAAATCATGTGTATAAATCAATAAACAAAATAGTGAGCTTTTTGTTCAGTTTGGGTGGTGGATTGCTTGAAACGCAAAATGCACATTTCGTCCTATTTTGGACTCGTCATCTGGATATTTCTGCATCCTGTTAATATTCACATTGAGACTTGAACCCAGTACTTTTCTCTCTTGAATCATCTACTTACTGATCTGTATTGCATCCAGATAACAAGTTTCGAACCGAACAAAACAAAATCCAACTTCATAAAGATGTGTGTTTAAATGTCAGTTTTTGCACAATCGACTCTAGGTTCACGAATGTCGAAACATTCGGTTTATATACAGTTCTCGACATTAAAAATAAGAAAATGCCAGTGTCCATGCATAAGCAAATTGGATTCTTCTCCAAAGTGTTCCACTACATAGACTAAATTTATTTGTTACTATGCATAGTATGAGCTCAGTAACCCTATTTATTTACATAAACATTAGTACAAGAATGCACCAAATACATGTGCACCACAAAAATCATTCGAATACTGGAATACTGCCCGTGCACCCAAACCAAAACAGGAGGTTTTCTTAGAGGGTTACACCCCAAACCTTTGACCCAAAGGTCTAATCCACAAGACAGTCGAGTAACGTTGGGAAATACAGTCCTACGTTAACAACAATAGGTTCATACACCATTTGTTTTCTCAGAATCCTGGTTTGGAATTGTTGTTTTCCAACTCTCCTCTAAACAAATAATAATCATCTTAGTAACTCGCTTCATTGGTGAATTAGTATTATAAAAATGTTGCCCCCAAATGCCCTGGTACGGCCGAGAGTGGGGAGAGTCCGCTCTCCCTCTCGAAATGCTCTCACATGGCCATGCGTATATAGCCTCTGCCAGGGAAGTCCTACTCACTGCCTTCTCGTGGCGGGGGTGTTGTTTACAAAAGTGCGAGGACGAAAAGCGAATGTCTGGCGCTTTAACCGGACTCCAAACCAATGGTGCACATGGGCTCCAGTATCCTGCGGGAACAAATGGCGTATGAACCAATCGTTGGTCACCGGCTACCATGGGACTGCATCTCCTTACGATGCTCCACTGCCTTGTGGGTCAGACGTTCAGGTCAAAGGCTCGGGGTGTGGCCCCCTAAGACAACCACCTGCTTCGGTTTGGGCACCCGGGCAGTATCACAGCCCTCACACAAATCAATTGAGATTTGTGTGGCGCATATGTATTTTGGTGCCTCCCTGTACCTATACTTATGTGTTAAAATAAATAATAAATAAATAAATAAAAATGTTATTCTGTAAAACAGAACAGTATTTGATTAAATATATTTCGCTATTAAAAATTGTCCATCATGACTCTTGCAGTAATATTTAAACTCAACCATGTAACACGTATTTCGAGAGTGTCTAATGCCCAAAGCACTTTGTGTTTAGGTTTATTATAATTTTGTCACAGGACAAAATGTTTTTATCTCATATTTTCCTCATTTTCGAGTCTGTCATTGAGTTGTTTTTTACAGCCAATTTAATATTATAACGGATCATCCCTTAAAATACCTTCTATGAAATTACACTCACTCCTGTGTAAGACGTACTTTGTGTTTGTTATAGTTTGGTTCACGCTTGTCTTCCGTTTAATTATTGAACTTTATACAAATATATATTACATCTTAACATCCTTTAGGTTGGTTTAATAAACACCCTATACTACATGATCATAGTTATTATGACTGTTTTTTGAAAGTAGGTCACAAACATTTCGATCTTAATCAAGATTGTATGATCCAATTTCGTAAGTAGGTGGGGGGGGGTTCAACACATTTTCTTATATTATATAAAGAATAATATCCATGTTGTATCGGTTTATTTTCATTTGTAGAACAATTAGACGATAATAATTTCCAATCGACAGCGATACATTACTTAATTAATCAATTATATTCAATTGATAATGATATTTTAATGAAACAAATTCAACTATCAATTCCAAACTCTAGTAATGATATGTATGTTAGTTTTTCTAATGAATTGAATGAAAAATTTATATTGAAGAAAGATAATGAATTATTTGGTTGTGAACCATTTTTCATATCGACCGGTATGTTAATTTTTTTATTGTCATTATTTTGTAACTCTTATGGTTGTATATTCTATTGTTGTTTTAATTTTTAAGCAATCTATTTACACGGTCATTTTCTTTATTGTTGATCAGATACAATGATGACAGAGTTCAGTTTATTATCAGTAGGGGTTTTGTGGAGATTGTAGTAATTTCAATCGTTAAGATTATGAGTCAGTTGAAACTAGACCACCATGAAAAACCTGGAAGCACTGGACGGCCGTGGATGCTCACTGCTGAGGAGTCGCATTATAGGACGAAAAGGCCGTCCAGTGCTTTCAGGTTTTTCATGATGGTCTAGCTTCAACTGACTCATGATCTTAACCATTGAAAGAGTTTAGTTTGTTAGTTTTGTTGTTATATTTGTCAAATAACTGACATTATTCAATAGAGCTTAAAATTGAAACCAATAACTTTAGTCAGTCATATGTAAAATAGAATTTTACACACATGTAGCATTAGTTGAAGTTGCTATTGCCACATTAACCCAACAAGGTAGAATTATTCCAAGACAAATCCCAGAATAGTAAAAGTAGTAGGAGTATCAGTAGTAGTAGTATTAGGAAAGATCAGCCGTAGAAAAAGAAATTAGAAAGAGATTTCGGAACGCAGGTTTTGAGGAAATAAAAACAGTGAGTGCACCTGCTCTATTGCAAACGGTTATGATCCATGTTACCCAAAAGTATTTAATCATTCATTACGATGGTCACGTGAACTTCAGTTAGGCAGTCTACATCTACCTACATGACTTAGTCCAATAGCCAATGAATTCATGATTTAGTTCCATGTTTGGTTTGATCATCCTTTGCTTTCTTTCCTGAACCAGATAACATCGTTGAAGATATTAGTTATCTTAGGAAAACATCTTACTGTCAGCAGTAAGACTACTCCAATATAATCAATCGGGTCATCACAATATGCAGTGTTTATCGTCACGTCAAGTTGGTGGCTATCAACGAATTTAAACCTGTTATCCACTGATTGAAAGCCGACCGCTGAGATCAACAAGTTGTCTCTCATGCATCTATATAGATGTTTATGGACTAAACGTTCACGTTTTTTTCGTTACATCTCTTGTAAAGTCGATAAATATTCTTTTTGGTACTAAAGCTTCCCATATTTACTACTGTATTGTAACATCTATTGATTAGCTATGCAGATGTTTATGTCAGCGGTAATTTAAAGTATCTTCTAATAAGTGTCCTATGTGTCTGTTGCAATCCCCTTCCTTTTAATCTTTGATAGTCAATATTAATTTTTTTGTGAAACCTTCCGAATAGTAATAATAATATTGTTACTATATTGTTATTTCGTTTATCTTAGGTCCATTAATAGATTCCCTAACAAATACCAACTTTATTTTTGACGCTCCCACTCCTTCATCCAATTTAAAACGTTTACTTAGAGCTATGCAATTACCTGCTAGAGCTCTCCTTCTAGAAGGTAGTCCAGGTGTTGGTAAAACCACTCTTGTCTTAGCTTTAGCTAAAGCATCTGGTCATAAAGTGATACGCATAAATTTATCCGAAGCAACTGTAAGTAATTTCAGCTAATTTGTTGTTGGTATTGCGCTTATCTTTCTATTTCTTCTTTTCATTGTCGTAAAAACACTGATCGATATTGTATTACCCGATCAAAATTTCGCTTATCGATTCATTCACCTATAGTTCTAGTTTACCTGGTAACCCTTAAAGCATCAATTTATACATTAATCAATGAACAACAACTATTAACTCACGATTTATTGATCGTCGAGCTCCTTCTAACTCAGTCGGCAATCGGAAGACCGAGTTAAGAAACAGATTAACTCTTTATTTTATTCGGTACAATCATTACTCAAAAGTCATACAATGGTGCACATGGGCTCCCGGATTCTAAGGAAACCAATGGCGTATGGACCTATTTTTGGTCACCGGCTATCATGGGACTTCATCTCCTAGCATTACTCCACTGTCTTGTTGATTAGACCCTTAGGCCAAACGCTCAGGCAGTGGCATCCTAAGAAAACCACCTGCTTCCTTTTGGGCACCCGGAAAATATCCCAGTACTCACACATATCAAAGGATTTATGTGGAGCATATCTATTTGGTGCCTCTTTCTATCAATGTTTATGTGTTTAAGTAAAATAATAGCATACAATGATATAGTTGAAATGTTTGCTCTCTGCCACTTACAGCATGAATATGTTTAAAGCCTACTTTCTTATTAATTAGAAATGATTAAGGAATACTAAAACGTACAGTAACAGTTAATTGGTTCTTTGAAAGCTTACAATAAAACGAATATAGATATGCAATAGTACAGTTATGTATTAATTATACAATAGAATTAATGATGGTAATAATCTGAAAAGTGGTCCTAATAGTTTGAACTTCCGTAATTATTGTACCGTTATAACAGTTTTAATATGAGGGAAATCCATATGACGTGTTGCATAATGTTTATCACCAATGGTTGTTAAGCGTATGCTTGTTAATTTCACCTACCAACCCAATCATACTATAAAATACAAGAATGCTAGCTAACTTAAATATAGTTTTGAATAAAACAAGGTGTTAGTCTGTGAAGTTATATCATATTTTTGTTGTGAACCATGGGGTGGGGATTTTAGTTTTCCTTGTTTGATATGCGCAAAACAATCTATGTAATTCGAAGCGGTATAATTCTTAGTTTATAGAATGGATATTATCTGTTTTTGAAACGGTAAATATTTGTGTTTACATCTGCATTATTTATTCTGTTGTCTGTTTCGTCTACAATCAATTTCATTACATTTTTTCTTATTTGAATTCAGGAAGTTAGTGACTTATTCGGATGTGATCTACCAGTGGAAGGTGCTGAAGCTGGTGTTTTTGCATGGAAATCTGGTCCATTTTTACAAGGTCTATGTGAAGGTCACTGGATTATATTAGATGAAGTACATACAATGCTTTTTTTAAATGTTATTTCGTCTAATAAGATAATATGCACATTTATCACTAATTATCTTATAGTATAGACCTTAAAATCTACTGAATTCTTTCGATAAAACCATCATATCGTAAATAGGTTAGGAGAATCAACATCATAATGGACGTTATTTACTGGTCAAAGCATACGAATTAAACCCATAAATACTTCACTTTCATGATATTCGAAATTGCAACACTGATTAGTAGGATTATCTGATCTAGTTCAGTTATCAAGTACAGTACCATGCACTCAATTTTATGTCATTTTTTGTAAGTCCCATTGATACTACTCAACTCTCAAAATACTAATACTATTAATAACAAAATATACCTGTCACATGATGGGTTAGATAATAATTGAAAAGTTTATGAAAATATTGGCGACTCTATAATTTATGCACGAACCAATCAAATTTAGGATAACGGGTCTTGGATTCTGGCGTGACATTCACTTACCCATTCGTCCAAATAGTCTTGGCAATATAGTTGATATCAGTTCGTGATAAAAGCCTGGTGTCTTAAAATTAGCCAATTATACATCCATCTGACGTCCACAGTTAACCTTGTGGTGACACAAGCCGATCCGCTATCAGCAATTTTTTCTCCATATTCATTATGGCGTTGTGAAGATTGTTAAATTGCATTGAAATCACGAGTTGACCTAAGCTAGAGCACCATTGGAAACGTAGAACCAGGCACATATATGCATCGGTCAAAGTATATACACCTATATCATTGTGTTCGATTTTGAGCCATGTCACCTAGAGTCTCTAACCATTGGTTACGAAAGTCACGCGGACCCCAACCAAATAGTCTGTAGCTACCAACGTGGCCGTGCGTTAGTCAATTGAACAGGAATAGAAGAACTTTGATTGAACTAGCATTTACTTTATCAATTCAGATGAGATTCATCTATATTGTGTGGTACAAAGAAGCGTTTATTTTCATGAATCGTTTTAGTTCACTGAATATAATTTTCTTGTTGTATGAAGTCATTTTTTAATACTTTTAAGTAATATATATATATATATATATATATATATATATATATATATATATATTTCAATGGTTGAGTTCATGAGTCAGTTGAAGCTAGACCACCATGGAAAACCTTGTGGTTTAGCTTCAACTGACTCATGATCTCAATCATTGAAATTTCTATAATATCCACAAAACCCCATCTGATAATGTATATATTTGTTTGTTTAATCTGTACAGATGAATTTAGCATCACAATCTGTATTAGAATCATTAAATGCATGTTTAGATCATCGTGGTGAAGTTTTCATACCTGAATTGAATAATACATTCAAAATTAATTCATATACAACACGTATATTTGCTTGTCAAAATCCATTACGTGAAGGTGGTGGTCGTAAAGGATTACCACGTTCGTTTTTGAATCGTTTCACTCAAGTTAGTATAAAACATTGATAATATTTATTGATTTTTGATAATAGATGAACTAATGGACTGTTATGTTTCAGTCTTACATCTTAGTTAAGTATCTTTTTTCCTCATTTATTTTCATGAAATATGTACAAATTCAAATTAGTCAACGTAATTCCATGGTGTAGAGTGATGACATTCATCACTCTACATCAACTTCATTGAATACGAAAAAGTATTTGATAGCGTGGACAGAACAACACTATGGCAGCTTCTTCGACACTACGGCGTGCCTCAGGAGATAGTCAATATCATTCAGAATTCCTATGATGGATTAAACTGCAAATTCGTGTATGAAGGACAGCTCACAGACTCGTTCGAAGTAAAGACCGGTGTCAGGCAAGGTTGCTTACTCTCACCCTTTCTCTTTCTCCTGGTGATCGACTGGATCATGAAGACGTCAATATCTGAGGGGAAGCATGGGATACAGTGGAAAGCTAGAATTCAGCTGGACGATCTAGACTTCGCAGATGATCTGGATCTTCTATCTCACATGCAACAACAAATGAAGGAGAAGACAACCAGCGTGGCAGCAGTAGATCTCAATATGCACAAAGGGAAAAGCAAGATTCTCCGATACAATACAGCATGCACCAATCCAATCACAATCGACGGAGAAGCTTTGGAGGATGTAAAAACCTTTATATATTTGGGCAACATCATTGATGAACACAGTGGATCTGATGCAGATGTGAAGGTGTGGATCGGTAAAGCAAGAGCAGCATATTTACAACTGAAGAACATCTGGAACTCAAAACAATTGGCAACCAATACCACGGTCAGAATTTTCAATACAAATGTGAAGACAGTTCTACTGTATGGGGTGGAAACCTGGAAAACTACGAAAGCCGTCATCCAGAAGATACAAGTGTTTGTTAACAGTTGTCTACGCAAAATACTTCGGATCCGTTTGCCGGACACTATTAGCAACAACCTACTATGGGAGAGAACAAACTAGATTCCAGTGGAGGAAGAAATCAGGAAGCGCTGGAAGTGGATAGAATATACATCGAAGAAAGCACCCAACCGCGTCACAAGATGAGTCCTCACATGGAATCCTCAAGGAAAGGAGGAAGACCAAAGAACACATTACGCCGGAAAATGGAGATTGATATGAGAAGAATGAACAAGAATTGGATAGAACGAGAAAAGAAGGCCTAGGACGGAGTGGGTTGGGGAATACTGGTCGACGGCCTATGTTCCATTGGGAGTAACAAGCGTAAGTAAGTAAGTAAGTTATTCCATGGTGAACTCAACGATCTGTTAAGCAAGTTGTAACCAGTAGGCTTCAATTCTGTGAGAAATAAAAAATATTTGCCTATCAACTAGATTAAACGATACGTGGTTGCGTAGTATTGCGAATTGATTGAAGTTATAAGTGTATGAACAATTTGATGGCAACTTGTTAGTTGAAAGGTTATATGGATTTTTTACACGACTGTAACATACTGGATTCAATCTCCAATAGGATCATTAATGCACATTAAAGCTGAGTCACAATGCTAGGACGAAACAACCATTCAATGATTCACTGTGTTTCTATTTAGTTATTTATTTGAAAGGGGGGCACTAGATACATATGCGCCACACAAACCTCATTTGATATGTGTGAGGGCTGGAATACTGCCCGGGTGCCCAAACCGAAGCAGGTAGTTTTTTAGGATGTCAATCCCTGAGCGTTTGACCTAAAGGTCTAATCAACATGACAGTGGAGCAATGTTAGGAGATGCAGTCCCTTGGTGATCGGTGACCGATAATTATTTTATACGCCATTTGTTTCCTTAGAATTCCGGAGTCCATGTGCATCACTGGTTTGGAATCAGGGCTTTCAAACTTCCTTATGTGAACTCTCCGTGTCCACCACTGGACATTCGCTTTTCATCTTCTCGATATCTTAAACAACACTCCCGCCACGAGAAGGCAGTAAGTAGGAATTCCCTCTCAGTGGTTGTATACACGCAGCCATGTGAGAGCAGTTCGAGAGGGAGAGTTGATCCTCCCCATTTGGGAGCATCATTATGTTTCGATAATTGTTGTATTGAGTTATTAAAGAAAAAACAAATGTAGGCAGTGAAATTCTTTTGAATTTCTTTCAAAATATACCACTTTCCTTCTTTATTTATTTTCTATTTCTCTCTCCATTTCACTACTGTTTTCATTTTCCTTTTTTAGGTCTATATGAAGCCATTGAGTAAATCAGATCAAGAATTTATTCTCATTCAATTATATCCTGATATACCTAAAAACTATATTCATTTAATGGTCACATTTAATGACTTGGTGAGTTCATTAAATTAATTTCTTTTTATGTTTGTTGTTACGATTACTGCTAATGTGTAATATTCTCTATTATATATATGTGATTACTGTGTGTTACATATGTATCTAATCTTCCTTTGCCTTCACATGTGATGTGGACTGGAGTAGGTTAACTTTGAAGAAATTTAGTAGAATACAAATAAAGACACGGCATTAGTCTATGAAATCATTGATTGTTAGTCTAAGTCTTATTGTTACTTACTTCCTCACTTACTCCTTTTACCCTTCATGGAAGAGCATAGGCCACCAACCAGCTTTCTCCATCGAACTCTGTCCTGAGCAATCCTTTCCAGTTGCTATTCATCCTTTTCATATCAGCTTCCAATTCTCGATGCAGTATGTCATTTGGCTTCTCTTTTATCTGTTTACCTTCAGAATTTCAAGTTAACCTTATTGATGGGTGCACATAATATAATTGAGGCTACGATGGTACACATAAATCCATGATTTATCTTCTAGAAATCGATTGCTAGTATTTTTTTTCTTCATACACATACTTTTTCGTTCCTTTTCTTCTCTCCAATCATGTCCTCATTGTTTTTTCTCATTATATGTAACACTACAATGATTTCAAGTATTTTGCTATTGATACATTAAGGAAATTTGGGCTCACATGCAGTTGTACTATCCCCTGTATCCATGACAACAGAGAGATTGACTGAAAAAGTATATGTTTATATATCGGTGCATTTGATTGATTTTTTATGGTTCTGTTTAATTATGATGTTAATAATAAGACGTTCACATTTCACTTAAGCTTCTTTTTCTTAACCTGGTTTAAAATTACTGATTTAGGTAAATGAACAAGTCAATATTAAACATGAATTTGGAAATCAAGGTGGACCATGGGAATTTAATTTACGTGATTTAACTCGTTGGTGTGATCTTATAATTAAAGGAAAAGTAAGTATTTCATCAGTACAGTTTGTTAAATGTGTGTTTGAATATCTCATTTATATTAGTTATTGTCAAGTCTTAATTAGAATAGTTGTTCATTGAGATTAAAGACTGATATTTAATGAATGTAACGAAACTTTCAATTGGATATATGAAGTTTGAATTGTTTAGACTTGAGAAATTTGTAACGTGGTTATTAATCTCATAGGTAGAATCAATGTCCTAAATTATCCACATATATTTTGCTAACGAGTGTCAACTGACTTGGAACTTTATTTTATTTAAACACATAAACATTGGTACAAGGAAGCGCCAAACCTCGTCATTTGATTTGTATGTGAAGCTGGAATACTGCCCTTGCACCTAAACCGAAACAGGATATTTTCTTAGGGGGCTGCACCCGAAGTCTCTGACCCTTAGGTCTAATTCATAAGACAGTGAAGCAACGTTAGGGGATGCTGTCCCATGTTAGCCGGTGACCAACGATAGGTTCATACACCTTTTTTTCTGAGAATTCTGCAGCCGATGTGCATCATTGGTTCGGAATTATGGCTTTCCAACTCTCCCCTGGATGGATCCTTCTTGTCCACCAACCCGGTTAATGCGTTGGCCATTTGCATCTCGTCCTCTTAATTTCGTAAAAACACCGATGATGGAACGTAGTGAATAGGACTTCTATGAGAGTGGTTGTATACGCGTGGCCATATCAAAGCATTCTGAGGAGGAAAGCTGACTCACTTTACTCTCAGCTCTATCAGGACATTTCAGGGGTTATTCGGAACTTAGATAAAGCAGGGTTTTTTGTTGAGTATCTCTAACCACTTAAGAATATTTTTCTCTGTAGTTTATTTGTCAGCTGGTAGACTTTTACTGTCTATATACATGTTTCTGTGTTACATTTGTTTTTTTCCTTTAAATCATTAGGATTTTGAAGGCTTCAATCCTGGTTTATATGTTCATTTATTGTATACAAATCGTATGCGATCTGTGCAAGATAAACAAAAGGTATTTTTACTGTGTAATTCAATTTATTTTTTGATTGAAATCATGAACCGATTGAGGTTAGACCACCATTGAAAACCTGGAAGCACTGGACGGCCGTTTTGTCCTATTGTGGAACTCCTCAGCAGTGCACATCCACGATCCCGCTCGCGGGATACGAACCCAGGGCCTTCAGTCTCGCGCGCGAACGCTAAACCTACTGGACGACTGAGCCGACATCTAATGGTGTTAATATCTGACCTCAACCAATTCATGAAATTGCTCGACCATCTTTCATTGTACTGAGGTAAATATCTCTCTTTACCCGATACGGATTAGCTCCACTGGTCACGGCTTCTCATTAGAACTCCGAGAATCCCCTCACGAGGCAAGTCAATAGTGAGCACATGATAATTATCAGTATAAGGGTTGTGGAGATTATTAAGTTTTTGATTGAGATCATGAACCGATTGATGTAAAATATCATTCTGTCTTTTATCACTTTAGTGTTATTTGTTGTTTTCCATACAAAAAGTATGTTTTCTTATATTAAAATAGAAATAAATTTGGAAGTATTGCGAAAGATCTACAGTTCATGTATATAATTACTTCAGTGCTATTTGAAGTAGGCTCACATGCTGTTGTCATTTTGAACGACAATGTAAACTTCAAAATTAAATAATCTGGGCTCCAAACACCTTTCTATCACTCAATTGAAATAAGTCGATTTTCACACTGTTTTATCTGTTTTAATATAATGTAGATCATGATTTCTAATTTTAGTCGGGTCAAAAAAGCCTAATCAATATATGTTTTATAGAAATGATTCTTGAAAATTGTTCTCTAATTTGTTGATTGTAGCGTAGTTATAAGCTCAGCTTGTAGCTTTTCTAGGGTTACTGCCGGTTCTAAGATGGAGTAAAGAAGGAGGGTTGGGTATGGAGTCAGCAACCTTATCCCATAGAAAATCAACTTGCTAAAAAACGCTAACCAAAATACTCCTCCACGAGGAGTATCGGGTGTAGGTAAGTCTCTGACATAAGTCAGTAGTGGTTTACACTGGTGGTAAACAAACCGGCAGAAATTCTTCAGCTTGAGTACATGATATTCAGTGAAGAGGGCTGGTGTAAGTCAACGACAATTCATTGATTCTTTATTTTTTTTTGGACAATTCTAGATGGTTGATTTATGGACTGTTGTCTGTAATACAATACTGAATATGCCTGAAATGTTCTATTATGAACCACGTGGTGATATTCGCCTTTTCAATGAATCATCACTACAATGTGGACTGGCTAATTTCACATTTCATTCAATAAATTATTCAATCTCTAATGAATTTGAATATTTGATAATAATGGATCATCATCGAAGTATCCTGGAGAGTTTTTTAAAAGTTATGGAAATGGGTTGGATGGTGATGCTAAATGGTCCACCTGGATGTGGTAAGTTGTTCATTTTCAGTTTGTTGACTGTATAGTGGGATAAATCTTAAAACAATCTGTTATCGCTGTAAGACTATATTGATATGATAAAATTACTAGTATGGAAGAGATAACAGAGCTGACCAAGAACCCATCCTTGAAATCTTAGCTCAATATTTCGACCAGTTACATAGTCACATAATATTGACTACTGCTCATTATTCAATCACTGGAAATATTTCGCAACTCGAATATCTAAATAGTAATGTTGCAGATTGTAAATCCAGTTCGGATGCAACAACAGTGAATATCAGTTCCCTCAAGTTTGTAGATACACTTTGTTGATGAACAGTAAATAGCATGAAATTTAAATAAAGCAGAGTTTTCAGCAGTTTAAAATTCCCCATAGAATATTCAAAATTGAAGAATATTTGAGCGAAAAATTGTTTTCAATAACGTCATCATCAGGCTCTACAGTTATAAGTCCATAATTCTGGTATTTTACAAAGGCCGAAAATAAGGCATCTACTAATGAATTTGACAAAGTTTCATGTTGAAAATGGTGAATGTTTGCATCTGTTACGACATATATCCTTTGAAATTGTGTTATTTGCTAATTAGAAATGTCATTTAATAAAGTTCAGAATAATTTGGAGTAGTATCTAGTCACATGGGCTCCATTATCCTACAGGAACAAATGGCGTCTGAACCGACTTCTTGGTCACCGGCTTCCATGGGACTGCATCTCACGATGCTCCACTGCCTTGTGGGTTGAACCTTTAGGTCGAAGGTCCGCAGTGTAGCCCCCTAAGAAAACCACCTGCTTCGGTCTGGGCACCCGAGCAGTATCACAGCCCACACACAAATATAATGAAAATGATGATCTCTGAAAACTCTGTTCACGCTGCGATTTATTGTCAAACAATTAACATTATTATTATTATTATTATTATCATTATTATTTACCACGTAATTTATTCACTCTCTTTTATTTCCACTCTATCCTTATTTTCCGACTTTACAGCAGCTCGCCTTGGCGATCCTGCTGTAACCTTCTTTTACTTTCTTCATAAAAAGTGGCTGTATCCTCCTTAAATTTAAGATTTCTTCTGAGTGTACCTTTTCGTCTCCCCCATTATTGTTCTTTTTTATAATCCCCCACGTTCCTTACTTTTATTTCCCTTCTTAAATTCTCATTGTTTTGTGTAGCGTATATATATTTGGTACCCCCTTCTGTACCAATATTTATGTGTTCAAATAATAATAATAATACAATCAGTATAATAGTAATATAGCAATATATATGGAGATGATCCATATGGCTCCGGTTATGTAGAGTAGCAGTAATTTAGCTCCTTGGGGTATATTTTTTCGGAACTTGAAATAAAACCGAGAAAGCTTTCTCTATTTTGATATGTTCACTATGTACCAAGTGAGAAAGAATAGTGTTGTCGATCAATTTAGTAACTCCTTTTTCCCAACCATGCTGGTACATGTTCACGAACATGCAACTATAAAGCCCTCTGAGTTTGGACTATGTAACTAGCTCCACAAGAGCAGTTGAATTGGTATGCACACATGGAGGAGCCCATTATCGGTAACCTATCCTTGATTTGCTATGTAAGTTGTGGTTTAATTGAGAAAATTATTTATAGCTTGGTGGCGTGAAACGTCCTTTCAACAGATTTTTTTAGTTGATATGTTAAAATATCACCCGCTATGTCCCCTTTTACTGGGTCACAATTTCTTTTTTTAATGCCTTCTACTAGGAATTCGCTAACGATATAATCTGGATAGCCATCATTTCGTAATGTGTTTTTTAGTATAGCTATTTCTCTATCTAAACTATCCTCAGAACGTAATAACTTGATTCTGTGACTGAGACATTTAACCAAATTTATTTTATATTGAAGAGATGTGAATCTTTGGAAATGGGTATATTGACTTGTCCATATATTCATTCTAAATATATTTCGGTTTATGAAACCGTCTATTCTTCTAGAAAGTAGAACATCAAGGATAACTATTATATTTTCTTTCCATAAAACGAAATATATTCAGAAAGTATAGATAAGTTGAACTTAATAGTTCTAAGTAAATTGATCATTGAACAGATAGTTAATAGTAAATATCTTTATGTGTTATCCTAATAAGTAGATTATTGTATTTCGTACTCTAATGTAATTCACTTCATCAGAATGAATAAATAAATGAATAATCGAAATAGAACTAGTTATCACACAACGATACTTATTTATTGATTTTTTCTCTGATGTTTAATTCTATGGGTTTTTAATGAACATTGATTAGAGAACACTGTGTAAACTTTGATTCAGCATGTGTACTGTATATTTCAGATAAACTTGTGTATGGATAATTATAATGTAGATATTAATGACCACACCGTATAAATGTGGTTAGATAAACTGTTTCAATTGATAGACATCTAATTGTTAAATTGTTATAATGTCATCATTTACAATTCATGTTGAAGGAGTTCTTTTTATTAACTATGTTATCATAGACTTTTATATTAAAGAATTTCATAAACAGGATTGGTTTGTAAGTAGTTTAATGTACTATTAAAGTGCCGATCGATAAGTGAAATAATACAACGGTACAATGTAGCCAGGGGATGGCTACTAAGGAGATTGAAATTTTAATGCCAACCGATAAATGAATTGATATTAAAGGCCATGACCTATAGGCAAAGGAATAGTCTATTTTTCTCTAGTAAATTAGCATACTTGTATGCAAAATGTCAAGTAGAAGGCTAACATAATCATTATGAATGTTTGGAGAGTATCAGCTTTGTTAGTGTTAGTGGGACATAGATTGGATTTAAGCATGCTCAATGCACGATTGCTTTGGCGCACGCTGATTGGCTGATTCTTATCCAATCAGCGCTAGTCTATACATGGAGAAGCTTCTAGATTCTTCTTATGTAAAAAGCTATAAATACACTAACGGTTTTCCTATTTTGCTTCTTGCTTCACCTAACCTTGTTATTTGGAATATAATCTCCTTCCTGCTCAATCGTGTTCTGATTTGGGGCCTTGTCGTGTGAATCTGTGACCGTGAATACTAAGCGATAGGAATAGCTGGGTTATAACCGTAAGAGCGAAAATATAACAGTTAGTTATTCATTTATCAATCATGAATTCGCACTGCTGTGGGGTCCCATATTACGATGAAACGGCCGTCCAGTTTTTCCAGGTTTTTAATGGTAATCTGTTTTAGATCGACTTGTGATTTCTACTGTGGAAAAATTTAAAATCTGTCTACTATTGGACTTGATTCTTGCTTATTATATCACTTCCCTCACTAACTAATCTTTGAGCGAGAAATTACACTCAATAACCTCACAATCAAAGTCATGTCATTGCTGCAGATCGATTCCTCAAGTATCGATTCTTTTATTTTGACTTTAATTCATATCGTGTATTTAAGGTTAAGTTCGAGTTCTGAACTTTACAATCTTACTGTTTGAAAATCGGTTTTCACCATTGCACATGCTACCAACACTGCTTCACAGAAGTTTACATTCTAACTGTGAATTAACTGGTTACTTATCTATTTATCTATTACATTGAATTTTTGTATTTTTAAAAAAATAGGCAAACGTACTTTATCTCATATAGCATCAATTCTTCTTGGTCAACAACTGGTAACTATGTGTTTATCACCGACATCGGATACAATTGAATTACTTGGTTCATTAGAACAACGTGAATCAGGCGGTTTATTTGAATGGATCGATAGTCCATTAGTCAAAGGCATTATTAATGGTTATTGGGTACTAATTGAAAATGCACAATTATGCAGGTAACTACTAATATAGACTAACTAATTAACTAATATGAGCAATTTTCTTCAACGCTGTTGATACAACTAATAATTCAACACTTGTCTCTAGTTGTTTAATCAATTTCTAGTCTCGAAAAAACGACAAGAGATGAAAAGTGTTAAAAGAAGCCTCACTTTCAAGGATAGCTTAAATATAGAAGATAAAGGTCTTTATAGGCCCATAGGTGACCTTGTATTGTTTGCCATTTGATGCACTGTTCAGTTAAAATCAGCTGAGATCTTTTCGCTAATTGGTCCTCAAACTCCTAATCTGGCAGTCAATCAGAAGACCCAGATTGATTCTTTATTGTATCAGATTCAACTTTGAACCAAAACCTATACAATAATATAGAGAAAAATCTTGACCACACATCAACATAATTAAGGAATTACAATAAGGGGTAATTATCTTATAAGTGGATTAGAATAGAATATTACGTCCACAATAAATATATCTAATTAGCCGTGTTCAGTCGATTAGTCGTGTCACTCGCAAAAAAAGTATGTCTCAAATCTCGGTACACATCAACATTTCCTTTGTTATTCAGTTGCTTTTCCTGATTTTATCGCATTGGTTGAACTATTGGTTTTTAGAACTACGAAATCATAATCTTAAATTCCTTTTGCTGATGTTTCCTTTGATTAAAAATACCAATACTAGATGTTCATATATTATTATGTTATCAGCTTGGTTTTTAATAATAAGTACAGTTCTCTTTAAAGAATCATTTATTTTGTTTCTTTCTAACAAACTAGTCCTTCAGTACTAGATCGTTTAAATAGTCTTCTTGAACCAAATGGTGAATTGTTACTTAGTGAACGTGGTTTAGATGTAAATGGTAAACTTATTACACTGAAAGCGCATCCTAATTTTCGTTTAATTTTAACTGTGGATGAATTTGTTGGAGTTGGAGCCAATTGTTCAACTGGAATTTCTCGTGCAATGCGTAATCGAGGTTTAGAAATCACTTTCACTGAACCAGTAAGTTTAATAGATTGTTTTGTAATATTCTAACGTCAATTAAAGTAACATGAACAATAGTTTGAACACTAGATTAGCGTCTATTTTTTCATAATTTATTGTTACTGTGATACATGGTCACTAAGAATATCGGATATTCATAGATTGTTATTTTTTAATTATAAGTGTCTTGTAAGCATCTCTTGTGTATTTTACGACCATCGAACTAGGAATTCCAAGGTTATACACATAGTACTAAACCAGTATAGTAAATCAGCTGACGAGGTATTGAATTTTTAGATTGTGATGGCTACGTAGTACGTATACCCAAACACCGACTACCTCGTTTTTTCAATAATAGTTGGTGTACAGTTAAGTTTGAGAGAAGTTAGAGGTGTTGAAACGAAGATATGACAACATTCCTTAAAGACACTATTTCATTGGTCCATATATATATGTTCACACTACCTGATTGGGTTGTTTGTGATTATGATAACCAGTGGTTACTTACTTTATATGACATGGTCCTTACCTGTTTGCGATGGCGCGAGGGCTTTTACCTTTTTGTTTTTCTTTAGATTCTAAGTTTCCAAATTATTTTACTAATCCATGTTTATTTCTCGAATGGTATCTATTAAGACTAATACTGTTACTTGCTATACGACTCTGGGATTTGCACTCACAATGTCATTTTTCTGTACTACATAGATATGGCAACTTCAAGCGATAGAAATATGTGTCAGGTTTTGCTTTGCTAATGACTAACTGTTTTTTTTTCTGCTTAGAACTCGTCAGTTGGATGCATCATTTATACATGATTGTTCTTGCAAACTATTGAATCATATTTGTTTTATTTGTTGAACAATTAAACTGATAGTCATGTTTCATATTTGTCGTAATAACAAACCCTTGATCAGTTATTGTCAGAGCACTATCTTACTGTCTTCCTTCATTTATTTACTAATATAAGTGATAAGCAGTTCTACAATAAATAACATCTAGGATAGTAAAAGCTCATATTCAGTGTAATAAACCTATAAATAAAAGTTGTCGCATACAAGCACATAAATGAGCAGTTCGTTATGTGACTGGATAGATGAGATACGTATTGATTAATATGAGAACTGTTAGCTTACAATTAAACTATGACGTACAAGAAAAAACTTTGTGATTAAAAGAAACTACTTACAAGTAGTAACATTGTAATACATAAACTCATACTTGTTATTATTTATAGCTGCATGTTCTGGTTTTGTCATTTTTAGTGCTAAACATCAACACTTCACTGCAGGTATATTTAGCAATTGAATTATAAGATAATTTGTGTCACACTTTTAATTGCCATCCATAAATCTTATAGATAGTGTGTTAATGCAGATAGTAAAAATACATTCTTTCAAATCAGCCTATATCCTAACATAGGCTGATTGATAATACTATTAATCTCTTCAACAAATATAATAATTCATAATGTTAGTTATTTGGAAGTAGTCAGTGGGTAACTGTGATTTACCTACGTTCTGTGTTTGTCGGTATTTATCAGCAAGGCTTACCCTTAATCCTGATCAGACTGATTCTCTCAGTGGAGTTGGAACCCACTTCATGCAGTATTACAGTCAGTGATGTTGTCATTAAGTTATTTAAGCTGCAAGAGATTGCCTGTCGAATTTATCGGTTGATCACAGTAGTGTCTAATGGCATATCTAATCCTTCCTAGTGTTGATCGAATTCTACCGATCAAGTTTATTGATTTGATATTTCTTGAAATATATGATTATGTAGTGATAGGTTTACGGGTTGTATCTGGCGTGTCTGTTGGAAGCCCAATCAGTTGACTGAATTGGACTTTTTAGTGCTTCTTAAGTTTTGTTTAGTTTTATTCTTGAAGTTTTCGTGTTCTACCATACATCATCAACAGCATTATCGGAATGTACTCAATAGTGGCATCAACGATCATCATAAATAGGTGTTGAGATTTGAACCAGTTGATCTAAAAAAAACGGGTTATATTACTGTGAGATCAGGCTTCGATTGAAATTATCACGCGTTACTACAGCAAAGGAAGCCTCAGAGTCTAGGCCTGGTCTGTAATTATGAAGGAATATATACTGTTAATAAGATTCTAATTTGTGTCATCAATGTTACGTTCAAGGAGCACAATAAATCTCTTATGTATTCTCTGAGATATATACTATAACTTATCATTTGATGGAAATTTATTTCGTACCGTTTAGTTCTCTAACCGTTCTTATCCTAGTTTTATCGATCATGTTACATAATGTGTTTACTACATTATGATGTTATTCAAAATTGCCGTATCATTTGATCTTTTGAGGTGTAAGCTTAGTGTTAGCCTTGTTGAAGAATATATCATCATTTATCATTCAAACATTTGACTGTTTGTTTTGCAATAAATTTGCTCAAAGTATACTGTACTGCCTGCTTCAATTTGGGCACCCGAGCAGTATCACAGCCCACACACATATCCAATGAGATCTGTGTGGCGCATATGTATTTGGTGCCTCCTTGTACCAATACCTATGTGTTAAAATAAATAAATAAATAATACTGTACTGCATATAAATTGTTTCCATTATTATACTTTTTTTTTCTCTAAAATTCATCTCTGTGTTACTGATTCTCATTCTAGATTATGCAACCACATGTAGACTTACTACGTTTATTCACATCAATCAATGTTCCTAAACAGATTGCTATAGGTTTAGTTCAATTCCAAGGATTATTCCTTGAAGTCTGTGAAAATCAAACATGTTTTCTTGAATTTTATTCAAAATGTTACAATGGAAAAACACAATTATTAGATAATAATAATAATAGTACCACACTTCCATCTATAAATTGCCATCATTTGAAAAGAATTCCAATCGGTGCATTAATTTCAGCTGGTTATTATGCGAAACAACTTTTAAACGGATTATCAAGTTGTCAATTAGTTTCAATGTTGCCAATGGATAATAAAGAAATTGACATCAAGAAGATAGAAACTAAAAAGAGAAAATTACCAAAAATGATGATAAAGAAACATGAGACTATAAACAAACTGATCAATATGGATGATGATATTAAAAAAGATGAAATAAATACAGATGAAATTCTGATGCATATTTTGAATTATGCCTATTGTCATCGTCAAATGAATACAAAGAGTGTTGAGGTAATTATCGATTATGTTTTCGTTTTTGTTTTTGGAAACAGTGAACTTATTTGTTTAGATGTGTTAAGCAGTCACGCTCGAAACTGATAGGTATTGGGTTTGAATCTAGCGAAGCGGGATGGTGGATGCACACTGTTGAAGAGTCCCACAATCGGACGAAATGGTCGTCCAGTGCTTTCAGGTTTCCCGTGGTGGTCTAGCTTCAATTGACTCATGATCGTCACTATTAAGATCACTATGAAATCCACAAAACCGCTTCAGGAATTAAGGTTTAGGAAGATTTAATAAAAGTGTATACATTTTATAGGTATTGTCATCAGACTGACTATCATTCATTGCTAAGAAATACTGAGACTTCTTCAGAAGTAAGCATTTAAGATTCTGCCTGCAGTAAATTAAACTTATGTCCGACTGTCAAGCGTCGCGTCTTGCAATTGACCTTCAAATGTCCAAAGTACATGACTAACTTATATCAGTTCGTAATATTACAGTACAATTATCATTATTGTCTATAATTATTCTGTTTAAGTTAATGGATATTTTAGCCAAAGTTTTGATCAAGTTGACTGCATAAAGTGATTTGTACATTTGACGGACTCACTTAATTTGAAGCATTTCGACGGAACAGAGCTTTAGAAATCCTGTTTAGTTATTAGTAATGGTGTTGATGATGACGTATGATGCTATGTGTTCAAACATTTTTCCCACTGTTTTCGGGATTTTTATTGTGGTTCTCAGTCATTACCATTATATTCTTATCATTATGAACTGTTTATCTATGTTTATTGTTGATTTCTATATCCTTAACCAGAGTTAATGTTTTATGAGATTAATTCAGAACTAGATGATTGTGTTAATCTATATATTAGGTGTGTTTCCTTTTGTCGTTCTGTTTTGATTACTATTGATAACTTAGTTATCAGTAGTATGATCGTCTTATTTTAATTTCTTCTGTTTTCTTCCAACCAAATCACTTTCATTAACATACATATTACTAATATGTATTATATTCCATGCTGGTTGAGAATGGATCAATTAAACCAGATCAAAACATAACTATTGTCTTGAATTATGTGAAGCGTGTCAAACTACACGCTTTGAATATATGAATTCAGATTGTGGTCACTTTAACAAATTTAGCACTATGCCATATCCTTTGTTATGCTAGAATGAACACAAACTTGTTTTATTGTTCTATTTCAATAGAATGAAAAATAAACATGAAACTAATGCTAATCTGGAAAGTTTCATTCTTTGTTATTTAGTCGATTGGATACGAAAAATGTATTTAATAAGAATTGTGGATACTTACTTACTTACGCCTGTTACTCCTCGTGAAGGAGCATAGGCCGCTCACCAGCATTCTCCATCCAACCCTGTCCTGGGCAATCCTTTCAAGCTCTTTCCTGTTCTTATTCATCTTTTTCATATCTGCTTCTATTTCCCGACGTAATGTGTTCTTTGGCCTTCCTCTTTTCCGCTTCCCTTCAGGATTCCAAGTTAGCGCTTGTCTCGTAATGCAGTTTGATGATTTCCTCAAGAATTGTGGATAGTCTACTTATATTCACTGATGTTGGTTCGCGTAACAATGTTGTTATGCATTATGTTCTCTTACAGTTGATTTATGGCTCAGAATCGATCACAATGGCGTAGGTGTATACACTCTCTGTCTTCCCTTAAACTATGAGATTAAAATCGCTTCATATCTTTCTTTCTACGAACTAATTCTTTCTTCCTTCACTATGTCCTTATATGGAATCTTTCTTTTATATATTATCAGCACTAGATTAACTACTTATATGAACCCTTTGTTCATCTTGTTGTGCTAATGAGGTATGACAACTTGAACTGATGTACATATACGCCTGGTAGCTGACTGATTAATTAACTGGTTCATATGTATACATAAATGTTGTTTTTTCTTTTTTTGTTGTTGTGTAGTTTGTAAAATATTTAATTAATTACTATGTAAAACATATTATCCATACGGATCAATTCCTTACTGAACAACTACATTCAATGTATCCTCTACCTATTAATTATCTACATCATAATGTAAATGAAATAATTCAAAATCGTCTACCTACAAATTATCGTCAGTCGTATATTAATTTAATTCATATAACATTGAAAGAGTATTATAAAAAACCATTGAATATAAATATACAATTAATAATTCAACGTATTCTACTAGAACAATCTAATTTAACTGATATACAATTAGAACAAAATAATATACTTGATAATTTAAATATACTTCAATTCAATGAATCTGATATGACAATGATAAAATTATCTAATTGGTTAGATTGGCCTGATCTACGTTGGATACCTGGATGGAAACATTTAATGATTTGTTCATTAGAAAATCAATCAGATATTTTAATGAATGAATGGAATAGGTAAGTAATTTATGATTTTTTATTTCTTTAATTTAAATATGCTAGTGATGTCATATATTCAGAAAGTCTTTTGGTTAAACGTTTTAGTTTTGGATTGTTATTGGAAACTCTTGAATTTTTTATTTTTTGCGTCGTAAGCGCCTATTTTTACTTTCAGTTTGTATATCTCATCTGAAAGAGAGTTTTAAATGTCATTACTTCGTATCCTTCTTTAATACGCTATTTTGTGATGTTTCCAAAGAACATTTTTACACTGTATATATACGCTTGAGTTATGTGTTTGCTGTTCGTTCTTCCAAGCTGTTTATGGAGTGATACATTTTCTCTGCTGAATTTGGTTTTATCTCTTGAGCTATCAGGGATGGGGTGCAGTGGAATATCTTTACTTTTGTTGTTGTTGTGTTGCTGACTTTCATTTCGTTTGTCAGTGTATACATTGATGCCATTGTGTTCGATTTTCAGCTATGTCACCAAAAGTCTCCAACCATTGGCTACAACAGTCTCGCGGACCCCAACCAAGTAGTCTGCATCTACCAATATGGTTCAAACTAGAAGTTAGTGACTTCAAACACTGATGCCACGTTTTGGTTTGGCCGCCCCTAACTTTCTTCCAACCATCCCCAACACCAATTAACGTTGCGCATCATGGTGAACGGTGTTCAGCTATACGCAACACGTGGCACAACCATCTCAGTCGATGAAGATTCATAACCTCATCAACTGACTTACCATCATTCCCTAATACCCTGCGTCTAACCTCACTATTACTTACCCGGTGATCCCAGAAGATACCAGCAATATTTCTAAGGCATCTGTGGTCAAATACTAGTAACTTACGAATATCTTCTACTCTCAAAGGCCATGTTTCGCAGCCGTATAGTAGAACGGAACGAACTGCTGCGCAGTATACTCGTCCTTTTATTGATAGACGGATATAATGCCTTCGCCATAGATGACGTAAGTTGGCAAAATCCAAACGAGCTTTTCGAATCCGTGCTGACATTTCATCACACATCAACCCATTAGGGCTGATCAGACTTCCAAGATAAGTAAAGTTGTCAACGCGTTCGACTACTTCACTCCCTATCCTTAGTTCAGGTGTTGACGCAGACCAGTCCTGAAGCAATAACTTGCATTTAGAGGGAGAGAAGCGCATCCCAAACATTTTGGCATTGTTGCTCAGTGCTAACAGAAGACTGCGTTTTATCAGCGTCTTCACCAAACAGGACTATGTCATCTGCGTATTCTAAGTAAATAAGTGGACCTCCTGGAAGGAGATCAATACCCGAGAATTCAGTTGATTTGAGTGTTATTTCGATCAGTAAGGGAATTAGGTTGTGATACAGACCTGTTTTCTAATGATCAAATGACAAATGTTTGAAATACTGCACTGTAACTTTACCTTAACATTTATGCAGTCATGACACAATCTATTAATATTACTAAGGGTTTGTACATCTTACTGTTGGTATCTTCAATTCGGTTTATTATTTATTTGAACACACAAATATTGGTACAAGAGGGCAACAAATATATATGCGTCACGCAAAATTTTATTTGTGTGTGGGCTATGATACTGCCCGGGTGCCCAAACCGAAGCAGGTGGTTTTCTTAGGTGACCACACGCCGAGCCTTCGACCTGAACGTCTGGTCCATTAGGCAGTTCAGCATCGTGAGGAGATGCAGTCCCATGGTAGCCGGTGACCAACAATTGGTTCTTACGCTATTTGTTGCTTCAGGATACTGGAGCCAGCCCATGTGCACCATTGGTTTTGGGATCCGGTTAAAGCGCCGGACATTCGCTTTTCGTCCTCTGAATTTCGTAAACAACACTCCCGCCACGAGAAGGCAGTGAATAGGACTTCTTTTGCAGAGGTTTTGTACGCGTGGCCATGTGAGAGTATTTCGAGAGGGAGGGCGGGCCTACCCCACTCTCGGCCATACCAAGGCATTTGAGGGCATATGAAGCTATTGCAGCAGATCAACATAGTTTATATTTGCAAGTTTATCACGTCTATGAATAGCAGCTAGCAGAATGATCTAAGTACAACTTTCGTAAGAGTGATAAGGCTAGAATACTGCCTCGATCTGCTTTTCGGAGCGGGTGGCTATTTTAGAAGTTTGTCGCTAGAGCCTTTAACTTAGGCATCCAATCTAAAGATCAATGTATCAGTATTCGGGGATTTAGTTCCATGTCAGCTGAGATCCTATATAGATCCGTTCACCATTCTTACTCTTCGGCTTCTGGAGTCCATCGACACTGTCATTTATGGATTAGTGTTTCTCAACTGCCTTCAATGTATTCTTCATATTGGCTTACTTGATTAAATCCCTGTATGTTCACTTTTCGCCCTCTCTCATAAAAATCTACAACATGAAGAAAATGGGTAAGACATCCTTACTACATTCTATAAACTCACTAACATATAAAAGCATTTCAATAGAAGTACAGTATAGTGTTCACGATCGGCCAGGTAATGAGTTCTAAGTAGAATGAAATATTTCTTTTTTTATCCACTGTTTTTTTATCAATATTCGGAAGTATAATGAACGTATTTGTTTGTTGAATCCAACGTATCGTATCACTTTGCAAATCATATCAAGTATGTAATTAATTAATTATTTATTTGAACACATAAATATTGGTACAAGATGGGCACCAGATATATTCACGCCACACAAAACAATGAGAATGCGAAGAGAAAAAGAATGTAAGGTGTGTATAAGAAAAAAAACAGAACAATAACGACCACAAATTAGTGTATGGTAGTGTAATAATAATAATAGTGGGAGAAAAGTAAAGGTACAACCAGAAGAAATCTTACAGTTAAAGAAGATACTACCACTTTTTATGAAAAAGTTAAAAGAAAGTTACAGCAGGATCGCTACCGGCTTCTACTCTGAGCCATATCTGATAACGTCTCTAGCCACTGTGTTGCACCATCTCTCGGACCCCAGCCAGGAAGTCGTGAAGGACCAACACAAGCCAGCCCTTTTCAGCTTTCTTTCATACCACGACACCATGTCATACACTAACCGCCTCTCCGCTTTTTCGAACCAGTCCCAGCGTCGGCAAATAATGCACAGCGAGGAATTCTCTGGGACGACATTCATAGAACATGTCCAAGCCACCGAAGTCGGTGTTTCAAGATGGTGACACCAATCGGATTATTGTTTCTGTGTCCGAATACACGATGCCAAACCTCTGGATTACTAATATGGTATTGCCACTAGATGTCATTAATCCTTCGGAGACAGCAATGGTCAAACACAGAGAGTTGTCTAACATCCTTAACTCGAAGAGGCCAGGTTTCACAAGCATAGAGCAGAACTGCTCTCACTGACGCGTTGTAGATCCGACCTTTTACAGCCAGACTAACATCACGAAGGCGCCAAAGATGGCCCAGATTGGCATAAGCCACTCTGGCTTTCACTATACGTGCATTGATCTCATCACTCACACCACCACCAGCACTTATGCAGCTACCTAGATACACATAACTTTCTATATACTGAATAATTTCACATTTTAATTTACATTTTTTCATATTTCCCTTTTATAGAAAACTTTCTTTGTTATTAATCAATGAATTAATTCAATCCACTCATGAATGTATTCATCGACAATTAAATGATAATCAATCCTATTCATTATTACAATCATCTGATCTTAGTCGAATTCCTGTCCTGAAAATTATCAAATTATCTATGGAGAATAATTTTCCCACTAGTTGGTTAGATAATTATCCAGGTTTATCTAATCTTAATCAACAATGGTTTACATTTTTAACAAATTTATCTAATCTATTTTTTAATTATAAATATGATTTATCCAATGTATACACAAAATTAATTAGTAAAGCATGGATATGGTTACGTTTATTTGGTTCAAGACCCATAGGGGATATATTTGATTGGCCTGAACGTTTATTATTTCATAATCAATATATTTTATTACATAATTCATTAGATAATCAATTTTTACCAAATTTAACAATGATTTCAAAATATTTTTCATTAAAATTCATACCATTCAATGTAATAAAATGTCAATTACAATTACATTCATTATCTATGGATTGGTTACAATTTGGACAATGGATAAATGAATTTTTGTTAAGATTTAAAACTGGTAGCAACAATCATAATGATGATAATGATGATGATGATGATGATGATGATGATGAAGAAGAAGAAGAAGAGATTAACAAAGAGATGAATATCAATGATCATGGTGATGTTGCTATGGAGAATAACCATGATGATATAATGAAATTCTATTGTTTATGGCCTTGGACAATGATATTATTATCAAAATTTATTCATATTAAATTATTAAATAATACATTACAACATAATGATCAATGGAATTTTACAGAATCTTTACGTATTTATATTCGTTCTAATCTAATAACATTGAATCGTCCACAATTATTAGCTTATTTATCAATGACAACACAATGTTTATTTAAAATTACTAATTGTGAACAAGTACATATTGTGAAACAATTATTACAGGAAATGAATATAACTTCAATGAATAATAATTCGTCTATTTTTTTAATATTTGCTCTGAAAAAGTTAGATTGGAGTCTTCCAAATCAATTATTGAATTTTCATTTAGTAAATCAAGTAAGTTTACATATGATTGTTTGTGTTTATCATAGACATGATGGTTGTGCTCTATTCAGAGTATATCTTTTGATATTAAAACTAAAATTCTGAGACAACTGTAATCGGGGAGGGGATAAGTCTACTTCCGAACACGTTCAAACTATTGGTTTTAGTCATACTTCGTAGATCATTCAAAACCCGAGAAAGATTGATTCGCGAGGAGCAGACTGTTTTTTGTTTTGGTCGAGAATGTATTGATTATATCTCCACCCTCCGCTAAATATTAGAACACCGTCATACTTATGACAGGCCAACAATCCTAGTTTTTCTTGATATTAGGCCGCCTTCGATTCTTTGAACAGGACTGTTCCCTGGGGTTGTCTATTGAAGAAGGGTGTGCCTGAGAAGTTTATTACCATCCTAAAAGCATTATATATAAACACTTCAGGCAGTGGAATCAGTCAGGGTTACTCAATCTCATTATTTCTCCTCAACTTTGCTATCGATGACATTCTTGAAACAGCTCTGATGGATGTAGGTAATGTTGATGTGTATTTGTTTCCTAGAGAAAGACTTTTCGACCCTGAGTGTGCGAATAATATTAATGATACCCAAGTCATACAATCCACGCTTAATCAGTTGGCAATCAATGTCCGTAGGTATGGTATGTGCCTTGCACGTTGCCGGCATCCAGTGGCAACACCATGTTAGTCAAGTCTAGCCTTCTTTAGTCTTTTAGTATTTATTGAATTCTATCGACTAAGTTGCCTTAGAGTCACTAATCTAAGTGATTCGAAAGTGCTTGCCTTATTAAATTTTAGTAATTGAAGTAGTACTAAGAGGGGCATAAATGGTTTAAAGAAGATTAAATCCATTAAGTGAAAAAATCGGTCGGGGAACATTATGGTTATAATAGCGGAATTATGTTTTCTGATATTTGAGGCGATATTCAAGATAGACCATGTGAGGCTGTGCTCCATATCTGATGAAATATCATGTTACTACTAAAAGTTTGTATTTCCGGACTCGTGACCCAGAAATGGAACGAAACATTAGTCCTGGGACCTCTACGCCAGTCACTGTTCAACTTCAATCACATTATTAACTTGAACTATCAACATCGTATATATAATTATACCTGATTCATTCTTGTGTTATGTATGTATTCTGAATATTTTTCACAAGTACAGTTGTTTTTTAACCCTTTAATTTTATAGCCTGATATATTAGGTGAATGGCGTTCTATAAGTCATGCACTTATTCATATAACATGGCCAATGTTATGTGATTATGGAACTTGTTCTTTTACTGGGAAGCTAACAGTTTATGGTTGGCGTTATCGTCAACAAGCTATACAGAAAGCAAATCATTTATTGTTTTTATCTCCAAAACAAGAAAGGATCAATATACCAAAAAATGAATATTCACAGTGAGTTCATGTTATTTTTCAATGATTTGGGTTAGATTAGATTATACTGTTAGCAGTTAAGAAAGTCGATTTAAATGCGACGGTATCACAAACACGTACTAATTACTACTGTAGATTTCCAGTTGGTTAATCCTATCCAATCGTAGGTGCTATGGGCAGCCAAACTAAGATATGGCATCGATCCATTAAGACATTGACTATATTTTTTTGAGCCATGTAGGTAAAAACAGACTACCGGGTTGTGATTCGCTGGATCATTGTAATCAATAGTTCGAGATGTTGGATAATTTTACTCAGAATAGGTCATGATGATTCCTTTCACTGATTAACTGACCATTGAATTCAATATAGTTATACTGCCTTCATTGTTGATTGGTGTACTAATATTTTTTTTTTAAATTTCACATTTATTTCATTCACATAGATCTAATAGTCTGGAAATGATTATACAACATGCCTTTAATATTCTTCATGGTATATATCAAGCTATTCATTCACAACAGAAGTTTGTCAATTCCCAAAATAATGATACAAATGAGGATTCACTCATTTCCATCACTCGTATTAATAATCTCATTGAGTTAATCAATTGGATTCACAATGATTTCAATCCATCTATCAATCCATTAAAATCATATATATCTAATGATAAATCAAACGACTGGTATTATATTATACGTTTGATTGAATTATTAATCAATTATCTGGAACAACTCTCTTCATCTCCATTTAGTCAAAAAAGCAATAACAACGATATTCATGATGATAATGATGATGATGATATCCTGAGTTATAAGTTTATTCTATCTAATTGTTGGCTCCTTATTGGCTTTTTATATTTACGATGTAACTGTCCATATAGTCCATTAGATCCTTATATAGTTGTACAAGTTGAAGAGGAAGCAGTTAAACTTGAAGTGAGGAATCAATTATGTTTTAATTTCACTTCTGATCTTGTGATTTTTTTTCTCTCCCTTCATGTACATAACAATTGTGATAGTAAAAATGACTTTGCTATCCACTTTGTGACTTTATTTATTTCGGATTGTTTTGGTGAAATTAGTTTACAGACAAACCAATCACGATTTAAGATGTTACCTCTTGGATATATGAGTAATACTACTCATAACTATAAGAAAAAATATAGACTTTTCACAGCTTGATATGATTCAAATACATCAATTTTACTTAGATCACGTAAATATATGTCTATACGGTAGGGAATTGGAGGTAATTAGGAGTTAACTTTGAACATAGGTTTTGTATTAGTTGGGACCCATTAGCAAAATATATCTGTATTATTGCGGGAAATGATGCTCCCTGTGTAATTTGAACTCACATCACTTGGTTTCACATTCTGAAATTGTACTATTGTTAAGTTGTGCAATGTCTGTTTCTGATTTTGGCAAACACGCTTTCTGTACATCAGCCCAACATGCTATGGTGACAGTAGACTGAGGATAAGAAGGAAGCTTTTTACTGGTCAGTCAAATCAAAAATTTATCACTGTTCGTTATTACAAAAATCTTAACGTTGCTTCTTTTTTTCTGAGAGTGATTTTTGATATACTCATATAAGATATGGTGTTGCTGATAAAAATACTTCGGTATAGAAAACTTATATGAGTTAGACTACAAACTATTAACCCCTCAAATGCCCCAGTACGGCCGAGAGTGGGGAGAGTTCGATCTCCCTCTTGAAATGCTCCCACATGGCCACGCGGGGGGTGTTTACGAAAATGAGAGGACGAAAACCGAATGTCCGGCGCTTAAACCGGATCCCAAACCAATGGTGCACATGAGCTCCAGTATCCTGAGGGAATAAATGGCGTATGAACCAATCGTTGGTCACCGGATACCATGGGACTGCATCTCTGTAAGGTAGTGGCTAGAGATTTTATCAGATATCGCTCAGAATAGAAGCCAGTGGCGATCCTGCTGTAACCTTCTTTTACATTCTTCATAAAAAGTGGTTGCTCCTTCCTTAACTGAAAGAAATCTTCTGGTTGTACCTTTCCGTTTCCCCTATTATTGTTCTCTCTCTTTTTTTATAATTCCCTTTGTTCATTGCTTTTTTCCTCCTTCTCTTTAAAATCTCATTGTTTTGTGTGGCGCATATATATTTGGTGCCTCCTTGTACCAATATTTATGTGTTCAAATAAATAAATAATAATAAATATTCTGTACGATGCTCCACTGCCTTGTGGGTCAGAACTTCAGGTCGAAGGCTCTGAGTGTGGTCCCCTAAGAAAACCACCTGCTTCGGTTTGGGCACCCGAGCAGTATCACAGCCGTCACACATATCCAATGAGATCTGTGTGGTGCATATGTATTTGTTGTCTCCTTGTACCAATATCGATGTGTTAAAATTAATTAATTAATTAATTAACTAACAGACTATTAAAGTAACATAAGCATGGTATGGTGGTATATTGACTCAACTTAATGTCTTTAACTAGATTCAGTCTCTAGACTTTGAATCACACATTTCATGTAAACTATTTATGATGGTATTTAGATTCAGACATGTAATAACGACTTATTAATAAACTGAGAATAATTGTCCTGTTCTGTTTCTATAAATCAGCTCGAATATCTAGATGGTGTCATTCAAATTCAGGCGAACAATTGATAATGTACTTTGTACGTGGATTACAGTTTACTAGTTGAAGTATTATTACAATTTTTTAATTAATTGAATTATAGTCTGATAATTCAATGATATTTTTCTTCTTCTTCTTCTTCTTCTTCTTTTGGTCATTCTAGATGAACTCTATTAAAAATGAATTACAGTTTCGTGAAAACATGCAAAAACTTGCTACTGGTGCATATAATAATCCTCTCCTACCATCTTTGATAAACTCTAATCCTTTGAATATTAATGGACATGTTGATTGTGGTCTATTACATCCATGGTTAGGTGTACTTGTTAATCGATTACATTATCTTAAACAAAAAGCTGAAACATTAAAACAACAATTAGGATCTAATTGTGAAAATATTTTAGTGACACGTCAACATTCAAATTTTGAAGTAAGTTATAAATTTCACTTCTGTATATCCGCTAAATATGGATTATGTAATTACTGAGACCACTAATAATGGGTCCACTTTACATTATGATTACTAAGTAGCTTCTATTGATCAATATTTCTGTTCAGTGTACTGACATTCAATAACCTGTCCAACTTCTTTCTAGGCTCTTCAAATTTGCTTAATCAGAACAGGAGAAAAGTCAACATATTTACTGTTTCTGTATTATAGCCTAAAATTTACATGATACTGTACATTATTTGCTAGACGGCAGAAACACTTCAATCATAATCTGTGTGTATCTGGGTTATTGTTGGTAGAAAATTACGTAATAGGTGCAAAAGTGATGAACAGTAATTTATACATAGTAAAAGATATATCACTAATTAATCAGTTGAGTTCAGTATTTTATAAAAAAAAAAGGAAACACTAGTTTTCACTAAGGACAATGTTTATCCCAAAGTTCCTATGTGATTATCAATAATTTAACTACCTGCTTATCTTTAATGGTAGATTATGATTTTGATTAAAGATATTAAATAGTGTGTAATCTAGTTTCTATTGATTTACACATTGTTCCAATGAAGAATCTCCTAATAAACATAATTGGCCAATGAGTGACTATTTTACAAAGAATGTAACATCAACCACTGATAAGCTTAATTTTGTAAGGGACAAACGTACGTATATAAGGGAATCGATTCAACCTAAATACAGCTTCTTTCTCAATCTTCGTATTTTCTATTGAGCAGTTGAACGTGTATATCAGTATTATCTCTCGGACACTGCGCATCATAACACCAAGATATTGATAAATCTTACAATTTGAACGCTATACTCAGTTCCTAAGCTATTCTTGTAACCCCCAAGCTAGAACTATACAGCGAAATGAACACGAGAGAGAAGGCGCAAATTATGCGAAAGTACTTTACTCCAAAGGTTCATTTTAATACAGAAAATATAAGGTTTTTTATAATATTTTAAATATCCTTCGGGTTGCACAAAGATTCTGGAATGCTACTAAACATAGTAACAGTATAGCAATAAGCCAATCAGAACCTCTACATGTGACGTTTCACATGCTTGATGTTTCTGGTTAAAATTTCAAGTGAACGCTGATTGAATGAAACGTGTCTTAGTGTTTCCTGATCCTTACTTGTCTTTAGCGTGAAAATTTCTGGATCATCCCAACAGACATATATGAAGTAGCTGTTGAGCAGAAATGTGAATCGAAACATTTTGAATTTTATACACTGTTAGAAAAATGTAATCTAAGCAGAATATTAAAATATAAGAAGACAATGTAACTATGTACGACAATTGTAGTACTTGCATGTTTTATAGTTTCCACAGAATAAATTGTGTTTCACGAAGGTGATTCTTCTCGAAAATTAGCCCATAACTGCTTTTTCCCTAAAGCTTTTCATGGTGCTAGTTAATTTTATTAACTTATTCACATGTTGATTTAAGCTCGGTCCTCATAGTCTTTCATTAACTTTTAAATTGTGTCAATGTTTACGTTCTTATAACTTGTTTACAGTAAAGTTTCTTATAGTATTATAATATTCTTAAACTCAATGAATATTTTAAGAGTAGATACTTATTCTTAGATTTGTAGGCCCGTTCTCCCTTCAACATCACCCATGCCAATTTCAGTTTAAGAACATTATCATTAGCACTCGTATATGTTAGTTGATGCTGTGTATATCAACATGTGATAAACTTAGTAATTCACATCATGTGTTACTGTAGACATAGAGAAAATTTCACAATAATCTAATGTTTCCTGTTTTGTTACAGTATGTAGAAATTCGTCGACGTATTACCTCATTTATAACTGATTTCACAGAGGAGTTTCTTCTTGATCACTGTTTACTTGATACAAATAATAATAACAATAATACTATTAAAGTCATAGAAAAAACTGTGGAACTACAAAAAATTCGTTGTTGGATTGAAACTACATCAATACTTGGAGATTGGTTAACGGAACCAAATCGTTTAAATACATTTGCTGATATTATTACACCATTTTTGTATGGACTATTTTATGTAAGTAAAATAACTTTTACCGTTCATCATTGATTGTTTTGTCCATACTGTTTTCTTTTCTTATTACCATACATTTGCCTGTTTATAACATATGGTTTTTCACATTAAGTAACACTTAGAGCTATAATGTTATATTGATCGATCATAGAACAACTATAGTTCAGTGAATGAATACAAAGTTATTATCATTATCTCAATGTCTGATTCATATGCTTGATTCCTCTTGATTGAATATAGTTTTTTTAGTTTCCTGACGAAGTAATTACCGGTACAATTACATATATATATCTGGATGTTTCGAGTTTAATATTGTTCAAGAACTTTCTATTTGAACTTATTCACTCCTTTTAATTTATTTATAAATTGGGAAAAAATTTATGAGAAACAAGATATGACATCAATCCATAAAATTATTGACTCTTTGGGTGAATCATATAGGTAGGTGTAAACTACCTGGTTTAAGTTCTTTAGAGTGTTATTGTAGTGAACACGAACACCAATGGGGACGATCGAATGTATTTAAGCATATAATTACAGAGTATCTCAATAAAATCTGAGAACCATATCTATTAAATCGTTAATTTGCAAAATATCAATCCATCATATCAAACGTGACTGTTCCTGCTGCAAACATCAATCCATTGCCTCAGATTTTACTGTTCATTCATTTTCATACCAATTGCGTTTCGTTCCTGTTCTTTCTTCATCGACCTTTTACTGAAATACATTCTATGCCTGACCACCGTCATATACTACTTCTGTGGATACAAGTAACCCACACCACATTATGACCAATGGTGGGCGACATTGGATGATATATATATATATATATATATATATATATATATATATATATATATATATATATATATACTAGTGCATATATATTCAATCCTTCTAAAAGCAGGGTTTCAGTATTCCTGCATAAATACTTTTTTGTTCTGTCTTCTTAAACCATATTTTCAAGATGTAATCATTGTTCTTCACTGTCATTGCTACCACTACTACTACTACTACGATTATTTTGAATTTTTTTGTGTTGATTATGCTAATTTCATCTTGTTATGTTAATGTTCTGTGTCAACTTGCATCGATCCACTTTTACTCTTGGTTTTACATTGTTTATGATTGGTTGACTGAGTGCAAGTTTACATCATTCCTTATGATTATTGTTCTCTGATTTCAATTAATAAGTCATAAGGTCGAACCCTGTAACTTATTTACTTTTGCATAGAGCAGTATCCGGATATTATCACATCTGAGACACATTGTTCAACGACTTGTACATAAATGCGTTATTGTTGGTAAATTAGTGGATATTTACACCTTAACATTGATACTCGAGCTTGAGTTTCCAAGATCATTCTACGTTGGATTATGACTTATTTTTCAGTAATAGCTAATTTAAAGAAAAGTAACTTTTCAATATTATTTTTATTTTACAGATCTATCAAGGCCTTCGTGTTATGTTTCATGAGACTTTTGCACGGAATAATTCTTTGAATGTAAGCTATTATAATATGTTAAAGTTCTTTTATCTATTCTGTTTTTTACATTAGTTAAAAAATAAGACATGATGGAAATGCGGATAGACCTTAACAGTTGATTCCTTATAAATGAATAGTGGGATTTCGAAGCATATATTAACTCTTTTATTATTCAGATTAGTGGTTAAAGGTAATCTACAGAAAACCCTAAATCTAGGTTTCTATGATAAATGTCATTCAACTTCAAGGTATATCTGCAATCTTGAGAAAATTGTTACTTTCTTCAGGAATCATTTATTTCATCTAATATATCAGTATATGACACTTTTTTATGTTGAGTCTCTTAGATTGGTAGTAACATTACAAGTTCATTGACAGAATATGATTGGTACTAAGGAGATGAGATAGAAATCTATAACGCGTCAGACGGAAATTGAAGTTTGAACTTGCTAATTGTTGACAATCTATTTACAAGTCAGATACTTTCTCATGTTGTATTCCTCTTAATTCATGTTTATAGTAGATGAATTTCTTGATTATATCACATAGTTAAATCAGCAGACACTGTAGATCGATGGTTCTACGAAAATACAGTTCGAACTCAATATTGTTAGATCCCGATTTGCTATTGAACTGTTAGGAGCTTTTGAGAATTCTTTGGAGCGGTCTTAAGAAACTGGAAAAATGCTGAAGAGGCTTCGTTCACATAGAGTTCAATACAGACTTTACAAGGACTCTTAGATAAACGATGAATTATGTGTCCTATCGTAACTGTTCCATTAATTATCGTGTTATTGATTTTATCAGGTTTTTGGTATCTTCTAGAGTATCAAAGGCAAATTCACACATACCCAATAAATATCTATGTTTTTCGTATGTAAACTGACCATTAAAGGAAAGCTTTCTTTCTTCTATACACACTTAAACTATATAGTTTTTGAGTGTCTAAGAATGAATTCTAAAGCGTTCAAGTACCTGATTTGGTATGACTGTTAAGAATCAATAACGTTTAAACGGTATATAAATTTCCAATTAAAGGTATTATCATACTCCGTGGCATCAGTGTTTGAAGCCACTAAATTCTAGTCTGAACCATGTTGTTAGATGCAGACTACTTGGTTGGGGTCTGTATGACATGTCTCAGAATCGATCACAATGGCGTAGATGCATACGCTCTCTGTCTTTCCTCAAACTAAGAGATTGAAATCACTTCATACCTTTCTTTCTACGAACTAATTCTTTATTCCTGTACTATTTCCTTATATGCAATCTTTCTTTTATATAGTATCACGATTGAAGTGACTACTTCTATGAATTCGGTGTTTATCTTGTGCTGATAAGGTATGGCATCTTTGACTGATGCACATACTTGCCTGGTCCTACGTTGTAGCTAACTGACTGACTGCTTATCAGACTCATTATCTTTTTTTCAAACATCTTTGTTGAATTTATTTTCTGAAACTCATAAAATACCTATATATTTTTTTATACAAATTAACAGGTTGCAGTGTCTTCCATGATTATCAATTTAGTAACTAGTCTTTTACCTAATACACAAAATGATAATGTTATTCTACCGGTTATTTCCGGTGGTCAACGATTATCTCGTTCATTATCACTTGCATTAGAACTAGCCAACTCTAAATCAAGACGATTAATTCAACAGTTAGTTAATTCTATTAATAATCCAACTTCACTCTCTGGTAATGTGGTTAATGTTTCGCATAAAATCCAAGAAATCCAGTTTCGGTAAGTTAGTATTTTTATTATATTTCATTCATTTATATGCGACTATGTATCACTCATCGGTCAATACTAAAACGACTAGACGAACATTGGGCACTACTCTGTGATCAATGAATCAGTCTTTTGAAAAGGCCATTCGTTGCCCTGATAGATCAGCTGTCAAAATCTAAGACTCTGAAGCTAGTTGACACGGGTTAGAACTACAAAGAGATAACACTAGTTTTTAAGATTAAAGGTGGTCTGAAACCTAACTCCACAGTATCCTGTCTACTAATTTCAATTACAAAACATATTTGTTTATATACATAGAGTTGATGACTATCATCTGACTACCGACAAATAGCTTTCTACTCTACTCAATAACTACCCTGAATTATAAAAACCTTTATTTATAATATATCAAAATATATCTGGTTTATGCCTATACACTGATCTCGATGTCTTTTGCATCACAACATGATTGAAGATTCTTCTGCTACCCTTCTAATTATATGTTTGAGGGACTTTCTCAAATTTAGTTCATTAATAATAATTTGGGCAGTGAATCAGGATTTGGGCTGTACAAAAAACTGTAAGTTTCACACTGAGCTTTCATCAACACTGAAGAATGACTGCCATTGTGATCTTACATCATTCTTTCAGTCGTGACGGTTGTCACTGAAACCTCTATTTCAGTAGGAAGAAAATTTGTTAGTTAATGATTTACCTAAAATTCAACTATCTATAATTTCATACATTTCTGTTGTTCTTCATAGATGTTACCTGTTCGAGTAATTATTAGATATTCATAAACATCATCATGAATTTTGGTAACTGGTAGTTTGATAAAAACATGTTACCGATGTAAGTTTCCTTGACTTCCTTATAAATGCGCTGTACAGCCCAGGGTGGGAAGAATTCGCTCTTTCTCTAGAAATGCTCTTATATGACCACGTATATATTGTCACTGTCACAGTAATCCTATTAACTACCTTATTATGATGGGAAGGATGTTGTTTATGAAATTGAGAGGACGAAATAAGAATGTTCGACACGTAAACCTCATTCAGGTTTACTGAGCATCCAGCTAATGGAGTGACGAAACAATGATTACAAACTAATGTTCCACGTGGGTCCCAGAATATTGACGGAACAAATGACTGATGGACCCATTGTTGGTCACGGCATCTCCTAACGTTGCTACACTGTCTTAAGGATTAGACCTCTAGATCGAGGTCTCGAGGAGTGGCCCCTTATAGAAACCATCTATTTCTGTTTGACCACCTGTACAGTATTCCAGTCTACATACAAATCCAATGATTTGTGTGGTGTATATATATTTTGGTGTCTCATTGTAAGAATTTTTATATTACAGAATAATAAATAAGAACTTTCGTCTAAATAGTTTCGCAATATTCGGGCTCCGAGTTAATGTGAGACATGAAAGAGAAAAAAAATGTATTTGTTAAATATACTTTCCTTGAAGGAGCTTGGACCAGATTGCCAGGTAAAACGTTGGATTTACTTCAAATTCTTTCACTGAGATTTTGCAAATACATTTTTTCCTCTTTAATGTTTATATGCTTAAATAACTTAAAAAGAACCAGTTTCAGTCTAGATCAAGGTATTGAGTGTCTTAGTTTTGTCCATAACTGTTATAATTACCATTTGATTTGATTTGTTTATCAGATAAACTGCATATGTTCAGTTCCATTATGGTATTAAGTCGCAGTAGTTTTTGTACGTACAAACGATATTGTAAAATTTGTAATCAATATTGGTTAAGGCATGGACATCTAAGACTGATTAACTCTTTTTGTTCTTGGTTTCTTGGTAAGCATAGGAAATGAAGTTAATCTGCATTGGCCGTCGAAATAGGGAATGGGTTATATCGAAACTTTGAGCCCTGGTACGGCAGAGAGTGGGGAGAGTCATCTCTCTCTCAAAATGTTCTCACATGGCCACGCGCATACAACCACTGCCAGGGAAGTCCTACTTACTGCCTTCTCGTGGCGGGAGTGTTATTTACGAAATCAAGAAGATAAAAGCGAATATCCGGTGGTGGACACAGAGTCCATTTAAGGGGGTTAGGAAACCCTGATTCCATACCAATGGTGCACATGGGTTTCCGGATCCTGAGGGGGGGACAAATGGTGTATGAACCAATCGTTGGTTACCGTCTATCATGGGACTGCATTCCCTGACGTTGTTCCACCGCTTTGTGGATCAGACCTTTAGGTCTAAGGCCCCGGGTATATCTCCCCCCTAAGAAAACCACCTGCTTCTGTTTGGGCATTCGGGGAGTACCCCAACCCTTACACATATCAAATAATTTAAATGTCGCATATCTATTTGGTACCTTCTTGTACCAATGCATCTTGATTCTTACATACCTTCCACAAATCGACTTTTCTTAATTCTCTCTCATTACATATTATGTAATTTAACCTCTGTTATTCCACTATATGTCGTTGATATCCTGTAGTCTTCTACCCTCTTCTTTTTTTTTTTTTTGTTTTCAGAATAAGTTCATTCATATTGAATTTATTATGGTTACATAATACTGAATACAATTCATCATTAATTATTACTAATATTAATTCTAATAAATTAATTGGTCGTATTTTAAACTCTATTCTATTACCATTAAATCAACATTGGAAACAAATTGATTTAGAACGTAAACAATTCAATGAATTACGTGCTAGTCTTTTCTTAGAAGCTGATCGTCGTAAACAATTAATTCGTAATGATTTACAAGGTATTCAATCTAAAAAAAATCATAAATATCAACATTATCATGAACGATCTAAATCACCTGATTTAATAGATCAATCATTAAATGATGAAATTGATTGGCGTCTTAGATTCTCTGAAGTTGGTTGTTTAAATGCTTATACAGAATTAGGAATTAATAATAATAATAATTTACAAGTTGGAAATTTTGATAAAGAAAATGAAATTCAACAGGTAAAAAAACTTTGTTTTTCTCTCTCAACAGGATCATTTGATTTATACATATTCAGAGAAGTTCATTCATTCTATGATTATTATGAATATGATGATTAGTTAAAGTTTTTAAATAAAGATGGATAATGACTAGTAGTAGAATCCAAGAAACGCGTTTCGTTCTATTTGAGACTCGTAAGCTAAATGTAACTGTATTCCAAAGTTGATGTTCATTCCGGGACTCGAACCCAGTGCTGTTCACTTCAAAAGCCATTGCGTTATCCACTTGGCTATCAGAACTCAATAGCTAAGTGGATAAAGCTATGGTGTTTGCATCAAACGATACTGTGTTCGAGTCCTGGAGTGAACATTAACTCTGGGATGCAGGTACATCCGGATGATGAGTCCCAAATAAGACGAAACGCGCGTCTTGGATTTCACTGATAGCCACTATCCATCTTTGCTTAAAATGCTTGTGACTAAAGCTATATCGAGACAATCTGCACAGGATGCATATATGCCAATAATAGACTGATCAGTTGCAGTCCTAAACATTAATGGGAAAATACAAGTAAAACAACACCAAGTGAAGTAGAAGTTTTTGTTTATACAGTTTGTCGATATTTTGAGTAATTGTACTTCGATTTATTTTGTGTGTAAAACTCTACAGCTTTCATAGTTTACGTTATCGAAGTGACTTAAGTTAGATAACTAATTAAAACTAGTAAGCTGTAGATTGTTATTTCTTTTTATTATGAGATTCCTCAATAGTGCACATTCATAACCACTCCACAAGTCCGATCCCAGAGCCATTAAACCTCTTTACTTTCTACTTGGTTTAATTTGTTTTTAGTGTAAAGAAAAACATGAAATAATAGTTATATATTTTAGTGTTACTCCGTAACTATGTATAGATTCACGCACTTGGGTTTAAGCCTACGCTTTTCATATGTTGGAGCAGTGTTTTACTCTTTAAGATACTAGACTGTCAAGCGATAAATCATAAGTTTTAATCACGTTGCATCGATATATGTTGTAGGCGAGCAAGTAGTGTCACTAACTCACATTCAAACAGTTAAATACTCAGTCATTCATTAGGACAAGATGTTATTGAGTGTTGTTAGATGTGTGTTAGCAGTTGTTCCCAATTTGTTTCTCACACTGTAGAAGTGCACTACTTTAGTCATCGCGAAAGGAAACTAGATTTCGGTTTGTCATGGCAACTTGGGAACTTGACCACAATGCCCATTAGACAACCAATTGAGCCGTTTTTATAAGGTTTTGATGTATTCGTCTTGTGCTTTCTGTCCTGACCACCAAAGATAAAATTTCATGTACTGTTTTCAAGATTAACCTCTTTTGAAACCATCCTTGCGTTTTGAGTAGACAGCATCTCTGAAAATGCTTGTTGCTTCCGAGAAAACACTTTATTATATTACACTATTGAACAGTTAGTAGTACGATTGCACCCTGGGACCTTAATCCTCTTCAGTTAGTCTGCCTTGCGTAGTAGGATTTAATGGAACATGCATTATTGCCGAAATAGCTCCTTTTATTTCATCATGATAGGCAATTCTGACCACCAGACTAAGGTATGAACTCTCACTATATAAATAAGTCATATTTTTTAATACAAAAGATACTAACCAAATTGTTCGGGACGACGTCTGAATTTGAAGTTTAATGGTTGAAGTTCAAATACCTAATAACGATCATGCCACTGCCACTAGGTTGGAGGACTACTGTTACTTCATGAATCATATGATTATTTTCCATCTAACGAACATTAAATCTTATTTTAACTTGTATGTATACGTGTAATAATGACAAATTGTTCTTTATATTAACTAGTTAGACAAGTATTTACAACTATTGTCAATATATCTCAATGTGAAATGTATTCGTTTCACAATAATATTCGGTAATAACTATGTCATTTATATCATTAAAAATTTATATTACAATTAGACTGCTCTCAATCCTATAATACAAGCGGAGTGGAATGATTTCAACAAAATTTATCTTTTCCTCACTTATTTGTGTTGTCTGTCATTCAATCTTTAAGAAGGTACTTAAATTTCTTCTATATTCAAATGTTTATTTTTTTTCTCTCGATAATATAGACTGTTGCTAAATTAGAAGCGATTGATAAATGGTTGAAAAATTCATTGAATGGTTCTGAAAAATATTGGATCCCAGAAGAAAATGAATTAATCTATTTTATAAAACGTCTTGTTTATTTATTATTATTATTATTAAATTCAAATTCTATTATAAATTATCCATTGAATATGTCATTATTAAATATTGATAAACAAAGAAACAATCAATTATTAATAGATATTAGTAGTATATTTTCTTGGCATTGGCATACAGTTTTATATGGTTTTAATTTAGCCAGTTGGTTATCAATTGAATCGAAATTTAGTTTAGGTAAGTCATGTGATTATTATTTTATGAAAATGTGCATTTGAATACATGAAATTTTGTTATTTACTCATGGTATGTAATCTCTTAATGTTGATATTTAAGATTAGAGTTGATCAATTTCTATTGTCATATGTATGTATCATAAGTGGGGGTTACCTCGATCATAGCGTTGTTCGATAAATTTTAGTGTAACTAAACTATTCGTACTCGTTGAATAAGTTGATAATTTATTTTTTTATTTATTTTAACATACAGATATTGGCACAAGGAGGCACCAAATATATATGCGCCACACAGATCTCATTGGATATGTGTGAGGGCTGTGATACTTTCCGGGTGCCCGAACCGAAACAGGTGGTTTTCTTAGGGGGCCACACCCCGAGCCTTCAACCTGAACGTCTGACCCACAAGGCAGTGGAGCATCGTAAGGAGATGCAGTTCCATGGTATCCGGTGACCAACGATTGGTTCATACGCCATTTGTCCCTGCAGGATACTGGAGCCCATGTGGATCGTTGGTTTGGGATCCGGTTAGAGCGCCGGACACTCGATTTTCGTCCTCTCAATTTCGTAAACAACACCGATGTCACGAAAAGGCAGTGAGTAGGACTTTCCTGGCAGAGGCTATATACGCGTGACCATGTGAGAGCATTTTGAGAGGGAGAGCGGTCTCTCCCCACTCTCGGCCGTACCAGGGCATTTGGGGGCTAGACTAAATAACTTAGTGGATAACGCGTTGGCATTTAAATTGAAATTCATTGGTTTCAAGTTCTAATGTGCTTCACATCAAAACTTAGATGCATGTACATCCGGCTGAAGAGTCACAAGTTGGTTTTCTTTGAACTACAATTTGTGATATAAGGATGAAATCTAACTATATTAACAAAACGACACAGTCGTTCACCATAGACTGGGTATTATTGTAAAGACTTCCAACAGTGATTGAACAGTTTACGTTTTGTGTTTTTAACTACAATAGATTTTTACCAATATTATGAATTATATGGTGTATTCCTATTCTTATTTTCGGTAAATGTTTTTGCTGTTATCATCTTTCCAATTCCCCCTTTTTACAGATCCAATTATTGATGAACAAACTACTTTACCCTATATCGGTATCACTGCTTATATGGGTCAATATGATATACGAGCCAATCCTATTTTACCGATCAATAATTCTTCCAACATCTCAACTTCATCTTTCAATCATTATTACAATACTAAATCACATTGTTATAATATTTACCTTGATCCTATTCCATTAGAAGAAGCTGAGAAATTAAATGTAGTAATGAGAAATTTGGAAAAACAAATTAAATATATACTCACTCAATGGCCTGGACAACCGAGTTTATTACGTGTAAGTGCAGTTATAATTATCCCCATTCCTCTTCATAAGTTGTTGTAACGAAATGTTGAACAAAACATCATGGTGGGTGAAAAGAGATCCCATTTTCTTATTTTGTGTGATTTCAGTCTTCCATATATGCCAACTAATTTGTTCAAATGTATAAAATGCCATTGTAAATGTAATATTGTTTGTAGTTCACTAATGAATGATTATTATAATCACTTTCATATAAATTTAAGTTATAGATCGACGGAATAAGTTCGAGAGAGAAGGAGAAAATGATGTAATCTACAAAAAAATATTTGCAAATTATTATGACTATAGTAAATAACATGATGAAACTGACTGTAATTACCAAAAAAAATGGTCCCGCGAGCGGGGTCGTGGATGCGCACTTTTGAAGAGTCCCACAATAGGACGAATCGGCCGTCCAAACAAACCACTGCATGTATGTGGACGATTCAAAGAATATCAATATGATGTTGAATGCTATTACAGTTATTAAGTCATTTGTTACTTCAATTTTGCCTACACCATGAAAGCAGATCTCTTTTCAAAGGATCTGAAAAGTACATTTTGGTAGGGATGGTCTTAGTGACCTTGAACTTGGAACTGGAAATCCAACGGGAAAACTTTTGAGGCCAGTTAAACGCGGATTTTGCGACGTGTTTGTTCCGTACTTTAAAAAACCTTACTACCGGAAACAAAAACCTTCCTGATAAGGTGAAGTGTGACATATTTGCGGTGGATCTTTTTAATCTTTTTTTCCTGATTAGGCAGTCTCGTTACAGATGCCAGCTGTCTTAAAATAATACCTTACCACCGTTATACCCCCTCTATAATATGACTTTATTCTCGGACCTTGAGTTGATGCTTTCAACCTTACTGTTTTTCAAAGAACCTCCCTTGTATGATAGGACCTTAAAGAACAAGTGTCCCAGTTAGTATAAATCGTTTGAGTCATCACAATAAACAAACCAAATCATCCCATCAACGTAGCAGCTGCAAAATGTAGAAATCAGTTCGCTACATCTCATACACTTGTCTTGAGTTGTTCTTATTATGTAATTAGTTTATTAACGGAATTAATTGCATGAGTTAAGTTACATTTATTATGAATGTTATTTCTTTTGTTTGAGGCTCAGGAGCATTTAGATGGGTCTGGCTATAAATTATTAATTTAGTGAATATGTATTCACATAAATAAACCAGTTTTTTATGTATCTTAATTCATCCGAATTATTTCAGCTGTTGGTTATAATTCATCGTATTGAATCATTCACTGTATCGGATCCATTAATAAAATTTGTTACTGGAATTGAAATGCTTTGGCAAGTGATCCAGGTAAGTTAAAATTTTATCAAGTTTATTTCTTATCTATCATCTATGTAGTTTTCATACCAAAAAACACAACACTTATCAGGTAATGCGATTGTGAATCATTATTGATTAAAGTGATTAGGTATGTTGAACCACTTACTCGCCTGCTTTGATATTGAATATTGGTTAACACTAGAGTAAATTAGAAAAAACATTGAATCAGTAAAGTTATGGTTTAAGATTCGTGCTTATAGTCATCGATTGTTAAACTGATCCTTGTAGGTAGGTGCAAAATACTTGGTCGCAGTTCATGCTATATTTGCAATTAGTAGTTAAAGACTTTAGGTGAAACGAGTTAGAGTCGGAACAAAATTTTACTGACTGATTGAATATGATTTCCGAGTTCTCTTATTATTCATAAAAATAAAAATTTCAGTGATTATCAGATCATGTACAAGAACTCTCCAACTGCTATCCTAACCACTCCTTTTATAATTTTATTCAAGACTAATCTCATTATCAAACTATTAGGTAGACCATCTGAAGTACATTCTAATCATATTTATCTTCAATTTATTAAGTCATCGTAATAATATTATTTATCAAAATATATATACACCACACAAATCATTGGATTTGTGTGTAGACTGGAATACTGTACAGGTGGTCAAACAGAAATAGATGGTTTCTATAAGGGGCCACTCCTCGAGACCTTGATCTAGAGGTCTAATCCTCAAGACAGTGTAGCAACGTTAGGAGATGCCGTGACCAACAATGGGTCCATCAGTCATTTGTTCCGTCAATATCCTGGGACCCACATGGAACATTAGTTTGGAATCGTTGTTTCGTCACTCCATTAACTGGATCCTCAGTATACCCGAATAAGGTTTAAGTGTCAAACATTCTTATTCCATCCTCTCAATTTCGTAAACAACATCCTTCCCATCACGAGAAGGCAGCGAGTAGAGCTACTGTGACAGTGGTAATATACGCGTGGTCACATAGGAGCATTGCTAGAGGAAGACCATATTCTCTCCACCCTTGAACATTTGAAAACAACAGTATCTCGCTGCTAGGATGCATTTTTGATAACATTTTTAATGTTTTTCTTGATCATGTTTCAATTTTGATTATTTTTACAGGAATGGGAACGTGATGCAGCTAAGCATGTTTCTCTTAATGAATCAAGCAAAGAAGTTTGCAATTTATTGGTTAGTTGGCGTAAAATGGAATTAAGGTAAATCTTTCCTGCCATTGTAATGCACACACGTGTATATTTCATTCAGTCAATCAGTAACAACATAGAACATCGTATGTACGTACATCAGTTCGAGTTGCCATACCATATTAGCACAGAGATGCAGTTGTCGATTCAAATTTGTAGTGGCAGAGGTAATAAAAGTATAAGCAGTAATCGGAAAGATTAGGGTTTGAAGATGCTATTCAAGGAGTATAATCCAGTGAAATACATTTGGAAAGAGAAAAATAAGACTTGTATATTTCATCGTACATCTAGTACATTTAAAATATAAGTATATATTTCCTTGTTAGTAGCCCTGTGAAATCCTTCGAAAACTACCTCTAGATGCCGTGAGATGTTTTAAAGTACTTAGAAAAATTGAACTTCTTCAAAAGCTCTCAAGAGAGAATTTGTTTTTAATAATGGATGATGATGTTGACATTATTTTTATTTGACGAATATTTTATGTTTTACTACTTTCACTATGTGTTCTAGATGTTTCCTGAACTTCCAATTGTCATGTAACCCTAGAAAAAGCATCATTTTCTGTACATAAAGTAACCCTAAAAAGGAACTACCCAACCTGCTTCTCACCTCTTTTCTTTTTCAGAGCTCAAGGGTTGGAGATTACTGTGTGAACTAGGAAATAGGTGTCTAAGCATTTAAAGTACAAGAGCTGAGTGCGAACAATACACATATTTTGATAGTTCAAATAACTGAGATGTACATCAGTAAAAAGCATTACATGAAAATTACATTTGAATCGTTCAGCGTCTTCTTGATTCATCTCCCAATGCTCATTAGTTTATTTTCTATCAGTCACTGTGTCTTAATATGGGTCTAATAAGTTCTTACAATTTTCTGAACTCTATCCTGTTAACTTAATTATTATCACTAGCCGTCAAATAACTGTGTACGGCTTTTGAATTACAGTACATTAACTTCATATACTTTGTTTATGGGCTATAACCCACGAATAAGTGGTATTCACAGTAGAATACAATGTTGCATAACTATTTCCCCACTTGATTCATTATGTAATGTAACTTTTACAGTGACTAGTCTCTTTTTAATCATTATTGTTTTCTCGATACATATCTCCTGGCTTCTGTTTTTTTTTTACAGTTACTGGTTGGCTACATTAGATTCAGCTGAGATTCAAATCAGTAATCGTTGTGTAACATTATGGTTTCATCTATATGATCTATTTCTACGTCCTGGTAGTTATAGTCGTCAATTAAAATCACTTAATTCAAAATATCAATCTAAAATGAATAGTTCATCTTGTCTAAAAGATAACGCTAGTGGGGATAATAATAATAATAATAATGATGATGATGAGAGAAAACTATTACAATTAGAAATTGATCGTTTTGATGCTTTAATTGAATTATTTGAAAAAGGACCAATTGGTGAATTTTCATCTCGATGGAGATTAGTTGCATCAATTTATTCAGCATTAAATTTATGGCCTGGTTTAAGTGAAACAGGTTTGTGAATGTGTTTGTCTCGCTTCCCTTTTTTTTGTAATTTTCTCATGTTCTTCACTTTATTACATTTTATCTCCTGACCGTTGTTGCTACCTTGACGTGGTGGTCGGGCTTGCCTATCGTGATGAAGCAACTGAGCTATACTGGCTGGAACAACCGTTCCTCAAGGTCCTAACATGCCAGACTGGTCGGTTGAAGAGCGGTAAGATTAAAAGCAACAAAACCAAGGTCCGAAGGCGAAGTCGTACTGCTGACTGTACAGAGGTGTGACAGCAGTAAGGTGTTTCCTTCAGACAACCAGCATAACAGCGATGCTGCCTTCCCACAAGGAGGGGAGGGGTTAGAAAAGGTCGACCCTAAAAATGCACACCTCGCCTTATCCCACGGATATCCGTCTCCGGCGGTAAGGACTCAACAAGTACGGAGCTAACACAAAAATTACTCATAAAAAGGTAGTGTGTGACCGACCTCAAGCAGCTGTCCCTTGGGCACTGCGGTCACGCTCTCAGGTCACTATGACCACCTCTAATCCAATTTCCTTTTCAGGTACCTCCAGCAGAACCCTTCCACGGTGTGGGCAACCGGGAAGTGATAACCGCCCTCATACCTCTAACAGCACTCTAGACCACTGTATTCATAATCAACCTACCTCTTCAATTCCTATTATTCCTCTTACATCGACATTTTATCTTGTGTTATTTGTCATTATTCTAAATATTCTTCATATCTAGATTAACTGGTTCTAGTGATTCGTTTAACAGTATCTTATGCCGTATGTGCCTACTGTGTTAGGCTGTTGTCAAAAAAAAAGTGTCATCAACGTGCGTATAGGTTTATAACTCTGCCCTGACTATTTTGGTTTGTGCAAGCAGGTTGTACTACAATATACTTCATACAAAACCTTTATTAGAAAGTTTCAAAGTATTTCAGGTTCTTCTTTTTTTGTTAATTGATATCTGTTGTCAATTGAACGCTACATGTTATATCTGGTCGTCGCTGATTGTTATGTCGGAATTGCTTATCACTTATACTCGAAACGGGGGACCTCTGCAGTTTCCACGACATGAAAGTAATAACACAAAGACTGGTATAAGTGAAGATTTATTACCCCCCCCCCTCAAACACGACGTCGACGACTCTAGTAATGTTGAATAAAATTCATAATAAGCAAATCAGTCGAATTTTGACTTTTTTCCCCCTTCTTTTTTTTAAGACTCAAAGTTTAGATCCTGACTGCAAATTTTCTGACTTTATCCTCCTCCGACAAAATAATGTCGGGTTCTCATATCCCTAAGTTACAATCAATGTGACTCTATTTAAAACATATCCGTTTGATGTAACTGTGTTCATTATGCCTCTTGGTTTATTTTCTGTTTCTTCACGGGTGGGTACTACAATAATTTCTGTTTCTGTATGGATCAGCACGTTAATGGAAAATACTGTATGACTAGCTAACAACCAATTTTGTTCAAGCACAACAATTCTGTATGCTCATTGTCTTGGTTCTTTTTTTCACCCCGTCGCCACTGTAATGTCTCCTGAAATGAAATCGCGGTGGAGGACGACACATCTTTTTACAGCAGGATTCTTTATGTCCTTTACGCTAACATTTAGTACAACGGTAGATTTTATATAGTCAAAACTTCTTGTAGCGCCACTCACCGCATAACCAGCACTAGAATGGAGGCTGATTGTTTGAACTGTCTTGCTTACATGCAAAGGAATCTTTCTGATTTTTTATTACCTATACGTATATTGGCCGGTTACTGTTTTCAACCATAGAAGTGTCATGCTTTAAATTCACCGACCTCTGACACTCACTTAGCACTTCTTGTAGCGCTATATTTGGACACTGTTCAATTTTACTCAGAATTCCGGTTCTGATGTCGGCATCTTCAGGTGAATGCAAGGTGCATACAAAAACAAGGCACTTAAACTAGTCTTCTGTCATTGTTGATCATTTTAACCACTTACACTCGCGATTTACTATGCCAGCATGGCAGCGAATATTGGACAAAGATATCTGTTCACCAAAAATTTGCGAAAAAGTTACGACCGTTGCATCAAATGAAAGGTCTGTGGTATTATTGGGTGGGGGGAATGAAGCTGGTGTAGCGTCCATGTCCAGCTGTGTCAAGTTTGCGTAGCAGTACTCTGACCTTTGCGGCGTCATCAATTTTTTCTAGGTCGACCTTGAATACATCTTCGTATTTCTTGAACCATGATTCAAATATAACACCAACCAAACGACAGTTCTGTTGCATACGCACTATTGTTAATATCTTTTACTAGCCAATACAACACCGATAACCTTTGCTGTTGGTTGCGTTCAATTTTAGTTGACTATTTTTATCATACATTTCAACGTCAGTCTGTTGTTAAATAGACAGAGTTGTAGTATTACAATTTCGACTTTATGGAATATCAAGTCTTTCCAGAGTTCCTGTATTCTCTATCCTCAATCATATATGGAATTATTATTTTTATTGAAGTATTTTTTAGGGATTAGTTGTCGAGCTCTTTACTTTGTTTAGATCTCATTCGTACAAACAGACATCTTCCAATTGTTCATAGTTTAAAATAATCATAAGTCTTTTTCAAAACCTGTACTGGATTTTAGGAGGAAAATATATTCATCTTCTTACATAATTTATTTTCTATTTAATCTTTTTAAAACATTGACAGAACGTTCATCATCCAAACGTATTGTCGGTAATGCAGTTTGGTTTTATGCACAATTTCTACCATGTATAATTGAAGAATTGAATAATTTACGACATCCAATTGAAAAAGAATTAAAGGTTTGTTAATAATCATTATAATGATCTATAGGTTAAGTGTTTGCCCATGTGATTATTAGTCCTGAATTTGATTTGTGGATTTCAAGTCGTGGATACTCACTGACAAATTGTCGAAATGGCCATCCAGTGCTTCATGATTTTCGGTATTAGCTTAACTGAAATCAGTTTTTAATTTGAAAACTATGAAAATTCTACAGTCTCCGTAGATTCTTTTAGCTTCATAGTACTTATATCTTTCATGTTTTTTAATTAATAATAATAAATTGATGATAATATGTTAATTAAATTAGCATTAATTCAAGTGATATGGTCCAATGAGGTTATCAGATCGTTATACGATATGTAATTTATTATTGATTCTTCCTAACCATAGAATGTAACATTTAGGTATCAGTATTATCTTAGTAGAAGGACTAAAATGTTATCCTTAGAAAGAGGTAAAATGAATAGTGTAGTATTAGGCGATTGTAAACTAGGTAATTAATCATGCTTGCAACTGCCAGAGTTTTCTATTAATTTTGTAGTGGATCAATCTAAGTTGATATAAATTTTTGCCAATTCCTACGTTGATTACAGCTAATTGGTTAGATTTACTTTATATCATATACCTACTATCGTTTGGACAGCTAGGTTTCATCATTCCGTCTCACAGTCAAAGTGAGGTTCGATACCAAGTATTTCATAATAAACTAATTATGATAGTGTTAAAAATATCTGACTTTCAACCGATAGGTTGCTCATTTGAATCCTCACTCTGTCTAGTCCAGTTAGCAATAGTAGCGGCCAAATAAACAGCATCACTCAAAGTTGTACACATAGATCCCCATTAATTAATTGAGATCCCATCGCTCATAGCTTAATTATATCATGTATTAATTAATAAATAATATTTTTTTTACTAAAGATTAAACGTATCCAAACTCATACTCACTTAACTTACATAATCATGCTCACTTTGTTGAACATACTTTTTATTTTGTGGTTTTTCATTCAGGGTCTTGTGAATGTTACGAAATGGGGTCATTATTCACGTTTCTGGTCAGTTAAAACAACTGTAGATCGTTGTAAAAAGTCAATTCATAAACATGTATGTTAGTTTAGTATTTGTCGTATAGATTTTACCATTGTTAATCTTATCGATATGAATCAAGCTATCAGTTTTTACTCACGATCTGGTGTTTTGTCTTCGTATGACGACTACTTAAAACCATTTTAGTCGGTATAATTTGATTCTATGAAACTGTGTTTCATGATGATTTCTTGGATCCATGGATTTATTACTTTGCTTAGCTTTATCGAAGTTGAATAGATAAACATATTGAATGATTGTCCAAATAAAGTCATTCCGTGATGATGCAAAACGTCATATTCAAGAATCTCTAGTACACCATATAATAATGAAAATCACTGTCTTTACTGGTAACTAACCTAAAGAGGTGGTCCTCAGAGTTTCTAATGAGGAAATTCAAACAACGGTACCTAACCGTCTCGAGTGTCAGCGAAAGATCACCAATGGAAGTAAATGGTTGTCTCACATTATCTCAAAAACGATTACAATTAGCTACGTATGCCTTTCAATACCAACTCATTGATCTGAAAATTATGTGCATGCTACGAGCACTGATAGTTCTTGGTTCATTCACTGACGGGGTCATGGATGGTCACTGCTGAGAGGTTTCATATTAAGTATTCAGTTCTTTTGGTTTTCAATGTTCTTCCAATTGTTATTAAAGAGTTTTATTTGTCTAAGATGTTTAATGCTTAGATTTTTATCACCTTCAGGTTAAAAATTGGGAATCGATATTACAACGACCGGTACGCCCAATATTTGAAAATGCTATCAAAATACCGACTTATCTAAAATCAAATAATGATAATAATGATCATATATGTTCTAGTTCATTGTTAAAACTAGAAATGACGGATTTATTAGCAATACTGAAACATTGTTCATTTGAAAAATCATTTAACAATCTACAACAGTTATATGGTAGTTTCAATGAGCAAGAAGACCAACAACCAAAGTTCAATTTCACATTGCATTTGAAGTAAGTTTTATTTGTGTAATTAGTTTTGATACATAGAATAAAATCAACTATTTAGAAAACATATTACACTACTAAACTGGTTGTGATTGAAAAGACTAGGCTCATGATTTCACATAGACCTAGACATAGGATAAACAATTGCCTAACACTACATAGGGCGCCGGCGTTGCCTGATGGAAAAGGCGTCTGCCTCATATGTAGAAGATTGCGGGTTCGAGTCCCGCCGTGTGTGGGGGGGGGGTGAACACCACATAGCATTTACCAATTCACATGTTTGTGTGGATACACATACATAGGGAGGAGTAATCGGATAATCCATTCAAGGGTCATTTGACATGGGCTTCAGTACCAGTTATTGTTCGATGCTCCAATAATCATGAGAAGTAAAATACCGTATTCATGAATGACAAAGCACATGATTGAGACGAGACATAGAATTAACATCAATACAGCTTTTAAAACGTGGTATGAAAATTGTCAAGGATAAATTCCTAGATTTTTAGAAGCCTTAGCTATTCACAAACTCAAATCCTATTTGTGTACAAAAACAATATTTCGTTTGTTCTCTACCACAGTGTGTTGTTGCTGATGGTATCCGACCAATCTTGCATAAACAAGGGTTGTGGTAGTTCTACAGGTTTCCGCTCCGTACAGTAGAACTGTCTTGACGTTTGTATTGGAGGTTGTGACGTTGATGTTGGCTTGTAGACAGTTGTTTTGAGTTACATTTGTTCTTCAACTGTAGGAATGCTGTCCCTGCTTCGTCGATCTTTGCCTTCACGTTTGCATCAGATCCTCCTTGTTCATAGATGACGCTACCCAGATACGTGAATGTTTCCACCTCTTCCAGAGTTTCTCCACCAAGTGTGATTGGGTTGGTGTTCTCAGTGTTTTATTTCAGGTTGCTATTTTTTTCTTGTCTACCATTATGGTGAGGTCAGTGGGAGTGAGGATTCACAGCTTGGTGCATGTAATTCCGTGTAGTTACTGATTTATTGATTAACATTCTTTTATTCTGTGCATACGTAATACATTTTGTGTTATTTTCAAATTAGACGTTTACCATCGATCATCAAATGCCTTCATAAACATGTGTACACAATGGTACATAATTCACCAATAATTCAATGGACAAAACATCTTCGTTCTGGTTTACAAATGTGGATAGATTTTGTGCATGAACTGAGTAGACAAACTGATCGATTAAATTCCACTTGTCCTACTAGTAATCAACTAGCAAAATTTAATAAACTCAAATTGAATAAAACAAAGTGTAAATTAATATCAAGCAAAAGAAATCATTCAAGTAACGATGATCAAGTAGATGAAGATGATGAAGAAGATGAAGAACTGAAGAAAACTCGTCAATGGTATCAAGAATTTACAGCCTTACAACAACGTAAACGTCTAGCGTTATCTGATTGGCTAAAAGTTGCAACTCTTAAACATTCATCTATTGTCAAGAATCAGTAAGTTTATTTGCTCAAAGCCTCATATGAATTACACTTTTTGTTGACGTTTTCTTATATACCGATTTCTAACATTCATCTGTTTCACATCATCTGTCTACCTCCATCAATTTGAGCTTCTCATTAGGTTTACATTGCCTCAATAGAATTAAATTGATACACATAGTTCCCTTTATTATTTTAATGAGAGCAAGAACAAAGGTTGGTGCAGAATAATATGAATTCATTTTATTTCGTTAGGTTCTCATCAGCTGCTTACAACCTAAAATATTTGAAATTCAACGTTATTACAGATATTGACATATATCAGAGGGGGATGAAGGATGAATCTGATGTAGCAAAGGTGCTGTTAGAGATAATGAGGTTATAAAATTTGTTTCGAATATATATATAGAGTTTGGGAGGGACGATTCCATAAACATAGAGATAGTGATTAGAACTCATGGAGTTAAAAAAACACATTAGATGATTATGTGATGAAATAACTGAAATAGATTAATGGTAATAAAGAGACATATGAATTGAAATCGGTTATGAATGATGTAATGATAAAAATTTTTTTGGAAAGAGTTGGAATGACGTATTAAATTGCACTGCTAAAGTCAATCCGGGTAACTTCAAATAGCCTTGAGACTGTGTTGGCCCTTTTCAGCCAATCAGAAAGTAGTAACTGTGAATAGATGACCTACTGTTCTGGAAATAAGATTTTAAGTCATTATTCTAAATCTTGACGCTCATGACAGAATCTTAACTTTAAAAACTCATTGTTTTATTTAAGCAGCTCATGAGAAATTAGTCCAATGCAATCAATCATATGTAGCATGACCATGAGACAACTTGCCGTATTCTATTTGACACATCCTTATAGTTCAACTCTACCTATCATTAAAGCAAGTACCTAATGTCGTTAGGGGTTTTTAGGAAGTGAGTAAAACGTGCACATAGAAAGAGCATTATTGTTATTACTATTTCTTTTGCATAATCGATTTTATATTCGTAGTTCAGGATCAAGATATTATCGTTAATAACCGTGATAATAATAATAATCTTTGATATTCTTTTCTTTTCAACAGATCACCTGATATTACTGATTCAACACCAAATTTAACTGAATCCATTGATTCTTCTGTATTAATTAATGATGTGAATGACGTTGAAATTCTTTCTGATAATAATGATGATGAAGATCATTTATTCGAAGCATTAAATCTACCCAATCTTGGTTTATCATATCGCAGAGGTCAACGACAAACACAAACTGGTCATATGAGTCGTTTCCTTGTTCAACTACATGGTGATCCATGGAGTTATGTTAATCAATTTATTGGTCGAAATCTTGATGTTATCAAGTAAGCTTCTATCTCTTTTATATATATTACTTTGACAGTCATATTATATACTTTAGTGTATAGTTGGTTTAAATTGATGAACCAAGCATACAGTGAACATTATCAGTCTAATTAGTAGAACTCGTTCTGCATTTGTATGTATTCACTTCATTTTATCCAGTAGACTTTATACCTGTTTCGTATATCATGTCTATTGTTGTCTTTAGACATTTTGTATACACAATCACAGAATTTTGTCTTGATCTCACGTCAAGCCAGTTAGTTAGTCAATGATGAAAATATTATGTTTATAAATTGTTACTGTTAGATTTTTGTAATAGTTTAACACTCATAAGTGGAGATACACTTCAGAGACTCATAAAACAAATGCTTTGGAGATTGAACTTCACATTACTTAATGTCATTATTGAATTACTGCTGTGCCAACAAAACTTCTATAGGATTTGGATATTTGCACAGAATTGTTCACTAAACTGTTCTCAGTATCAACAATATCATATTATCTAGTTTTTACTGTTTATTCCATTCCATTAAATGAAGTTTTTAAAGTGTATGAAAACTTTTAAACATGTTTGTAATATAGATGGATATAATTAGACATTGAACATGTTCAATGTTTAAAATTAGTGTCTCCTTGTTAATAAAAAAAATTCAACTGAATATTTCAATGTTACTATGACCAAGTTATTTGATTCAAATTTGAATTTCTTCTAAATTCATTGTGTGTGGACTGTGATACTGCCCGGATGCCCAGACTGAAGCAGGTAGTTTGCTTAATGGGCCACGCCCAGAGCCTTCGACCTAAAGGTCTGATCCGCAAAGCAGTGGAATAACGTCAGGAGATGCAGTATCATGGTAGCCGGTGGTCAATAATTGGCTCATACACCGTTTATTCCCTCAGGATCCTGTAGTCCATGTACACCATTGGTGTGAAATCACGGTTTTTCAACTCCCCTGGGTAAACTCTCCGTTTCCAGCAATCCGGTTAAAGCACCGGACATTCGCTTTTCGTCCTCTCAATTTCGTAAGTAACACCGCTGTCACGAGAAGGCAATGAGTAGGACTTCCATGTCAGTCGCTGTATATGCATGACCATGTGAGATCATTTCGAGTGTGTTGACTCTCACCACCCTCGGCCGTAGTAAGGTATTCGGAGGCAGATTAGTTCAGTAATATAAAGACATTTATAACCTGTAATTTTATTCATCGGGAGTATTTTAAAACACAGAACGATCCTATGGAATTTTTTATGGATTTTTCTAAATAATTTTACTGTATTACCCCCTACATCACGAGAAGCAGTAATGATCATTCATTTATTTGTATTTTGTTTATTTATCTTCATTTTTTGCTTGCTGTAACATGTTTGACTTATATCATGTATTTGAAATCATGAGTCACTTAAAGCTAGACCACCATGGAAAACACGGAAGCACTAGTGACTGACTTCAAGAGACACTCCTGGAGTTCAACCAGGTCCGTTGTGATATATCAGCTCACTGAAGACAATGGTGACGGTGGGGCAAGTTCCTGGATTAGTTGAAGTTAGACGTTAACACCGTTGGCTGCCGGCTCAGTGGTCTAATGGATAAGCGCTCGCGCGCAAAACTGGTAGGTCCTAGGTTCGAATCTCACGGGGGGGGCGGAGTCCTGGATGTGCACTGCTGAGGAGTCCCATACTAGGGCGAAATGGCCTTCCAGTGTTTCCAAATTTTCCATATTGGTGTAGCTTCAATTGACTCTTGATTTCAAGTATTGAAATTACTAATATCTCCACAAAACCCCTTCTGATTATATCATATATGTTTTTCTTCAAAAATTCACCAATCGGAGGCAATAAATAGTCAATGAAATTTCTTCTCACACCTCAGATCCACTTACAAATATACAAAATCTGTTATGTGAACACCCTTTTTGTTACACACCACGTTTCATTCACACAACAGCAAATACTTTAAATATTGTTAACATGATTAGATGATCTCTTTAGTATACAGTTAATAGGAGAACCATGTACCTGTTTGTATTCGATAATTTTGATGTTTGATTATGTTTCCTTGAAAACGTGTGGATTAGATTACCGAACGAAACATTGATTTTACTTATAATTCAATCAGTGAGATTTTACAAATACATTCTTCTTTCTTAATGTATTACTATTTCTGTTTTTGTTTGTTTGTTTGTTTGTTTTTCTAGTACTAATTCAGAAGATTACTTCATACATTGTGTATGTAATCGACTATCACGATTAATTGCTTTACGTGCCAGTTTACCATGTGTTCCTGGACCAGGTGATGGAGATGTTGATACAAGTGTAGCGATTTTAAATGAAATCGGTGGACCAAATAATTTATCTCGATTAATTGGAATAATGAATGATTTATTAAATCAATGTTGTGCAGATTTCAAAGTTTGTTGTGAATTCACCGGTATTAGCAAGAAAATAAATCGATTAGTTATGGAATATGCGAGTAGTTTAAATGTATCAATGATGGTATCCAACGATAAACAACCGGTTGGTGATGATAATGAACGAATTATCCAGTATTGTACATATTATCCTTTGCATTTGGATAAGTTAAAACGGATTCGTGTAAGTGTGCGTGTTTTACTCATCGTTTTGGTCTAAATATTTCCATCTTTTGGGAGGGGCATTGAAATCCTTCGTCATTATTATAATTATTAAATGCAGTTGATTGGTCACTGAGCAGTGATTAATGACATGTTTATCTAGTTCTGTCAGCTAAACTACACTATGTGGGCAAGTTAAGTGATTGGAGTTGTTCGATACAATACTCTCCACCTAAGTTTCTTTTTCAATTGTTACTCGTAAATATAGCGATCTTGAAGGGACTTATGCTCCTCACAGAATTCGAACTCGCGTCACCCACCTTCACTGTCTAAAAGCTTGTCACTCAGCTATTCAGGTCACGATTAACATTTAGCTGACATTTCACTTAATTGAAATTGATTGCTCATTGTATCCAACTTTAACCATTTTACCATACAAATAAATCGCACTGCTTCGAAGTTCCATGCATAAACGGAACACCTGGTTATAAGTGATATTACTCTAACTGGTATCGATTCATTGTGTAAACTATTTCTCGTTCATTATTTATTTTATTTATCTTAACAAATTTAATAGTTGAATTCATGAGTTGATTTAAACTAAACGGTTATTGAAGTCCTGGAAGCACTGGACGGTCGTTTTGTCCTAGTATGGAACTCCTCAGTAGTGCGCATCCACGATCCCGCACGCGGATATGCACTACTGAAGAGTCTCATACTAGGACAAAGGGATCGCCTAGTGCTTCCAGGATTTCACTGACCATCTAGCTTAGATCGCCTCATGAATGTAATCATTAAAATTACTGCGATCTTCACAGATCTTCATTCTGATAATTATCAAATTTAATTTACTAACGTGGTATACATATGCATATTTTTTTGTTGTTGTTAGATATCAACTCAAAATTTAGATCAAATTATCCGTGAACATATTTATCAATGGAATATATTTTGGATTGTTTTTCAAAAACAAACAATCAATGAACCATTTAATTTATCCAAATTATCTTGTCTATTCGGTTCCGAAGGTTGGACATGGTTAACTAACAATTCAGAATTATTATCAACATTCACTCTAGAAAATTCAAAACAATTAATTGAAATCACTGAATCTTATATGGACTCATTAAAATTAGCTTTCACTAATGTATTAACATATACTACCCAATTGCTTAGTTTGAATACATTTCTATGGAATAATGCTATGCATGAAGTTTATGAAAAATTATCTTCATCCATGAGATATTTACAAGAAACTTTAAATTCTTTACTGAATGCCTATAAAACTTGTAATCATGTTGTATTGTTTGCTTCTGTGTTTGAATCTGTACAACAACAGATTAATGTTGAATGGAATAAAATTCATAGTGAATTAAGTATCATATCTTATGATAGGATCAATAATGGTAATGATCTAACAAATCTTCAAACTACTAATATTACTACTAACAACAATTTAAGTAATATAAATAGCAGTATGTATCAATCAGATGTGAAATTTGAACAATTAATTAACCGCTTAATTCATTCCATGCTTAAAGCTATTGAAATTCTGCATGATTCAGATCATATCAATGACAATGTTGATAATAAATTGGATCAATTAAGTTTATTGCATCATTTTTCTACGATGATTTCAAAATTATTTACTTTAGTATTACCTCAAATTAACAAATACTTAATAAATATCCGTTCAATGTTATTACAACAACAACAACAACAACAATCTACATTGTTAAAGAATAAATATGAAATAGTTTCTCAATCAAGAATAATCATCATTCAATGTATATATCCATTGATGGATGGTTTATCGAAAGCATTATGTATACGTTGTATACAATTTTGGCATTTATTAGATATATGGTTTAAACTTGGTGAATTTGCAATGCAAATAACTGGACGTATAATTACTGAAGGATTTTGTCGTCCAGCTAATTTGGTTAGAGATAATCAATTAACAGGTGATGAAAATGGTAGTTCATCAAGTTCCTCAAAAGCAGATAATGAACAATCGGTGGATAGAGGTGGTGAATCAGGCGGTACCAGTTTAACATCGAATACAAACGATGCAGTTAATGCAAAAGATGTTACTAATGAATTAGAATGTCAAGAACAGATTGAAGGTTTATTGAATGATCGTAAACAGCAAAGAGACGATAAGGATTTGAATAAAAATAGGAATGACAAAGATAACAATACAAATGGTATTGAAATGCCAGATGATGATTTTGACGGACAATATGATGACCCAGATTTGGAAAATTGTGATCTTGACAATGATGACTCAGAACAATTGGAACAAGAGAATTTTGATGATAAGATGGATGAAACAGATGGGCATAATAATGACGATCTGGCTAAAGAAATGTGGGCATCAGATGATGAGGAAACTGAAAAGGATGATGATAATAATAAACAGAAACGTGATTCTGATGAGAATAAAGAAAATAATAAAACTGGAGGTGTTGAGGATGATAAATCACGTCATAGCAGTAATAAAAAAGCAGAACACGATTCTGGTAATATTCAAGAACAAAAAAGTAAACAGAATCCTGAATCTACAGAAGATGATGATGGTGAAAATGACGAAGATCCTTGTGACAAACTTGATGAACTTGAGAATAAATCACCGAAACGCAAGAAACCAAAACATGCACATGATACTCCCGGAAATCGAACTACTGTGGCAAATGAAGACATAATGCAAGATGAAATGAATGATGAATCCGAAAAACCTACTGATAATAAATCGGAATCGACTCAAGCAAAACCAAGTGATGATCATGAAACTTCAGATGTTGATGAACATGATCAAGGTTTACCTGTAGATATTGATGCTGAACAAATGAATAATGAGGAAGATATGACAGAAAGAGATGTTGAAGATTTGCCAGGTGATTTATTCGATAATCAAATGGATTTAGACGCGGACAACGATGGGGAAGAAATCGGTAAAATATTTTCCTTTTATTTCGAATGTAAATATGTTTTATTGTTCAGACTATGAACACTAAGCATTAGATTACTAAATCACAATACTTGATCATGTGATACACTCAACTTATATCTTCTACCAATGATCAAGAAGTAGATATAGGCGAGAATGAGGAGATTTATTAGCACACCATTCAAAGCAGTAAACCAGTCGGTTACATTCGAAATGATTTTCATATATAAGGGCTAAATGTCACTATCTGGTTACTTAAACTATCGGTCGAAAATATGACATAATATCAGTTAATCTTTGTTTAACGTACCTAGGAACTTTCCTAATTATTATCAGTAGACATCCTTAATCAATTACTTTTAGAACACATCTTTATCTCCTACTAATTCTTCATCTTCTGAACGTTTTGTATATTTCCACCTTGTAACTGCGATTTTATGTGTTTCTTCAGGGATGTAAGAGGGAGGTTGACTATGAATACAGTGGTCTTGAGTGCTGTTAGAGGTATGAGGGCGGTTATCACTTCCCGGTTGCCCACGCCGTGGAAGGGTTCTTCTGGAGGTACCTGAAAAGGAAATTGGATTAGAGGTGGTCATAGTGACCTGAGAGCGTGACCGCAGTGCCCAAGGGATAGCTACTTGAGGTCGGTCACACACGACCTTTTTATGAGTGATTTTTGTGTTAGCTCCGTACTTGTTGAGTCCTTACCGCCGGAGACGGATATCCGTGGGATGTAAGAAAAAACTATTTTATTAACTTAACATTCCAGTGTTTCTACGTAGAGATTTTTAACCCCTCCCCAAAAAAAACTTCATCACTTCATTCCTCTATATGTGTGTTTTAGATCAATCATCTGGTCAATTAGACGGAGAGGAAGTTAATGAAGAGGAATCTACGATAAATGCGAATGAAACAAATGAAAATAACAAAATTGAAACTATGGATATTGGTTAGTTGTAGGCAAATAATCAAACTTCTTTATTAATTTTTCCAATAGATATGTACTCATCTCATTTATATACTTTTCTACAATAAGAAATGATACAAAATAATGATTGATCACCATGTAGTGGTAATCACACCACGTCCTATTCATTTAGTCCTTATTACTTGTTGAGTTCTATGGACCTATGATGAAAACACTTTACATGGAGTGTTAAATTATTTTAATCAACTCTAATAACTAGACAAATGATGCCTTCGTTAATGGTCAGTAATCAATCAGTGTGATTACCTCAGTCTTACAGGAGGCCATTCATGACCTGAATAGGTCAATGGTAACGTCTCAGGCTGTGATATGGGTTCGAATCTCTCAGGAACCATCATTTCCCTCATGGTTGATAATGAATATCCGTACCAATCAGATATTATGCTATAGGATTCTACAAATCTAGTGTACTGTTCAATTAACCATAAATCAGTTTATTCTTCAGTCAACATTTTGTAAGAATATTCATAAATTATTATTTCTAAAGGAATATGTATATTTTAAGGGGAAAACCTCGACTTAACCATTCTTTCCACAAATTTTGTAGCATAAAGTAATCGTAGCTAAAAGACGGTTCAGACTTGAAACTCGTCATCTAAATTTACATCGATCCCAACTGAGATTAACCAGAATACAATCCAGAGTATCAACAAGGAAATAATTCAAATTGTCTCATAATCTGACCATTATATCCGTTGAAGAAACTAATGGTTATCTAGGCTCTGTAGGCCAATGGGTAACTTGTTGGTTTTTAAAGTGGGACGTATCGGCTTCAAGTCACAGTGTGTTACATATAAACACTGAAACTCAGGTACATTCGACTGACGAGCCATAAGTAGGATGAAAGGCACATTTGAAATTCCACTGTCATCTAAAATTCATTTCTTTTATAAAATATACATACTTTTTAAAGAAGCTAAGACAATATTAATCAAAGTATCATCCACACAAAACATATACTGAGTACCTATACAACAGTTTCGATGACAAGAGTATAACTTTCGAACCAAAGTGGCCTTGTAAAGCCTCATCCAATTACTAAAATCAAAATAAGATTCTAAATTAGTGTGAAGAACTTGAACAGAGTTGGAATTCAGAGTAACCATTTTCATCACGAACTGACATATGAATGAAGGAATCGATGAGTCATTTTCTTGAATCTGATTGATTCATCTAAGAATTATAGTCTTGCCGTAGTGGTTCAACTATTCTTCGGTTTGTATATTTCCTTCTTTATTTAATTATCTATCATCAGATGAACAAAATACTGAAATTTCCGAAAATGTTGAAGTATTTCCGTATTACGGAATCGGTGCAAGTGATTCGAATAATAATAATAATAATAATCAATCTAATGTAAGTTCTCTTAATGTCAGACATTATATATAGTTTAAAACAATAATTATTTTTTTTCAAAATAGCATGAACATTAAGGCATTTGAAAGGTAGCATGTCAGTAGAGTAGCTTTCATTCTGTTCTAGCGATAGAATCCAGGACCCATTTGTCGTTAGATATACCTTCATCTTGATGTTTGTTTATAGCCTTCTACTGGTTTGCTCCCACCATGTGTCACTATAGAGGCGGCACTGGATTGTTCTGTCTTACGGTAAATACAAACCCTATAAGCCCACTGAGGTATAATCATATGATAGTCGATCTATGATATTACGTGATGATCATTGAATCTCATTGATGTCACTATCTATTTCACTGCTGATATGAAGTAACACCTCACTAATCATGGTTGCTTGATAGAAACTTTGAAATTCATCTTAAAACAATCTATTCAATCAGTATCATTCTATATTTTAAATTTCATAAACAGCAAACTGTAATATTTTCATACTTACTTACGCCTGTTACTCCTCGTGAACGAGCATTGGCCGCCCACTAGCACTCTCTATCCAACCCTGTCCTGGGCAATCGTTTGCAGCTCTTTCCAGTTGTTATTCATCCTTTTAATATCTGATTCTATTTCCCGACGTAGTGTTCTTTGGTCTTCCTCTTTTCCACTTCCCTTCAGGATTCTAATATTTTTCATACACATTAGATTTTCCGTTTGATTTGTTTAAAATTACTTTAAATTTTAGGCTTTCGGAGGAGATGAGCATAATCCTCAAGATGATGATAAAACAGTAAGCTCATACATTTTGTTGTTTTGTTAATCTTATCTGTTAATTAATTTTTTTCCCATTATGTTGAAGTTTAACTATGATTGACTTGTACTTCTATTAGAACTGACTTTCTGTAGGTTTACTCAATCAGTCTGTTACTACATTGACCTAATTTTAACAAAATTATAAACTTATAGACAACAGTTGGAGTTCAATTGGGTAAATAACAAAAACTCAGCACTTAAATTAGTATGATTCGCTTTCCACACACAGGTTTTTAGCTTTGAAGAAATCATGCAGTTAGTAGATCCAAAACTATTCATAAAACAATTATGCATAACGTTGAAAATAAACAACTGTTTCTTGTTAATCTCTTCGTTCATTGCCAGTAGTCGATATGATCAGATGTCAGCAGATGACTTAATAAAAAAGAACCTCCGACAATACGGGTAACCGAATTGTCATAATCATCCCATATCTCTTAAACCACTCAAGCACTAGCTTTAACACAAATATCCTTCTTATCATGTTTAACAGAGGTGTGGATTTCATTATTTTATAAATTTGTACGAGCATATTGTACCATCATTTAGACAGGTTCTAAGTTTCCCTGGTACCCGTATATGAGATACAATCTAAGTGTCAAGGCTAATGATTCCACCTGGTTACACTCAAGCCAAAATGGAGCGGGGTTAGGGTGTAAGTTAGTCTACTAATATTTTACAATTTCGAATAATTTATGACTATTAGCATAGGCTAATCTCACTTGTTTGTTTTTGTATTTGCTAATCAACTGACTAATCGTGAAAGGAATTCAATAATGTCGATCATGATGATACTGATGTTAATTCTTCCGATCAAACTTCTTCTGCACAACGTGGCAATCAAGGAAATGTTTCAGGTGAAAAGTATACTACATCAACTTGTCAATCAGATACTTCCGGAGCCAATGCAGAACAACAACAACAACAGTGTCAGCAAGACGTTAATAGAAATCAAACTCACTCTGGTCCAAAACCAACATCAGACAATCGAAGTTTATCGAACAAACAAAAGGCTCTGTCTAAGGTTAGTCTTGACAATTCGTCTAGTTAAGATCAATCCATGATGTAAACTATAAAATTTAATAATCTCCACAAATCCACTATATTAATGATGTGTGTACTAGTGCTTAATTTCTGATAATCCTTCCAGGAATTCTAGAGAGAAACCGCGATTAATGGAGTTCACCTAAGTTGGATATGATGTAGTTACTCACCAATGTCATTAGTAGATAGTTGTACAACATCGCAGTTGGATTAAAGTTAAGAAATGTAAACCATCCTGCGTCTGAAGCGATAGATCTCTGAGTATCGAGTCCTTTATTGTGAACACTGATACAGGAATACGTAGTTGAACGAAACACTCCCTTAAATTCACTTATGGTGTAATTTTTAATTTTAATAACTTGCCGATATCCACTTAATTAACTGTACCCATGCTGTCGATCACTATTCATCACTTTGTTCAGTGTTTCATCACCTCTTTTGATGGAGTTTTGTTCTGTAAGCTGGATGATTTGGTCCATCCAAAAATTCAGTTATGTTAATTGATACTATTAAGTGAATAGTTTATTGATTCCTTTCATTTCTATGCTGTTTTCTGCGTAGTATTGTGATGAACAAGAACATAGATTGAGACAATTGACTGCATTTAAGTACATAATTACAGAATCCCTTGGTCAAATATGAAAACCATACACTAAATACCTTATTTGGAAAATTTCATCATTTGTCCTTCATATTTTGTATGATTCTTCCAGTTCATAATTCCTTTCTATTTTCTCTTTTATTCACTTCAACTCGATTTTCTGAGCCTTCTGCTACCAGGTTTTCCACCTCCGATTGATGTTACATACTACTTATGTTGACGGACATAAAATAACTCTTGTTTTGTTTTGTTTGCATTGTCTTTGTAGGTTGAAACCATAGAAGTAGACTTGGAACATTGTTCAGAAAAACAACAATCACCGTTTTCTAATCAAAACTCAGAACTATTTCAACATTTACCAAATTCAGAAGACTTAAATGCTCATAATAATGATGATGATTATCCATGTGTTCGTGATTCTGCCACAATAGATCAAGCTGAACAGCAACTATTAGGCAACAGTGATTCAATGAATAAATCTAGTGATAATGATGGAGAGAAGGCGGAAGACATTGGATTAGAAAATGATAATGACAATAACAATAATGATGACGGAAAATTGCCCACATCTGAATTAGAGGTATACTACTATTTTCTGTTTGGTTCATTTCTATTGATTGTTATAATTTTACCATTGATACTATGGGCTTTATTTGACCAGTCTTTGTTAGCATATGTGCATCCTGTATGAATTATCTCGTTATTGCCATAAAGTCTTGATGCGAACATTAACACTGAGTTACAGATGTAGAACAACACATTCCGCAGATAGGAAATTACAGTGTTTCCATAATATGTATGCATATCATTCGATCATGCATTTGTATCTTGCTATGTGTTCCGCAATCTGAACCGTCTTCTCTTCTGGTTATCAAGTATCGTGCCTACTCAGTGATTTCGATGTACTAAATCTCTTCACTCCACAACTTTGACAAGTTTGAGGCCATGTTCAGCTACATACTATTTATAAGTGATCTTTTGATTAGCGTTCCCTATATAGGGAAATCCAACTGATAAGTCTCGGACAAGATGAAACAAGCGTTCTGGATTGCATTGCTGTCATCCATCTGGATTTGCTTAAGGTGTTTATTTTGTTGCTATTACAAGTTTTTTTTAAAAGAAGTAAAACAGATATTGCTTCCTTGCGCTGATGTGAATCCAAAATTATTTATTATTATTTTAACACAGGTATTGGTACATGCAGGCACCAAATACATATGCGCCACACAGATCTCATTGGATATGTGTGAGGGCTGTGATACTGCCTGGGTGCCCAAACCGAAGCAGGTGGTTTTCTTAGTGGGCCACACACCGAACCTTCGACCTGAACGTCTGACCCACAAGGCAGTGGAGCATCGTAAGGAGATGCAGTCCCATGGTAGCCGGTGACCAATGATTGGTTCATACGCCATTTGTTCATTCAGGATACTGGAGCCAGCCCATGTGCACCATTGGTTTGGGATCCGGTTAAAGCGCCGGACATTCGCTTTTCGTCCTCTCAATTTCGTAAACAACACCGGTGTCACGAGAAGGCAGTGAGTAGGACTTCCGTGGCAAAGTCTATATGCGCGTGGCCATGTGAGAGCATTTGGAGAGGGAGAGCGGACTCTCCCACTCTCAGCTGTACCAGGGCATTTGGGGGCTAAATGTAGTGTCAGGAGTGGGATTCGAACCCACGCCCACAGAGTGGACTGCGACCTAAACATTTTGCCCTACCTTCAATGTACACTGAATACATTTTTAAAAAAATACGTATTAATGGGTTTATTTTTTGCATAATTATATAAATCTTTTCTATAGAAAACTGATACTTCCACAAATGTATTATCTCAACAAAATAAACAATTAAAACCTTTTGTGAAAGGAAAACAAGTACACGGTGATCATGAAGCAGTTGAATCAGATCCAACAAAAGAATTCGTTTCAACTTTAGGTGCACAAAGACCACCTGAATCAATCAGTTGTACAAGAGTAAGTTCTTGTAGTTGTTTATTAATTGAATTATCTATATTTTTTGTTATTGCCTACTTCTACTTTTAATAAACAGTTGAAGTTGTTCGACAGGAGACCCTAGCGCTCAGTTTCTTGCTAGTTGATACTTGTCAGTGATGTGTTAGTTGTTAGTTTCGAAGCTATTTTTTGCCACGATTGAGATGTCGTTGAATAGCAAACTAATCATTTCCACTTCACACTAGATAATTCTCGCAAAATTTGCGAGAAAGGACTTAATGATAGTTATTGACACTGACTGGTTATTAACAGTTTACCTTTGTAGAATGCTGTATAGTTTTATGCAATGCGTAATATAGAATGAATTTCCTGAAAATCGAGTTGATATTTTCTAATGATGAGTTTGTTTGTTTTTTACAGACTGAGAGTTGTACCGTTTCTTACAAAGTTGAGGACTTTCGAAATAAACTGATTGCTGATATTGACACTTCAACATTGCATAGTTCACATGGATCTCTGTTATTCTTGTGTTTTCCCTTCATTTCAATGTTTATTCTTTATCGAAGTTTTAACATCATGATCGAGTGATACCTCAAATATGGTGAACTAAAAATGCAAAAGTATCTGTAAAAACGGTACTATAATTATGAAATTACCTGAAATATAATTCAAGCATCAACTTTTGAGGTGTCCACAGTATTTATTGAGTTCGTGTACAATCAGGGAACAGTGCTTCATAAACGGGCACATAGGATTATTTATAGTAACATACGATAAGACATGTAACAGCTAACAACTCTGTGGAAATGTGATTAGTTTTCTAATCGAACTCTAGATTCGGTTCCTAAGCTCCTCCTGTAACCCCCAGGTTAAGTCTGTACAGCGACTTGAACACGAGAGAAAAGGAGCAAAATATAAAAGAAAACGCTATACTCTAAGTTTCGTTTATGTACAGAAAATCTAGGGATTTTATAACATTTTAAATGGCCTTGGATATCCGGAAAATTCTGAAACGCCACTAAACATAGTTGCAGTATAGATAGTTATCTAATCAGAAACTCGACGTGTGACTTTTCACTTTCTAGATGTTTCTGACAAAACTTATATTGAATGCTGATTGGATAAGATGTTTCTCAGCATTATCAGATCCTTCTTTTGGCTTAATTTTCGAGTAGTTTTCTGAATCTCCCTAAGAAAATTAAAATGTCAAGCAGCCTCAAAATGGAAATAAAAGAACACTGAAGTAGAAAAACTGATACAATAAAACAAACTTTCAACAGGTACCTTTGATCTGACAATATCTCATGCAAGCAATAAGTAATAGATAAACTGAATATTGTTAGTTTATTCGAATACTAAAACATATTATAGAACAACAGATATGTTTCATATTCCATGGTGAAAAGTTACGTGAAATGCAACAAGTTATTGAATATTAGTAAGTAAGTATAGGGTAATACACGTAGAGGAAGTGGAATGACATGAGAACTAACATGGAATGCAAACAAAGTTAACAATCAGTGTGGTTTAATTTAACATCTATTCTCTCTTTCTCTCTTAATTTGTTTATTCATTTTACAGACTGAAGTTTTACTTCAACCAGCTAATGTAAAAATGTCTACAGAGATTTCAACAGATCTACAAATTTTAGAGAATAAATTTCTAGAAACATCACTTGAAAATTGTCTTGATTGGTCAATTTATTGTCAACGATCAAGTAGTTTAGCACGTCAATTATGTGAAACACTTCGTTTAGTTCTTGAACCAACTAAAGCTTCACGTTTACGTGGAGATTATCGTACAGGGAAACGTATCAATATGCGAAAGGTTAGTTTATCTAATATATATGTTGTATTTCTATAAACCTTTAAATTGTATTATCCATTTAAGTATATATCCTTAAACAAACTATATATGGTGAAGATTAATTTTTAGATATGATTAACAATCCACTTGATATTGTTTTACTTGAATCTTCCCATTGATGTTTAGGACTGAAATTGTTCAGCCTCTTATTGGCCTATGTGCATACTGTGCGTATTGCCTCGATATTGCTTTAATTTACAAGCATTATAAACAAAGATGGATAGTGGCTATCAGTGGAATCCAGGACGCGCGTTTCGTCCTATTTGGGTCGCATCATCTGAATGAACCTGCATCTCAGAGTTGATGTTCACTCTGGGACTCGAACACAGTACTGTTCGCTTCAAACGCCATCACTTTATCCACTTAGCTACTGAGTCCTGATAGCCACTTACTTGTGCAATGGGGTAAAGTTTAATTCACTTGGTATTGTTTTACTTGAATCTTCCCATCCATCCAGCTGACGAGTCCCAAATAGGACGAAACACGCGTCCTGGATTCCACTGCTAGCCATTATACATCTTTGCTTATGATTAACAATCGCCTAAAATACCCAGGACAGAATTTGATGAAGAATCCTGGTGGGCAGCCTATGCTCATCCACAAGGGGTAACAGGCATAAGTAATTAGATATATAGAGGGAGTTAACTGTAGTTAGAATACGACCTGAAACCAGTTCATAAACTGATTGATTATTCTATCTTAATTATACAAAGATATTCAGTCTTTCAGTTTCAATCTATGGGGACATTCATAACATTTGCTTAAAGACTATGGACAGTATTATTGAAAATAGATTTGGTTGATGTTAATACCTTAAGTTTTCATTTATCTTTACTTATGTTAGCTATGAACGAAATAGTATTGTAAACATTTGATTGATATATCTAACACTAGCACTTAGCCTCTTTTGAATTTCATCTTTTTCTTTCAGATTCTATACTCTATAAGTTTACAGTTACAAGAAATGTTAAATTCGTAGGTTTTAGTGTTAGAGTTTGTCAATCTATTCGTTGGTTACTAGTCACATATACTTACTGTTGGTGTCTTATCTAGAACTTGAACTTCGAGCTCTCTAGGGTGCTGGAGTGCATCTTATGTTTAATAATATATGGATTAGGTTTCTATACTCTGTGGCTATTACCTTACTTCAGTAAGATATGTCTACGATTTGGAAATACCACTGTGTGAAAATAGTTTTTCATGATTTACTAATGTAAACAGAAGACGTGAAGGGTATTCTTTTTGATAGTTTAATGTTTAAAGTGAAATGTGTCATTGACTTTTATGGTTCTTTCATTTGATCAATTCATGATTACTTTCTTACAATTCTCTGAAGGAATTGTCGAGGTAGTAAATCTATCTAGTGCCCCCGAATTCCCTGGTATGGCCGAGAGTGGGGAGAGTCCGCTCTCCCTCTCCAAATGCTCTCACATGGCCACGCGCATATAGACTTTGCCACGGAAGTCCTACTCACTGCCTTCTCGTGACACCGGTGTTGTTTACGAAAATGAGAGGACCGAAAGCGAATGTCCGGTGCTTTAATCGGATCCCAAACCAATGATGCACATGGGCTGGCTCCAGTATCCTGCGGGGACAAATGGCGTATGAACCAATCGTTGGTCACCGGCTACCATGGGACTGCATCTCCTTACGATGCTCCACTGCCTTGTGGGTCAGACGTTCAGGTCGAAGGTTCGGTGTGTGGCCCACTAAGAAAACCACCTGCTTCGATTTGGGCACCCAGGCAGTATCACAGCCCTCACACATATCCAATGAGATCTGTGTGGCGCATATGTATTTGGTGCCTGCATGTACCAATACCTATGTGTTAAAATAATTACATAATAAATAAAATCTATCTAGTGAACAGTCTCATCCAACATGTGTTTTTTTATTTTGGACTCATCAGCCGGTTGTGCTTACTATTTCCCAGTATTGATTTGGAGTTCAATGTTTAAATCATTGAATTCAATAACTTAGTGAATAACATATTTGCTTTTGAAACGAAAAGTACTGGGTCTTAGTCTCAATGTGAATATCAACATTGGTATACAGGTACATCTAACTAATCAGAACGAGACATCTGTCCTGAATTCAACTGCCCCAACCACAACTAATCTACAATATGACAGTCCATTTAGGACGCACGTATACCAGCAACGACTGATCAAACTTCATTCTTGAATATCAACATAATGATCTAATCAGAGACTATAGTTAAGAAACTGTGTGTAGACTATTTCTTGAACTGTTTATTATTATTTTTTTTTAAATAATAGACGCTAAACATTTCCATTTAAGAATGTCCCTAAAGAAGAAATCGACTTATAGACAGAAACCTTCTAGTTCATCATCTTGAGTATCATTACAATTTGAGATGATAATAATCATACATATCTGTTTATTTCATTTTTCCTTTTGAAAAAACAACTAGATCATTCCATATTTGGCTAGTCAATTTCGTAAAGATAAAATTTGGCTACGTCGTTCACAGCCTAGTCAACGTGAATATCGTATTTTAATTGCTGTAGACGATTCATCATCAATGTCTGAAAATCTTTGTAAACAAGTAAGTTATTAATGATGATTTATTACATCTTTGATATATATATATATATACCCAATAAATATACAGGAGAAAACTTGTATCTATCTTGGTTAAGTCCTTGATACGATAGGCTAATTGGTTTAACCTTTAGACTAGAAAAACGCGAGTTCGAACTAAGACTAATGACCTTGGTCAGAGAGATGAAAAATATCCTATCACTTGATTGGTTAACAAGCGCACATGAGAGAAAAGACAAACCAACTGAAACATTACTCAATTATTATAAAAAGATACATGAATAAATAGACGACTAACACGATCACAACGAAACGGCTGTCCAGGTTTTCCATGGTGGTCTAGCTTCAATTGACTCATGATTTCAACCAGTGAAACTTCTGAAATCTCCACACAACCCCTTCTGAAAATACAATTATGTCCAAACTCTGGGCATTAGGGCAGAAGAAGTCATGTTTAAATTATAACAGCTTTGGAACAGAATAAGGTATGATAGTGAATCATACATTGAACGGAAGCTTATAGATCATAGGGCCACCAGAGTTATTAGAAATGTGTATTTTCCATTGAATACTGGCCCAGTAGTCTAGAGACTAAGCTTTTAGATACATGACTGAAGTTTCTAAGTTCGGTTGGTGGATTCAATCTCATGAATGCTCACTACTGAGGTGTCTCATACTATGACAAAACAGCCATTCAGTAATTTCAGGTTCTCAGTAATGATCAGTTCTTGATTCAAAGTAGGAAGATAATTTTAACTAATGTATCGCTACATAATTCTAACAGCTTTATAAACTGAACTTCAAAGCAATTAATCCCTTTGATAAATTTCGATAATGCAATGAGAAGACGAAGTTTATCAGAATTATGTGCAATACATTTCAAACAATCCGATCACACATCTATACTTGTTAAGACATTTTCATATGAAGATTAAAGGTCAACTAGACAGGTTAAAGGTAAACCATGACAAAGGAGAAAAAATATTAAAGTACACAAAAACAAATGCGATTACCACTCTGGATAATAAATCAGTATTACCAGGGTAGGTTAAGGGTAAGGACAAATTGTTTTTGACCACATATAGGGGTGTCAATTTCCGTATAGTATACGTCCTTGAAGGCTTTTATATAACACTACAAATACTGACTTGATATCAACCTTTGGACGAGTCTCAATCAAATGTTTCGCAATGGAGGATGATGTCTGTCTATCCTTACATCTTATTTGGCTTACCTTTAACCTGTCTAGTTGACCTTTAATTTTCATATAAAAATGTCTTAGCAAGTATAGATCTGTGATCAGATTGTTCGAAATGTATTGCACAAATATATCATCATATAATTCTGATAAACTTCATCTTTTCATTGCATTATCGAAATTAGAACTAAATGCTAGTATTTCATAAACTTTGAATTACGTGAAATAACAACCCCGACCCCGTAATATGAAGTAGTAAGGTTGACATTATATATATAAATTCTGTGGAGTACGAATAGAGTGAGTTATTCTGATAGATAAACAGCTTCTTGATATATATTGTATTTGTACAAAAATCTACCCTATTTAGTCTGCTCGGATCGTTTTCTTTAGTGGTACATGTGGACGAAGTCGAAGACTCAAGATGTGAGTTATTGAGGGAAAACAAACCAACTATTAGGTGATGAACACGGGCTTTGATTATGAACTATATTATCTCGGGTGATGTTAGGGGATGAGAGTGCTTCTAGCATTGTAACAGGATATTTCTTATTGAGACACCTGAAAAGTGAACTGCGTAAATGATGATCTTGGCAACATTGCCCTAACAGATCACTATTAAAGACTAGTGACACATATCCTTTTTTTGAATAGTTTTTGACTTCATACTTCCCAGATTTTACTACCGATGACGTGTCAACGTACCTTTTATGATAAAACCTCAAGGAATAGGTGTTCTGGTTAATATCGGTCGGTTGAGCCACTATGACATACAAGGTAACTCACTACGTCAAGATAGCACTTACTGTTAATTCCATGTCGTCGTGCTTATTGGGCATGATAACTTGGTTCAACGTGCATTTTTAGCAGATTGGAAAATGTTGAGTGATTTTTCCCAGCCTCTAACTTATCCGAGTTAGTGACCCCCCCCCAAAAAAAAAGTGAGGTGACAATTACCAAGTTTAACTTTTGCTTACTTTGTTGTTATTATACTATTATTTATAGTTATACTTCCACTGTTTTTTCTCTGCATTCTAGATGACTTTTGAATCACTGACAACAGTAATCACTGCATTAAATCTTTTAGAAGTAGGTCGAATAGGTGTTTGCAGGTATGTTCTTAGTTGTATGCAATTTGTTCGGTTACTTTGTTTGATATGAATCACTAGAGTAATGTAATTTATTCACCAAATATGCAGGTTTATACACATGGCTTTGAGATTAACTGTTTCCATGAAGACTTAAAATACCACTATCTGGCTGCTTTGATGAAGTTTCAACTTGTAGCCTATTGATTGACAAGTGAATGTTATAACAGACCGAATTACTTCTGTTTAGGACCATTCTAAATTAGCAATAATTAATTTAATGTATTGACTTTCAAAGAAGAAATCAAGGTTTTGTCCCAATTTTTGTGTATGAACTGACGAATGGAGAATAGCCTTACGTACTTACGGCTGTTACCCCTCACGGAGGAGCATAGGCCGCTTACCAGCATTCTTCATCCAATTCTGTCCTGGGCAATCCTTTCCGGTTGCTACTCATCCTTTTCATGTCTGCTTCCAATTCCCGAAGCAGTGTGTTCTTTTGCCTTCCTCTTTTTCATTGACCTTCAGGATTCCAAGTTAGCGCTTGCTTAGTGATGGAGTTTGGTAATTTCCGCAATGTATGTCTTAACCTCTTTCAAGGTCGTTTTCTAATTTCTTCTTCAGCTGGAAACTCGTTTGTCCTCTCCCACAATAGGCTGTTGTTGTTAGTATCCGACCAACAGACATTAAGTATCTTGCGTAGACAATTGTTTATAAATACTTGTACTTCTTTGATGATGGTTGAAGTAGTTCTTCAAGTTTTAGCTCCGTACAGGAAAACTGTCCTGACGTTCGTATTGAAGATTTTGACTTTGATGTTGGTTGACAGTTGTTTTGAGTTTCATATGTTCTTCAACTGAAGGAATGCGATCCTTGCTTTGCCTTACTGAAAATGAAACACTATACATATGAAGATTATACCTACACAGGTATCCATTGGTTCTTTGTAACCCTGTGGTTACAAAGAACCAATGGATTTCGTTAAGGTCTATTGCACTGATAGATTCTCGCAAACTCATCCCATCAGGTTCTGAATACGATGAAGAGCGTAAAGAAATCAGATCTAGATTAAGCAAAAGTCTAAAGAATGATCGTGAGCATTGGTGGGCAACGAAAGCAAAAGAGATGGAAAAGGCGGCGATTATAGGGAACACAATACAAAATCTGGGAGTTAGACGTTATCCCATCTAACTGGTCACAATCACTTATCGTCCCAATATTTAAGAAAGGGTCAAAATCATCCTGTGACAACCACAGAGGGATTAGTTTGACTAATATAGTATCTAAAATACTAGCTTCGATAATTTTCGGACGCCTAACTAAGACTTGTGAGCTGCAAACACGTGAAAATCAGGCTGGCTTCAGATCTGGTTGTGGCTGCATCGACCACGTATTCACCATTCGTCAGGTTCTAGAACACAGGCATACTTATCGGCGTCCGACGATGGTGGTATTCCTTGACTTAAAAGCAGCGTTTGACTCTGTTGACCGAGAGGTTCTGTGGCAGTGTCTGTCTTTGAAAGGCGTACCTCAGAAGTACATAAACATTGTGAAAGCTCTTTACTCGAACACTACTAGTCGGGTCAGAGCTTATGGCGAACTGCCATCCGCTTTTGCAACCTCAAGTGGCGTCCGTCAAGGCTGTTCACTTTCTCCTTTTTTGTTTAACTTTATCATAGACATCCTGATGGAAATAACGCTCTCATCGACTGAATTCTCGGGTATTGATCTCCTACCAGGAGGTCCACTTATTGACTTAGAATACGCAGATGACATAGTCCTGTTTGGTGAAGACGCTGATGAAATGCAGAGTATTTTGGTAGCACTGAGCAACAATGCTAGAATGTTTGGGATGCGCTTCTCTCCCTCTAAATGCAAGTTGTTGCTTCAGGACTGGTCTGCATCAACACCTGAACTAAGAATAGGGAGTGAAGTAGTCGAACGCGTTGACAACTTCACTTATCTTGGAAGTCTGATCAGCCCTAATGGGTTGGTGTCTGACGAAATCTCAGCACGGATTCGAAAAGCTCGTTTGGCCTTTGCCAACTTACGTCATCTATGGCGAAGGCGAGATATCCGTCTATCAATTAAGGGACGAGTATACTGCGCAGCAGTTCGTTCCGTTCTACTATACGGCTGCGAAACATGGCCTTTGAGAGTAGAAGATATTCGTAAGTTACTAGTATTTGACCACAGGTGCCTTAGAAATATTGCGGGTATCTGCTGGGATCACCGGGTAAGTAATAGTGAGGTTACACGCAGGGTACTAGGGAATGATGGTAAATCAGTTGATGAGGTTATGAATCTTCATCGACTGAGATGGTTAGGCCACGTTCTGCATATGCCTGAACACCGATTACCACGACGCGCAATGCTGACTAGTGTAGAGGATAATTGGAAGAAAGTTAGGGGCGGCCAAACCAAAACGTGGCATCAATGCTTGAAGTCACTAACTTCTGGTCTGAGCCATGTTGGTAGATTCAGACTGCCTGGTTGGGGTCCGCGTGACTATCGTAACCAATGGTTGGAGACTCTTGGTGACATGGCTCAGAATCGATCACAATGGCGTCGGTGTATACACTCTCTGTCTTCCTTAAATCAAGAGATTAAAAACGCTTCAAATCTTCCTTTCTACGTACTAATTCTTTCTTCCTGTACTATCTCCTTATACACAATCTTTCTTCTATATATTACCACCACTGAATTAACTACTCCTATGAATCCGGTGTTCATCTTGTTGTGCTAATGCAGTATGGCAACTTGGACCGATGCATATACGTGCCTGGTCCTACGTTGCAGCTGACTGACTATACCTACACAGAAAGCGTTGCCTTTGTTTATAAAGCAATGAATTACTTAATGATCGTCAAGTCAGAAGTTTGAAGCTCACAATCTGTTTAATATAGTGGAAGAGTATATTGTAGTGAATAAACATGGAATCCACTGTCTTTCTATACGCTTCCTGATTATCAATTGAATGTGAGAAATCATCTTAAAAAATGTATTAGTAGTAGTTCGAGGGCGAAACGAATTCAGTAAGGACTCAATCGGCAGACAAATACGCTCCCTAAGTTCAAATCATCACAATGATTTAATTTTCTTTAATTAAGTCGATATTATGAAAGAGAATGTTAGAATTTTTACTGACCAGATCCTTTGAATTGAGATATCTAATATATGGAAGAATATAGAATATGAGATGTCTATGAAAGATGACTAAACTTCATATTTTACACTTCATTATTTAATAGTTTCGGTGAATCAGTGCGTGTACTTCATGATTTGAAAGATCCATGGGTAACAGATGCTGGTCCACGTGTATTAAGTCAATTCACTTTTGGACAACCGAAAACATCACTTGTTCAGGTATGTGATCTGATTATTCTTTTTCTTCATATCTAGCATATATCCTATGTAGTTTAGTTTTGATAGAAATGAAATTGTGATTGAATTTTCTATTAAACTCATGACTCCATCAAGAATCGAAATCAGGACATACAGATTTGGTTCCTTGGTAGAGTCGCATGCATACACTCCTATGAACTCCCATACTAGGACATCACAACGTTCCAGTACTCTTCCTAATAGTAACATAAGTGAGATCAATCTGTTACAAATACAACATACAAATTAAACCGACCTCCACAAAACCCCTTCAACAAAATTCTAATAATTGCCAACTTGTAATATTCATAAATTAATCACCGATGTTGTCAGAATGACAATGAAAGCTCTACTATCAAACTATCTAGATCAAAAAACTCAACAACACCAAAAGCATCCACTTAAGGTGCACATTTTCTTCACTTCACAATCCAATATATGTAATCTTGGAGATGGAGAAGATTTGTAACTTAGATCCAGAGTTTCTCTCTAAACTAGATCAGTTCATCTTGAAGCTTTCGTTATTCATGTGAATAATATCATCAGTTCAAACTTCTACCTAAGGCACTGGTGTTGTTAATGAACAACAAAATCTTCACGATTAAACTATCCAACTCAAAGAATAAAATCTCATCAAAATTTATTTATTTTAACACATAGATATTGGTACAAGGAGGCAACAAATACATATGCGCTACACAGATCTCATTTGATATGTGTGAGGGCTGTGATACTGCTCGGGTGCCCAAACCGAAACAGGTGGTTTTCTTAGGGGACCACACCCCGAGCCTTCGACCTGAACGTCTGACCCACAAGGCAGTGGAGCATCGCAAGGAGATGTAGTCCCATGGTAGCCGGTGACCAACGATTGGTTCATACGCCATTTGTTCCTTCAGGATACTGGAGCCAGCCCATGTGCACCATTGGTTTGGGATCCGGTTAAAGCGCCGGACATTCGCTTTTCGTCCTCTCAATTTCGTAAACAACACCGGTGTCACGAGAAGGCAGTGAGTAGGACTTCCGTGGCAGAGGCTATATACGCGTGGCCATATGAGAGCATTTTGAGAGGGAGAGCGATCTCTCCCCACTCTCAGCCGTACCAGGGCATTTGAGGGCACCTCATCAAAAAATATATGGTCTTTCTTTGATGTGATCAACAAAAGCTTATCATTCATCGTACAGTTATCTTTTCCTATGTCATAACATACAACATTAGTTTACGGTGTATTTATTTAATTAGCTTTATACTTTGTATAAATATTTTTCGATCTCTAGTTGAACACCATCACATTTATGAGATTAGATACAGAGCCGAAAAACAGTTAACATATATAACTATCAGAAACTATTTAATTCATGTAAACTTTGAAAGAAAAAAAAAAAAGAAATCATTCAATTTATTTTATTCTAGCTACTACAATGTACTATTCACTTGATGAATTCAATTGGTTACATGAATTCTACCAGTACTAATACTATTCCTAGTCAATTATTACTTATCCTATCAGATGGTGTCTTTTCAGAAGATCCACAAAGTCCAGCATTACAAGCTGCTGTTCGATTAGCACGTGATTCTCATATTTTCCCTGTTTGCCTTATTCTAGATGATGTACGAAAGAAGGTGAGTGTACATTAGTTATTTGTCATTGTCTTATGATGAATAATGATTATTGATTAATTATACAGTGATAAAAGCTGTGTTTCTTTTCGGAAAAAAAAATCAAAGAGCACGATATTCGTTAGAGTAGAATTCGATGTAACAATTAGCTTTCAGTTGGAGTTGGACTAAAATTATATCAGGTTAGCAGATTGTTGGATATGAGTTATGTGATCTCACAGGAACCAACAGTATTCTAAAGATTGCAGATGGACTTGTTATCATAATTGCCTCCAACCAATCATTTAGACAGTGGATACTTTACAACTTGATTGATAAAATCCAGTTTCTTAACGATCCCGCACGCGGCACTCGAACTCAGGACCTGTGGTTTATGGATGCGCACTACTGGGGAGTCATACTTAGACGAAACAGTCGTCCAGTGCTTTCACGTTTTCAATAATAGTCTATCTTAGATCGACTCGTGAATGCCAATGTAAAAAATACTACAAACTCCACAACTCCCCTTGCTGATAAAATTCAATTAGACTACTTGACATCAAATAGCTATTCATTTCTAGCAAATTATTTTTGTAGTATAGGGTCGTAGAAATATTTTAATTTTAATAGAACTACAAACTGATCTGAGTTGGGCAGCCAATGAAAACTTGGAAGCATTGCACAGTCGCCCTGTCCTGATACGGGACTGAGCAGTGTCCATTCGCAACCGGAAATCGAACCTAGGACATTCGGTTTCGCACCCGAACATGGAGTGGTTAAAATTAGCCTTGTACAATACTATGGTCCGTGTCGGTGGTCTAGAGGTTGAGCCTCCTAATTTCGGTTCCCGGTGACGGGGTCGTGAATGGATACTAGTGAGAAAGAAATGGTTGTCCAGCGTTTCGAATTTTTTCACTGGCTACTCTACTCAGATCCGTTCGCAACTTAAATAAATTTATTTTCTTTTGATATCATTCTCTATTTTAAAGCATTCTATATTTGATCTTCGGAGATATTGTGGCCCTGGCAAACTACAACCTTATATGGACGTATTCCCGTTACCATATTATTTAGTGTTACGAGATTTAGCTTGTCTGCCGAATCTACTTGCTGACGCCTTAAGACAATGGTTTGAGTTGGAATCATCATTTGGACGCTAAGATTAAGCCTCGCTACCACCACTCAATAACCAACCCGCCTTTATTAAATTCCTTCCATATCTGTACAATTTTGTACAAAATAACTCCTTTCTGTAATTTTATTTGTACAAATCACAGATAATTTACCCGTATTTTTTTTGAGAAATAACATGAATGAACTATGTAAAAATAAATAAATTTATGCACAACATTTAGATTTCAAAAAATTAACGCCCGTTTGTTATTACGGATTGATAAGTGGTGATCTAAAGAGGTTTATCGGTACTGTATGAACCTGTGACTTTGTAATTAGAGCACTCGCTTTTGGAACCCCGGTTCACTATCTTCGGTTCCGATAGGTGAATACTAGTAATTCATTATCCTTTACCCAAACAAGGTACATTTTTATTTGTAATTGATAAATGAATTACGATAAGTGATCATATTAGCACCAACAAATCGGAGCGATTTCTGAATTGATTTAGTGCAATTCATTAGCAGTATAGACCATGTCAATATCTACGATGATCACAAAAATGGCGAAAATGATTTATAATTCGGAAGGATGTTGTCTAAGCATAGTTATACAGAGTATACTACAATGCCAACAAACTGTAAGCATTAGAATTCAGTTCTACATTTAATTGTAAATAATACGTTAGTACGCTACGTTTTCAGAACACAATGCTTGTATGAAATGGGGATAGAAGATTAATTTGTGTACAATATCCGATCACCGTTATAGATTTCATTTATTACCATCCAGTAAGTGATTAGTGTATCAGTATTAATTTAAGGCACAAAACAAGTTAAAATACCTTATTGCAGTTATTTTACTCTTACCAAGCAGCTTATTGTGTAGTCAGAATTAGTTGGTAAGTACATGAAAACAAATATATGTTGTTTAGCTTAGCATGTATAGCCAATCAATCGAGTTGTATGTTATGAAGAATCGAGATATTTAACTAGATATCATGGTCTAGAGCTGCGATCTGACTCTGTAATGATGATCGAATGAATGAGCCATGAACATAGATCTCCGGTTGACTTTGTATATTCTACTTAAGCTAACCTCGTTTGAGCGACGGCATTAATAATAAACCAAATACGAATTAGGTTGGGCGAGTTTATTTCAGATACATGTTTTCTCAGACAAATGGAGGCCGACGCGCCATTTCAGTGAGTAATATGAGATTCAGACTGTATAAACGTGAAGGAGACAGACACGTACGTATTAGCAGATACATGTATAAAGCATGCTTGAGGTTACATGTGAGTAATTAGTGAGGGGAAATAGAAAGAATAGGATAATTTATGTCTAAAGTTTAGAACAAATCACAGATTTAGTACAATGATGAACTTCAGAAAGCTAAACGCTCAGACATAGTACTCGTAGCAGGTGATTTGAATGCACGTTGGAATTATTTAAATTTCAATCGCTGAGATTATTTCAAATATAATTTACATATATAATGACAAGTAGGTTGCCTAAACCGAACAGAAAGACATTTAGATGGGTATTTTGGTATTCCGGCTCATCTGCTGCAACTGTGCTCAAACAATTGCTTATTCTTAACAAGCATTTAGTTTAGGTATAACAAGGAACATCGTCTAACATGGCGCCCCCCTGCACCAAACCAACGATGGATTCAAATAGACCATATTGCCATCAGTCATCGTTGGAGAGGACCGATAGATTGTCGCTCGGTTTGGAATACCTGTTTCGACTCCGACCATGCTCTTATACGGACAAGTGTCTGCATGCGCCCCACTGGACGCAGAAAAGTCACACTAAGAAGACCCATTAGAATTGAATTGAGTGACGAGAAAGCCGAAAGTAAATCCCAGGAACAATTTAGGTCATTCTGAAAACGAGGCTGACCCGGATGTTGCTTGGAAAGATATACGAACAGCTGTGGAAACAGCAGCGAAATCTATTATTGATTTAAACCAAATGGTTACCAAAAACCAATGGATTTCTACCAAGTCCGTTGCACTGATGGATTCTCATAGTCATCCCATCAAGCTCTGAACACGATGAAGAACGAAAGCAAATCAGATCTAGGTTAACCAAAAGTCCAAGGAACGACCGTGAGCAGTTCTGTTCTACTTAACGGCTGAGAAACATGGCCATTAAGAGTAGAAGATACTCGTAAGTTGCTAGTATTTGACCACATATGTCTTAGAAGTACTGCTCGTATCTGCTGGGATCACCGGGTAAGTAATAGTAAGGAGAGTCCTCTCTCCCTCTCGAAATGCTCTCACATGGTCACGCGTATATAGCTTCTGCCAGGGAAGTCCTACTCACTGCCTTCTCGTGACATCGGTGTTGTTTACGAAATTGAGAGGACGAAAAGCGAATGTCCGGCGCTTTAACCGGATCCCAAACCAATGGTGCACATGGGCTGGCTCCAGTATCCTGAAGGAACAAATGGCGTATGAACCAATCGTTGGTCACCGGCTACCATGGGACTGCATCTCCTTACAATGCTCCACTGCCTTGTGGGTCAGACGTTCAGGTCGAAGGCTCGGGGTGTGGTCCCCTAAGAAAACTACCTGCTTCGGTTTGGGCACCCGAGCAGTATCACAGCCCTCACACAAATCAATTGAGATTCGTGTGGCGCATATGTATTTGTTGCCTCCTTGTACAAATGCTTATGTGTTAAAAATAAAATAATAGTAAGGATGGACACAGGGGATGATAGTAAATTAGTTGATGAGGTGGTAAACTTTCATCGACTGAGATGGGTAAGCCACGTGTTACATATGCCTCAACATCGATTATACGACGCGCAATGCTGACTAGTGTTAGATATGATTGCCTAAACTAAAACGTGGCATCAGTCCTTGAAGTCACTAACTTCTAGTCTGAACCATATTGGTAGATGCAGACTACTTGATTGGGGTCCGCGTGACTATCGTATCCAATGGTTGGTGACTGTGAGTGACATGGCTCAGAATCGGTCACAATGGAGGTGTTTACATTCTCTGTCTTCTCTTAAACTAATGGAATTAAAGACGCTCCAAATTTTCCTTTCTACGTACTAATTCTTTCTTCCTGTACTATCTCCTTATATGCAATCTTTCTTTTACATATTACTAACATTGAATTAACTACTTCTATGAATTCGGTGCTCATCTTGTTGTGCTAATGAGGTGTGGCAACTTGGACCGATGCATATATGTGCCTGGTCCTACGTTGTAGCTGTCTGACACGCGAAAAGTAAACACCCAGGCTACTGAACTGATATGTCGATGAATGACAATGGTATTGTATATTTAATTTGCAAGGAGATATTTTGTGCAGATATCTGATCTTAAGTTTTGGTATATTCGGATATTTGAACAGGTGTCGATTAACTTGAAGTTCAAAGTATTAACACATAATGATATGAAAATAAAATATGCCTCCAACAGATAACTGTCGATGTGTAAAGTACTATGCAGAAGTTCTGTATTGATTGAAAACCAATTTCTATTATTTAGTGTTTTGATTTTATTTACAATTTGAGAATTCTACGAGTACTGTGCTTGGTTATCAGAAACTTACTATAAAAAGTTAAAGGCTGGGAAATCATAGTTATGTATATACAATCTGATTAAATTTCAATTCTCATTTTAAAAATATTTACGATTATACCTAATGTTTAAACGGAAAGGTACAATCAGAAGAAATCTTTCAGTTAAGGAAGAAGCAACCGCTTTTTATGAAGAAAGTAAAAGAAGGTTACAGCAGGATCGTCATTGGCTTCTATTCTGAGCCATATCTGATAACGTCTCTAGCCACTGCGTTACACCGTCTTTCGGACCCCAGCCAGGGAGATGTGAAGGACCAACAGAAGCTAGCCCTTTTCAGTTTTCTTTCATACCACGACACCATGTCATATACTGACCACCTCTCCGCTTTTTCCAACCAGTCCCAGATTCGGCAAATAATGCACGGCGAGGAATTCTCTTGGACGACATTTGTAGAACATGTTCAAGCCACCGAAGTCGGTGTTTCAAGATGGTGACACCAATTTCATTATCGTCTCTGTGACCGAACACACGATGCCGGACCTCTGCATTACTGACATAGTGTTGCCACTGAATGCCAGCAATCCTTCGGAGACAACGATGATGAAACACAGAGAGTCGTCTAACATCCTCAACTCAGAGAGGCCAGGTTTCACAAGCATAGAGCAAAACTGCTCTCACCGTCGCGTTGTAGATCCGACCTTTTACAGCCGGACTAACTAACGGAAGCCAATAGCTTGGACGCAATCGGAAGTAGACTTATCCCCCGATAGTTGTTACAGGAACAACGTGAACCCTTTTTAAAGATAGGGACAACTATCGACTCATTCCATGACGTTGGTACACACTTGCATGCAGATAGAAACACTGTCAGCGAATATAAGAATTGTGGGACCCAATCACTATCATATATTGTCAAATTGAATAATAGTTCAAAGTCACATTTTTCTTCGTAATGTTCGAATATGTCAAAAATCTAGCGTACGCCTATTACATTCGTGTTTATTAAAACGGCAAAACATATGAGAGAGGGTTGGGTTACAGAAAAAATCGACATCGAATAGCTTGTATTCTAACGCGACTTTCTACCATCTGCAGAAACGATGTGCATGCCTAGAGAAATTTTCATAAATATACTATATCTTGATATCAAGTCAATACCTAACGTTCAGTGGCTCGTTAGACCCGGGAGCGAGGTTTCAGTAGACCTGGGATAGTATTTTGAGCACTAGAATCGTTGGCTATGTTGACACTTGAGGAGGTAGCCGAAAGAGGAAGTTTAGAGTTGAAAGTCGATATAGGAGGAATAATAGGAATTGAAGAGAGAGGCTGATTATGAATACAGTGGTCTTCAGTGCTGTTAGAGGTCAGTCAGTCAGTCAGTAACAACGTGGAACTTCGTACGTACGTACATCACTTCGAGTCGCCATACCACATTAGCACAGAGATTCAGTTATCGATTCAAATCACATAGTGGTAGAGGTACTGAAAGTATAAGTAGAGATAGGGGACATTAAGGTTTGATGATGTTATTAAAGGAGTATAGTCCAGTGGAATAAATTGGGAAAGAAAATAAAGGATGCACCTGCGCCATTGCAAACGATTTTGAGCCATGTCATTCAAGGTCTCTAACCATCGGTTGCTATCATCTCGCGGTCCCCAACCAGGTAGTCTACACCTACCAACATGACTCAGTCCACTTGTCAGTGACTTCATGGATTTCTGACATGTTTCGGTCTGGCCGCCCCTAGCTTTCTTCCAACCTACTCCTACACCATAAAACATAGCACGTCGGGGCAGTCGGTGGTCGGGCATGCGCAACACATGTCCCAGCCATCTCAACTGATTAAGTTTCACTACTTCATCAATTGATTTACCATCCTTACCTAGTACCCGTTTCATAACAACTGCATTACTTACTCGGTGGTCCCAGGATATACGAGCGATGTTTCGAAGACACCTATGGTCAAATACTAGTAACCTACGAATATCATTGACTCTTACTGGCCATGTTTTACTGCCATAAAGTAGGACGGAACGAACTGCTGCGCAGTAAACACGTCCTTTGGTTGATAGACGGATATCTTGCCTACGCCATAAATGACGCAAGTTGGCAAAAGCTAGTCGAGCCTTTTGTATCCGTGCTCTCACTCGACCAGTTGTGTTCGAGTAGAGAGCCTTTATAAGGTTGATGTACTTCTTTGGTACTCCCTTCAGTGACAAACACTGCCATAGAATCTCACGGTCAACGGAGTCAAATGCCGCCTTAAGGTCGAGAAATACTACCATTGTGGGGCGTCTGAATGTGTGTCCATGTTCTAGGACCTGACGTAATGTGAAAATTTGATCAATACAACCACGTCCAGGTCGAAAACCAGCCTGGTTTTCTCTAGTCTGCTCTTCATGAGCTTTGGTTAGACGTCGAAGTATTATTGAAGCTAATATTTTAGACACTATATTAGTCAAACTAATTCCTCTGTGATTGTCACAGGACTTTTGTCCTTTCTTATAGACTGGCACAATCAGTGATTGAGACCAGTCAGATGGGATTACGTCCAGTTCCCAGATTCTACCTATGACCTCAGTCAATCTCGCTGCTAATACTGGACCGCCATCCTTAAAAATCTCAGGGGTAAACCTGTCAGGGCCTGCTGCTCTCTCACGCTTCAGATTTCCTATAGCTTTTTCAACTTCGTAAAGAGTCGGAGGACTTACATCAACTTGCCATTCAGGTCGACTGGAGATCGTGGGAAACCGAAGTGTGGCTGAAGGCCAGTTGAACTGATCCCTAAAGTGTTCTGCCCATCGATCCAATCTCCTGGATTGAGAATGAATAATATGTCCATCTTTCTCTGAGATTGTTTCGCTAACAGTTGGGTTCCTAATACCGGTTCCCTTAACAAATCTGAACAGTTGCCTGCTGTTACCTATTGCTGCTGCCTTTTTCATCTCTTTCGCTTTCGCTACCCACCACTGTTCACGATCTTTGCGTAAGCTTCTAGTCAGCTTACGCTTAAGCTGACTCCGCTCTTCGTTATGTTCAGAGCCAAATGGAATGAGTTTACGAGCATCTATCAGTGCGGTAGATGCTACGGAGATCCAGTGTTTCTCCCTAACCTTATGGTTTACCGTACTTGCAGACATCACTGCTTTTTCTACAGCTTTTTGGATATCATTCCATGCTGCCTCGGGGTGGGTATCACTTACATGGCTGCCTAACTGTTTTTCTAGTTGTTCCTGAAATATACTCTTAGCTTGACTATCATTAAGTAGGACCCTAAGGGGTTTCCTTGCAGCATGTTTCCTACGTCCAGTAAGACGTAGACAAATACGCGCTCGCACTAGAGAATGATTTGAATCTAAGCATGTGCTCCAGAATGAGCGACAGTCTTCTATCGAGCCCCTCCATCGGTGGCTGATAGCGATGTGATCTATTTGGGTCCAGCGTTGAGACGAATTAGGGGGTTGCTATGTTAAAAGATGTTTTTCCTTATGCTTAAAGTTAGTGTTTGCAAGAAACAGGCGGTTATCTGAGCACAGCTGCAACAGACGGTCGCCGTTATCTGTTCTTTGAGCCGCGACACCATAAGATCCACCCAGGTGTCTTTTTCTTTCGCTTAGTTTACCTACTTGAGCAATAAAGTCACCAGCCACTATTACTACATTTGAACGCCTAGCTTTTCGGAGAAGATCGGAAAGCTTTCTGTAAAACTCATCTTTTACATCATCTGAGCTGCAGTCAGTGGGAGAGTAGGCAGAGGCAACGACGAGTGTCCCTATCTTTTCGAGTCCTTACTGTTCCGTTTAGTCGGACAGCACACAAATGACTGTCTACTGGGATCCAGTCTAAGAGAGCTTGTTCTGCCCTAAGACTCAATGCTATACCTACGCCAGCGAGGCCACGGGAAGCAGCATCAGGGCTTCCAGATACACGAAGCGTAAATCGAGTTGGTTCATTACTTTTACATTGTGCCGTCAAATGAATGACACTACTAGGATCCTGTGTGCGCGTTTCGGAGACTCAGCACACATCGATGGAGCGAGATTCTAAAGTCTTAGCTAAGGAAGCCTGTTGTCCTATTTGGCACAGTGTTCGGACGTTGAAAGCTCCTACGTGTAGTTTGGAGCGTTGTTTCAGGAGACCAGGAATAACGTTCCGCGTACTCGACTCGTTTGCACTAGCAGGGCGAGGTGATAAAGGGACGTGAGGAGGGTTGGTCGTGGAGATAAAAGAGTTATTAGGAGGTGTAGGAAGGATTTGAATGTGACCAACGTGGTCTCGTGTGCTGTTACGGGTATGAGGGCTGATATCACTTCCCGGTTGCCCACACCGTGGAAGGGTATTTCTTGATGAACCTGAAAAGGAAATCGAACTTGTGTTGGTCTTGAAGACCTGGGTGCGTGATCGCAGAGCCCAAGGGACAACTGCTTGAGGCCGGTCGTGCACGGTCTTTTTGTGGGAGGTTTTTAATGTGTTAGACCCGTTCTTCAAACGGCCTTACCGCCGGAGACGGAAATCCGTGGGGTAAGGTGAGGTGTGACATTTTTAGGGTCAACCTTTTCTAACCCCTTCCTTCCTTGCGAGAAGGCAGCATCGCTGTAGATGCTGGTCGTCCGAAGGGAAACACCTTACTGCTGTCACACCTCTGTACAGTCAGCAGTACGACTTCGCCCTCAGACCTTGAGTTGCTGTTTTTAGTCCTACCGTTCTCCAACCGACCTGCCTGGCATTGTAGAACCTGCAGAAACATGTGTTCCAGTCAATATAGCTTGGTTGAGTCATCATGATAGGTAAGGCCGACCACCACGTCAAAGTAGCAGCTACGGTCGGGAATGAGGGTGGTTATCACTTCCCAGTTGCCAACACCGTGGAAAGGTTCTTCTGGAGGTGAATGAAAAGGAAATTGGATTAGAGGTGGTCTTAGTGACTTCAGAGCATGACCGCAGTGCCCAAGGTATAACTCCTTGAGGTCGGTCACACACTACCTTTTTATGAGTAATTTTTGTGTTAGGTCCGTACTTGCTGAGAGACCTTACCACCGGAGACGGATATCCGTCGGATAAGGTGAGGTGTGTATTTTCAGGGTCAAGCTTTTCTAACCCCACCTCTCCTTGTGGGAAGGCAGCATCGGTGTTATGCTGGTTGTCCGAGGGAAAAACCTTACTGCTGTCACATCTCTGTACAGTCAGCAGTACGATTTCGCTTTTAGGACTTGGGTTTCTTGATTTTAATCTTACCGGTATTCAACCGACCTGTCTAGCATGGTAGGACCTTTAGGAACCGTTGTTCCAGCCAGTATAGCTCAGTTGCTTCATCACGATAGGTAAGCCCTACCACCATGTCAAGGTACCGACAAAGGTCTTTCTTCCTGTACTTTATCGTTATATACAATCTTTCTTTTATACATTACTACCACTGAATTAACTACTTTTATGAATTTGGTGTTTATCTTGTTGTGCTAATGCGGTATGGCAATTTGGACCGATGCATATATGTGCCTGATCCTACGTTGTAGCTGACTGACTGATGAAACATAACATTTAAAAGGACGAACTATGGCAGTAGTAATACTCGAGGACATGTTAGAGATGTAGTCACAGTTCAAATATCAGATACGAAAACTAAGCTAATTGTTTAAAGTAGAAATAACACAGAAGCATATTGTTCTACATCAAGAGTTTACACTATAAAGTTTTATTGAATGACAAAAGAGCTGTTTATTAAAACCTTATTCAGTCATTATCCAATTACAATAAAAAGCATTCGAACTCAGTAAAAAAAAACTTAGACATTATTCACCGAACGGACTGAGATACTGAAAAAAAAAACAAAAAAACAACAACAACAACAACAACAACAAAACACATATTCACAGAAAAGTTTATTAGAATTCCAAAATTAACTATTGAATATGTACAAATACAATAAACAATAGAAAAATACCAAAGATTGAAATATATATCCATATATATAAGTATATACAAATAAATCTATTCTGATCCCTTAGTCACTTTTGAAATAGATTCATTATTATTATTACTTTCTTCAATATTTGTTTCTGTTTTACGTTTTTTATGAAAAGATGATATTGATGAAATTGTTGTTGATTTTGTATAATTTTTTGTATGTTGATTTATTAAACATTCTCCTATATTAATATTACGAAATAACCTATTTATAATTGTTAATGATAATGATAATAAACATTTATTCTTTGGTATATAAATAATTTCATTTGGTTTTATGAATTGAATCTTTTCTATCATTAATGATATATCATTATTATTATTATTATTATATCTGTTTGTTTTTCATAAATTAATTGTGTTAAACTAATCATAGACCAATTTAATTGATATTTTGATATAATATAAAAAAAAATATGACGTAATTCTATTGGTATATATAATAATGGTTTATATGGTGATAATAAAATTTGTCCTATTGGTAAACGATTACAACTATCCAAATATTGTTCATTTAATAATTCTGAATGTAATTGTACAAATATATAAATTAATACATTACATATAGCATAATAAATTTTATTCTGTGATAATAATAATAATGATAAATTAGTTGAATGACAATGTATTAAATGTATACGATTACGATAAGTATAATCAATACACCATGTAGCTAGATCATGCATTATTTCAATAATTAATTCAATATAACAAAATTTACCATTAATTAATATAAAACATAAATAATTTAATGCCATTAAACGACTATTTTCATCACGTTGATTATTTTTAATAATATTCCATAAGAAATCAATAAAATTAATAATTAAACCACCACGTAAACTACATATATAAAAACATATTATTGGATAACCTATTAAATACATATTAACTGGTAGAATATGTTCAGAGAATAAATCACGTATATAACGAAATATAATACATAATAAATTCCAATTCAATTCTATGGATGAATTATTATTATTATTTGTTTTTATAAATACTATACTATTCATATGAGTAATTAATAACCAACTAATTAATTCAAGTTTAAACCAATTTTTATCAGAAATCATTAAATCAATATGATCAATTGTATGAAAGAAATTATTTAAATGAATTTCTAATATCGTTTGATCAAATTTTTCAAATAATGTATAAATAGATGTATTTTCAAATAATTTTAATATATTTTCATTAGAATTTATTCCATTAGGATTTAATTCTATTTCAATAATAATATGAAATAATATTGATAATAGATTACATTTATGTATATTAGTTAATAAATTTAATAATTTCTTATGACATAATATATAAATAATATGATATGTTGACCAAAATAATTGTTTAATTGATTTACGCCAATTTGGAAATTGTTTAATTAATAAATCAATTAATAAATCAATATTCATTGATTGTATTGGTAATAATTGATAAATTGATATAAAAAATTCTAATGAAAAATTAATAAATTGATTTAAATATTGATAATTTAATTGTTCATTAATAATATGTTTTAAATAAAATATATGATTTATATAAAAATCACATAAATTATAAATTAAATTAGGATAATATGTTATACATGTAATATATAAATTAATAATATTTTTATAAATTATTGAATCATTATAATTAATCCAATGTAATAAATTTATATTATCTAATAATAATTTCTTTATAGTATTGATTTGTAATTCATGTAAATGATTAATTAATATTTCTAAAAAATCATTTAATTCATTTATAGATATAGAATTTGTTAATTTCTCATATAGAAGTTGAAATGATTTTATATCATTATTAGATTGTTTTATTAATTGTATAATATCTTGTACATTAGATTGATTAATTTCTGAATCCATATCTAAAATATAAAAAAAAAAGTAAACATAAAAGATTTTTATATTTCATATAAATATATTCATATTTTATAGTTTAATCTCATGAAGCAGCATAAGTGGATGAGTATTGTTGAGAAGTTTTACAATTAAATGAAACGGTGATCTAGTGCTTTCAAGTTTTTTATAATGATTTAGCTTTAATTGACTCATGATCTTAACTATAGAAATTACTTTGTACAAAGTTAATTAATAAAATAAGTTGTTTATGTATTTATTTAAACACATAAACATTGGTACAAGGAGATATCAAACAGATATGTGCCACATAAATCATTTGATTTATATGAGCGCTGTGATACTGCCCAGGTGCACAAACCGAAGCAGATAGTTTTCTTAAGGGGCCACTTCTGGAGCCTTCGACTTAAAAGTCTGATCCACAAGGCAGCGGAACAACGTCATGAGATGCGATCCCATGGTAGCCGGTGACTAACAATTGATTTACACGCCGTTTGTTTCCTCGAGATCCTGAAGCCCATGTACACCACTGATTTGTAATCGAGGCTTTCCAACTCACCTAGGTGGACTCATCGTGTCCACTAACCCAGTTATAGAGTCGGAAATTCGCTTTTCGTCCTCTGAATTTCTTAAATAACAGTAATGCTGGGAGAAGGCAGTGAGTAGGACTTCCCCGGTAGTGGTTGTATACACGTGGCCATGTGAGAGCATTTGGAGAGAAAGAGTTGACTCCCCCCACTTTCGACTAAAGTCTTAGGTAGAATCTAGGAACTGGACGTAATCCCATCTGACTGGTCTTAATCACTAATTGTCCCTGTCTATAAGAAAGGACAAAAGTCCTGTGACAATCACAGAGGAATTAGTTTGACTAATATAGTGTCTAAAATATTAGCTTCAATAATACTTCGACGTCTAACCAAAGCTCGTGAAGAGCAGACTAGAGAAAACCAGGCTGGTTTCCGACCTGGACGTGGTTGTATTGATCAAATTTTCACATTACGTCAGGTCCTAGAACATGGACACACATTCAGACGCCCCACAACTGTAGTATTTCTCGACCTTAAGGCGGCATTTGACTCCGTTGACCGTGAGACTCTATGGCAGTGTTTGTCACGGAAGGGAGTACCAAAGAAGTACATCAACCTTATAAATGCTCTCTACTCGAACACAACAGGTCAATTGAAAGCTTATGGCGAACTGTTATCAGAACTGATTACCTCAAGTGGTGTTCGTCAGGGCTGTCAACACTCCATTCTTGTTTAACTTTATTGTAGACGTAGAGATGACACTTTCCAGGTGTTCAACTTTTACCGGGAGATTCACTTGTTGTGTCGAAACTACTCATAAGGTTTTACTCAATCGAAACAAAAGCTTACTGAATATCTACTTTCCTGAAAGTGGGTAACAAACGCTACATTCATTTTACCAGTTATCTCAGATATGTACAATCTTTTACTCTTATTCAAAGTGCTACAATTAAGCCCGAGACTGGTTAAAGTTAGGTTACCTGAGACAACCAACTCCGCGTGAACAGGAGAAAACTTTGGAGACATGAACGCAAAATTTCATAAGATAATTCGGTATAAATCTAGTCAAAAGTGGGATCAATTTGAAGATTTTCCATCTTAAGGAATTCCTTTAGAAACAATAAAAACTTCGTGCGAGTCAAGTCCCTCGATGAAATATTTCCGGGAATGTGGACTTTAATTACCACCTAGCTTAACGTTGAATTTTTCATTCACCAAGACAATTATAATAGGCCAGATATATAACTTGTCTCAATAATCTACATCACGAAAGAAACTTAACATTCCTCCAGGGCGATTCACACCAATAGAGTAAAATAGACTTTAAACCTAAGTTTGTACTATACCTGAAATTATTCCCTAAAAATGCTTCCTTAGGCCATTGGAAAAGAAATATACTTTACCTAAGACAACTAACCAATAGTAAGCTAAACAACTCTTTGCTCAACAACGACATAGTGAACATTAAAAATTCGTCCGAAAGTTTCAATAAGTAAGAAACTGAGAACAAATTACTTCTAACTAAGACTAAAAGTTGCACACTTAATCCTGACGTACCGGACTTATAAATGTTACGCCCTCCGATATTCAATAATCAATCTCTAAGTTTCGAGATTCTTTAGGCACTGATAGTAGTTTCTGGGACTCTGTGTCTCTATTACAGGGAGTAAGTCTTGGTTACTTAGAAGGATAATTAGGCACTCAGTAATAACAGCTGATGCTATTTTCAAGTAAAGCATTGTTTTCAAGTGGTTGAGGACTGAAAAGAAGTTTTCACTTAACAGAGTTCCTTACCTAGTAGAAGTTGACGACTGGTACCTTCAGGTATGATCCCAGGCATATTTAACAGTCAAGATAGAAATGAAAACTAATTGTAAATGAATACTTCCCTCAGTCCTTATGAGTGTGTAGTGACCTACTTTTGTCAACAGAACACGATTGGTTCGATGAAAACAATTATTATTATAACCAATTGTACCAGTGACTGTTTTACTGTGCTCGTTTGTTTAACTGTGCTAAGAACAGCCATTTTGGGCTTCCATTGTATTCCATTGCTTTTACGCGGTTTTTGGACTACGCACGTATCTTATCTTGCCGTTCGCAACTGTACTCCTTTGGCACGATCTCGGTATTCTTTCGATACCACGAGATCGCCAACAAATATATACGACTACTACAATCATCTGCCTTCTGATATTTTGGCCTATCGGAATTTTATTGGTCTATTGGCAAGTAGTCTGGTAGCGGTGTTCATAGTTCAGCTCAACTCGACACCACGCTACATTTGGTGAGCCAAATCTTGGAACACGCCTCAACTTCGGTCAAATCTTCTGCAACTGGTGAACCTACATCTACGACCACTTGGCAATCGCAACCAAACCTTCCAAAGAAGTCAATTTTGGTGAGTCTATCGCTTATCTATCCACGTCTGTCATATATTTTCATATTAATTTTTAATATATATATTTGACATGACGGATAACGATAAGAATAATATTAACGTAATAGACTCTGACGTACAGGTTATACACTTTCGACCTGTATCTTTTATTCCTCACGATCCCGAAGTTTGGTTTGCTGCTATAGAGTCTCAATTTGAGACCCGTCATATTACAAGCCAACGGCAGAAGTACACTTACGCTCTCGAATGTTTACCGGGAGACCATTTAGTAGCTGTCCGTGAGGTTGTCCTCAATTCCAATGTGCCCAATGTTTACGATCGTCTCAAGGAGGCGGTCCTCAGACATCTCCTTCCTTCGAGGGAGGAACGATTGAGGACGTTATTAGCACGTCACCCGCTGGGTGATGCTAAACCGAGCCACCACCTCACGCGCCTGCAATCTCTTGCAGGACCCACGGCAGCCGATTCTGAAATTGTTAAAGAACTGTGGCTCGAATCTCTACCAGCATTTATCCAACCTACAGTTACGGCTCTGCTCGAAGACGCACCACTGAAACAGGTAGCCCTCACAGCAGACAAAATTCTAGCTAGGACTGGCAACCGAGACAACTACGTAGTTGCCTCAACGTCGCGTCCGAAAGTCGATATCGACGGCAGCCACTCCTCGGCTCAAGGTGACAGGGAAGGGTGTATTCATACACGTCTTAGTTTTCGAGACCGTTGTAACGTACCCCAACCCTACGTCCCTCGAGTCCGCTCACGCTCTCGAAAAGCCGTCAACACTCGCCCAACGAGGGCATCTTCCAAGCCACGCCAAAAGGCGGCTTCGGAAGCGAGTGCAGGTTGGTGCTGGTTTCATCGATCCTTCGGATCTGGTGCCCGCCGTTGTCGAGCCCCGTGCTCATACAAGGCGGGAAACTCCAAAGCCGGCGAGTAAAAGCGGCCGTACTCGCCGGCCCTGCCCCCCAGGTTGGCCGTTTATTTTACGTGCACGATTATCGCACAAACGCTAGGTACCTAGTGGATACAGGTGCCCAAGTTTCTGTCGTACCACGAGGTATCATCAAGTCACAAGCTACAATGCTTCGACTACGCGCTGCAAATGGCTCAGCAATTCCTACCTACGGTACACGACAACTCGCGGTCAACCTGGGCAACCGACGACGGTATCTGTGGACGTTCATCATTGCTGATGTTCCCACAGCCATACTAGGTATTGATTTCCTACAGCACTATGAATTGCTAGTCGATTCACGTAGGCTGCAGCTAATCGATACTTCGTCGAACAGCAAATTCATGGGCTTTAAAGCTCACACAAACGCGTACCGAATCCTCGGAACTTTTTATTCGCGTGACGATAAATTCCACGCCTTATTCGAGAAATTCCCCAGATTAACTAAACCATTCGAGGAGATTTCATCGGTGACCAATCGTGTGGTACACCACATAGTCACCCGCGGACCACCAGTCACGGCAAGACCACGCCGACTGGCACCGGACAAATTAGCTTTCGCTAAACGTGAGTTTGACAATTTACTATCTTCTGGTATTATTCGTCCTTCTCACAGTCCTTGGGCCTCTCCTTTACATATGGTGCGCAAAAAGGATGGGGTTAGTTGGAGACCATGCGGCGACTACCGAGCATTAAACGTAGTTACGCGCTTTGATAGCTACCCCATCCCCCACATACACGACATCACGGCATCGCTCAAGGGCACGACTATCTTTTCTAAAATCGATCTGGTACGAGCATATCACCAGATCCCAGTCGCTCTTGAAGACATCGAAAAAACTGCTATCACGACTCCTTTCGGTCTGTTTGAGTTCCTACGAATGCCATTTGGATTACGGAATGCTGCTCAAACTTTCCAAAGGTTTATCGATAGCATAGTACGAGACTTGGATTTTGTTCACGTCTATATTGATGACCTGCTGATCGCATCATCAAACGTAGATGAACATTATCAACACCTTACGCTATTATTCCAACGTCTTTCGGATAATGGAATAGTAGTCAACCCAGAAAAATGTGAATTGGGTAAATCAGAAATAATATTTCTGGGTCACATCATCAGACAAGAGGGTATTCTGCCTTGCGAGGACAAAGTTCGAGCAATCAAGGAGTACAACGTGCCGTCCTCAATCAAGGAACTGAAGGCTTTTCTCGGTTTGGTTAACTTCTACCGACGTTTTATCCCTCACGCGGCAGAACGGTTACGACCATTAACCGATTTACTACGCGGTAATCCACGCAAATTAGAACTGAACGATACCGCACGTACTGCATTCTCAGAGATCAAAACGGCTCTCGCCGAAGTTACACTCCTCGCTCATCCTGACCCATCAGCCACGCTTAGTATAGCGGTTGATGCATCGGATTTTGCCATAGGAGCCGTTATGCAACAGAATATCTCCGGTAGTTGGCAACCCCTTGAATTTTTCTCACGACGCCTTACTCCCACGGAGACGAGATATAGCGCTTTTGGTCGCGAGCTGCTTGCAGCCTACTGCGCCATCAAACATTTCCGGCACGCAGTAGAAGGACGTCAATTCATCTTATTCACCGACCATAAGCCCTTAACGTATGCCCTGCATACCAAGTCTGACCGCTACTCACCACGAGAGTGCAGACATTTGGACTATATCTCACAGTTCACGACAGACCTTCGTCACATTAAAGGCGAGTCGAACTATGTTGCCGATGCTCTTTCACGTATCCAGACGAATGCAGTTACTTTACCGGTGCTCGATCTTCCTGCTATGGCCGCCGCGCAAGCAAACGATCCTGTCTGTACAGAAGCACCACAATCTTCGTCCCTTCAGTGTCAGGAAGTACCCCTAGCTACTAGCTCAGGTACTATCCTATGTGATACGTCTACCGGTCTTCCTCGACCCATCGTACCCTCTACCTATCGCCGTCTCGTCTTCGATGCCCTTCATGGATTGTCTCATCCAGGTATCGCAGCCACATTACGCCTCATCGCTGCACGATACGTCTGGCCGTCCATGAATAAAGATGTTCGTATGTGGGTAAAGCAATGCTTACAGTGTCAACGATCAAAAGTGCACAGGCACGTAGCTGCCCCCATTGGCACGTTCGCTACGCCTGATGCTCGCTTTGATCACGTTCATATAGACATTGTAGGACCATTGCCACCATCGCATGGGTATGATCACATACTCACGTGCATTGACCGTTTTACAAGATGGCCCGAAGCTATTCCCATCACGTCTATTACGGCGGAGACAGTTGCTCACCGCTTCGTAGAACGATGGATAGCATTGTACGGTTGTCCCTCGACTGTCACGACTGACCGAGGACAACAATTTGAGTCCGCATTATTCTCCTCACTGACCCGGCTGCTTGGTACGGAACGCATACGCACCACCGCCTACCATCCAGCATCGAATGGTTTAGTCGAAAGGTTTCACCGCCAACTTAAAAGTGCTCTCCGAGCACACGAAAACGACAATTGGTACGAAACCTTACCGCTCGTTCTCTTAGGCATCAGAACGAGTTTGAAGGCAGATATCCAATGTTCCGCCGCTGAACTTGTATACGGCACGACATTGCGTCTGCCTGGGGAATTCTTCACACCACGGAGCAGTAATGATTTCGGTAAATCAGACTACGTCCATCGACTGTCTGCATTTATGCGAACGCTGTCTCCGGTGTCAACTCGAATACAACATCGACAGGTCGTTCTCCCTCGAGAGTTATCTACCTGTTCACATGTTTTCATACGAGTAGATTCGGTACGCAAACCTCTACAACAGCCTTACGAAGGCCCTTTTCACGTGATCTCTCGTCACGAAAAGACCTTCAAGGTTGATCGACACGGCCGCGTCGAGATCGTCAGCATTGATCGTCTCAAACCAGCACACGTCGATGACAGTGCCCTACCCAATAACTTGAGACTCAATGCTAGACCTACCAAACCTTCTAGCGGGATCTCTACATCTACCTCGGATCCCACGCTAGATACATCAGAGACCTCGTTCTCACGTCCCGGTCAACAGCACGCGTCATCTGCACCATCTACGGACGAGACTTCCGTCTCACGTCCAGATCGGCAGACCACGCCGCCCTTGACCTCGGATGAGATCGCAGGCTCACGAAGCACGAACGAGACCACCGTCTCACGTTCCGGTCGCCGGGTACGATTACCCGTACGCTTTCGCGACTAAACGCACAGTCAATAACATACGGTGTAGGATTATTCCTATACTACACGCATGCTACACTTTTCTTTTTTTGATTTTTTTTTGTATCCTGAGCCCACGCCTACGACCATCGTCCATTTGATAACGTCGACTTCAGTCAACTTTGGCGAAAGCTGGTTTGGCCACCCACGCTCTAGTCAACGTACTCAGTCGATTATCTGGTCTCGAATCCGCCTGGCATATGCTTGGTAGTTATGGTCGCGTCCGGTTTCTTGGCTCAACGTGGTTTCGTCCTACGTCTGCAGCGTTTTCTGGTCCACATCCCTACGAACGCAATCTTCAGATCCTGGATACAAACCACTCTGGTGTGGTATGCTAATTCGACCAACAAATACAGCACACTTCTCCTGGTACCGTTCTTCGCAAAAGACTTTCGTTGGCAACTCGAGGATCAATGATCACTTCCTGTTCCGCCAATTTCCTCCGTCCTACAAACGCAATTCTGCCGATCAGTCCCACGAATCAAACCGCTAACTATCGAAAGTGTAAACCCTTTCTAGCGGGGGGCTCCTGTAGTGACCTACTTTTGTCAACAGAACACGATTGGTTCGATGAAAACAATTATTATTATAACCAATTGTACCAGTGACTGTTTTACTGTGCTCGTTTGTTTAACTGTGCTAAGAACAGCCATTTTGGGCTTCCATTGTATTCCATTGCTTTTACGCGGTTTTTGGACTACGCACGTATCTTATCTTGCCGTTCGCAACTGTACTCCTTTGGCACGATCTCGGTATTCTTTCGATACCACGAGATCGCCAACAAATATATACGACTACTACAATCATCTGCCTTCTGATATTTTGGCCTATCGGAATTTTATTGGTCTATTGGCAAGTAGTCTGGTAGCGGTGTTCATAGTTCAGCTCAACTCGACACCACGCTACAAGTGTATCATGTTCCCTGTTGAAGTATTTCTAGAAGCCGTATGAATCACGTAATCCTGTAAAAAATTACGAAGCATAACTGCTCGTAAAGAATGAAATGTGTTTCTTTGGTGTATGTTTTTATTTTCTTTATCTGACTTATCAGTTTTACCCCTAAATTTTGAATCGAGACTGAGCTTAAAAGAATTTTGGGTGTGCCCAAGAGTGTATGGATTAATAACATAGACGGCTGATGGTTTACTCCAGTAATACGGGCCTGACGTTGAGTTCATACCACACGGGTAATACCAAACATGAACTACCCCTCACCTGATACAGGTACTTAGGCTAATTTGATGACCGTGCAAAACAAACAACGTTATTCCAGGAATTTGTTGGCAAGAGTAGGCACAAGAAGAAGAGTGTAGCTCTCTATTGTTTGGGCCACTGGCACATGATAAATCTGAAATGAAATGAAAATTTCCGCTTTTTCGTTTCAGTGACACTGAGAGGCTTGTCTCAAGACGGTCGTCTCATATTTGAAGTGCTTGAGGTCGGAAACATGTCTGTAGGTTAGCTCAACTCGGTAATAGGTGTGTCTTTGGGAAATCTATGTGTTTCATAAGACGTCAAATGACATACATCTATGAGTATCGTATTTTTTTTTATACCTTATAGCCGAAGGAATTCCCTGTGTGAGTGGAACTATCTCGGAAAAAAGACGACACTTATCTGCTCACAGTCCAGACGTTTAGAACGGTGGTCGGAACATTTTAGAGGACAGTTCAGCTGGCCTTCAGCTACTTTACAACTATCCACCATTCCCAGACAGTGTCAATGAAACATTGAAGTAGGTCCCACGACGCTAGCTGCAGTTCAAAAGGCTATAGCTAATCTGAAACCAGGAAGAGCAGCTAGTCCAGAAGGACTGGCCCCAGAGGTCTTTAAGGATGGTGGTCTAATTTTAGCGATCGGGTTGATCAATATTTTAGCTAAAATCGGGGAGTTGAACGTAATCTTATCTGACTGGTCACAATCACTTATCATCCCGATATATAAGAAGGGGTCAAAATCGACTTGTGACAACCAAAGAATGATTAGTTTGACTAATATAGCATCTAAAATATTGGCCTCGATAATATCAGACGTCTAACTAAGACTCGGGAACTGAAAACACGAAAAAATCATGCTGGCTTCAGACCTGATCGTGGCCCCACTGACCACATATTCACCATTGGTCAGGTTCTAGAACACAGACATACTTATCGGCGTTCAACAATGGTGGTATTTCTTGACATAAAGACAGCTTTTGACTCTGTTGACCGATAGGTTCTGTGGCAGTGCCTGTCATTGAAAGGCGTGCCTCAGAGGTGAAGACTCTATACTCGAACACTACTAGTCGAGTCAGAGCTTATGGTGAACTGTCATCTGATTTTGCAATCTCAAGTGGTGTCCGTCAAGGCTGTCCGGTTTCTCTATTTTTGTTTAGCTTCATCATAGACCTACTGGTTGGGCCACGTGTTGCCTGAACACCGATTACTTCGACGCGCAGTGTTGACCAGTGTTAGGAATGTCTGGAAATAATCCTAGAAACTTCCCTACTTGATAAATCAATAGTACATATCCCTAATCAGCTGAAAGACAATAAAAGCTATCAAAGTTTTTCATATTACTTTAGAAGGCCATATGACTGGAACGTGGTACTTCCATCAAGGTACACTTAGCTATGCGATTCTGGTTTTCAATTACATCGGGGATTTTGCTGGTCTCATAATGGTACAAGGATCCTAATGGCAAATCACAATATTCAGACTATATTTTACTGTTTACTGAGTACATTCCACGTATCTCTAGAATGAGAAAGCATCATCTTGTCTTCCTAATATAACGATATCAGGGCAGTTATTTTTAATAGGGTTGCTTCTTTTCAAAGAAAGACACTAAAACGAGCTTTTCACGGATTCTGAAGTCGGTGCAAATACATGTGAATACATATAAAGACGGCACAAGTATTCGAAGTTTAGCAACACTCTAGCCATAAACATCTTTCCTAATTGAAATGTGATAACCCAATCAGATCAAAAGTAATAAGCGAAGAGGTTCGAAGACATATTTGATGGAATATCGATGTATATGGAGATGTGACTAATCTAAGCTGGCTAGCGGTTGTAGGATATGTGGAGTACGGCGTGCCCACTCATGGTCTGGTGCGTACGTATGATAGAGCGCTTTTAGCTAGATCAGTTCAATAAAACTAGTATGGTCAACTCGAAACCCACAAAGTTATTGACTATTAGGACTTATTTACTGCTGCACATGATACGATGGGGAGTATCTTTATTTCCTTATTTGTCAGTTATGGGAAAATTGTGTCTTCCTCAGGGGTTAAACGGTCCGAACGAATTATCACACATCAGAGTTTATTTCATTATCAGCTATCTAGAGTCTAGTGTTGTTGCATCGTATCTTTGGCAGAGGCTAATAAGGAAGACTCATCTGAATCTACTGACCATGTGAACACCAGCGAATTATTCAAACTACTTCTTATCAACGTTTCTGTGGTCATTTTAACTTAATGAATGGTTTTTTCACAGAGGATCGGTATGATATTCTGCGCTAATTTGTTAAAGATAACTAGGCATTTTCGCCATGTAATTAGGCTTCTACTCGAGTGGACAGAAACTAAGCAAGTCTCAAAAATAAAGGAGTGAATTTTATAGAAATACAAAACTAATGGTTATTTGATTTAAAACCAATCCATTTTTTTAACTTTCAAAAACCAAAACTTGAGCGCTCTACATTTACGTTTTACTACGTTCCATATAACTTAATATAATAAGCGTTGTTTTGAAAATATTTTTTGTTAACGATGTGTCTGCTGCAAGACTAGAAATCATGAGAATGACCTTATCAGTTCTACTGTTTATTATTTTTAGTGCAAGAGTAGCGATTTTTCAGAGATATGATGGTAGCTTTCTCAATGTTATCTAACTTGTTGTTTACAGGTTATCCATATGAAGCTGATTTCCTGGATATGGATCCTGATTCGATTTTGGAAGAGAACGCTATTATTACAGCAAATGCTACATGTGGTATAAACCGTAAGGAATATTTCTGTCGGCTTGTTGAACATGCCGATGGCTTTATCACATACGATGGTCGGTAAGATCATTTTGTGATATAAAACCTGTTTCCTTTTTTGTAATGCTTGGTAAATTTTTCGTCCCCACTTTTTTAGACTTAAGTAACGTACCGCCACGTTTTATTATTCGTAAGTAACTATCAACCCATCTGACAAGGTTGTTTTCAAAAAGTTTAAAAGTCTTTTCTCAATGCAATTTTAGTTTTTGAAGATAATTATTCGACAGATGTCTCTCAGTATCCATAAAATCACTTCTGCAAGTCTTTATTTTAGTCAGCAAGTTTTAATATATTATTTATCTCTCTATGCTATGTTACTGAACATGCGATTAAAGTGTAAAAGTTTATCGTGTATAGATCAGGATGATAACTTCAATTTGATCACTCTTGAACTGGATGACAAGTTGTGTACAACTGGTTCAGTATAATGTGTAATGATGTTAGATAAAAATTCTCGGCAGCTGGTTATTTGGCATTTGTCAATATTAAACATGCTATCCATGTGTTATTTCTTAAGTAGGTTCTATAAATGCATCTTGAATGATTGTCAAGCGTTTGACTCGTAATGTTTTTGTGTCCTATAAATTGTCTTTATGCAGTTGGTTTATAACTACTGGGTATAACTGTTTTGAAAGAGGCCTAATACCACTTAAAACAACTAAAGGTCGATAGTTTATTCATGTATCCTATTCGAAATTAGTAGAACATTACATTTCCCAGTTAGGTCGGTTAAAGATTCTATTAAATTGTAGAAAAATGATTCTGGTGAATGTTTCTTCAGCAGTTTAATCACACTTATAAAACTGGGATTTATATCATATTGGATAAGTGTGCACCAAGTGACCAACATTTATTCTCGCAAAACACATGAGATATTACAACTATTGTTAAGAATTTTATAGCTACTAGTGATTTCATGTTTGTTAATAAATAAGTTTTATAATTCTAATGCTTAAGCCTACACCGAACACCAAGGGAAGTTTTGACTTACACCCAGGAAGCCAAGTCTTATCGTGACCCAAGTGGGCAATGGGTGCAATGTGGTTATTGTGATGATAGAGATCCTAATTTACGGCATCCAATAGAATATGTTCTCAGTGGTGAGGCCAATTTGTGGTGGCAAAGCCCATCTTTGGCACAAGGTTTACAATACCATGCAGTTACAATCACTATGGACTTTCGTCAGGTAAGTATGCGGTTTAAGAACAATTTCGAAATAAAATTGTTAACATTTAGAAGCTTTTATCGATTATAATATATACTATGTCAGTAGTCAGCGAAAAATTAATAGACCTAAATATTGTGGTCAGTAATTAATAAAAGAAAGAAGTATTCACTTTCTCGTAGAAACAAAATCATCAAAAAAACTTACAGATGGAAGTTAGTAGTTTAGATGTCACCACATATGGATAATAGCTTGCTTGATTGACTTTGATCTTGATTACATCGACCAAAGAAGCTGTCAGTCATACGAAATGAAATTTCGATGGCCCACTCCCATGTGTTTTTTATAGAGTTTTCTAGAGGCGCAGTTAGAGATAAACGGTTGGGTACCGGCTCAGTGGTTTACAGGTTTGGCGTTGGCGCACAAGACCGAGGGTCCTGGGTTCGATTCTCGCGTGCGGATCGTTGATCTGCACTGGCAACGATTCCTGTACTAGAAAGAAACGCCTATTCAGGGCTTTCAGTTTCTTACTGGTGGCATAACACTGATCGTTTCATGATCTCAATCTAAAGACACTCAATTAAACTTCACCCAGCTCAACAAAAGAATTTTCCATCAAAATCAGCCATCGGTGTTAAAAATGTTTTTCACCAGCTCTACGTTTCGAATTCCATTTAAAATTCTATACTCTGAACTATTTTTCAGCGTGGATTATTCAGTTTATATTTTTTGCAAAGCATAATATAGTATTAGTTTAAGTTAGCCAAATAAATCTTAGATAAAACAAAAACTGTTTTGTAAGTCATCTCCCAGCATTCACTATCTTAATTAAATTAAACCCACTTCATTTTTCTCGTAAGCACACACATTCTATCTCAATTCTGTTTCAACATACAATCTTTATTGTAATGAATGTGAAAGTTATATTACAGGTCACTGTCAATAAATATAACTAACTAAACATTTGTACATTTATTAATTTCTCAATCGGTCAACAGAATTATTAAAATAACGTTAACTTTCATGAACTCATGCCTACTAGTATGTTTACATCAGTCAGCGACAAATGGACGAATTTGTACAGAAATTTAACGAAAATTTTATTTATCCCATAAAAAGTAAAGGTAGAAGAAAAGAGAGAAAGAATGAAAAGGTTAAAATATTCCAGCGTCTATTTCATACACTAACCGATGATTCCTGAGTTTGTGTGCATTACAAATTGTTTTTTCAAACTAAGATTCAATTAAATTATGATGAAAATTTTAAAAAATTATTCAGCCGATTTTTCGACAAATATTATTTGTCTAGGAAATGGTATGCCTTTCTTGTATGTACTAATGTTTTATTGAAGGGTTTTCATGTTTATTTAGTATGATACATACTACCAATAGTTATCGATAAATAGACTATATGAGTAGATTTAAAATGCTTATATCATATACTTTTCAATCAATAAGGATTTATAATATTTTACCAATCGGCTGAAAAGTTCGGTAAAGCATTTGCAAACAGAATAAATTGTCTGAAGTAATCTTCCTTTAGATTCTGGAAATAATTATTTATACTTTGTAAATATATATTCAGTAGCCAACTGTTCCAAGATACAATCAAATTGAATAGACCAATTCATTCAATATTCTCCAAGAAATGTATGAAGTGATATATTCAAAAATGATTAAGTCAAATATATTTAAAGCTTTATAGAAAAAGAGTGATACATTAAATAGAACAGTCGTTAATTAATTTTAAACACAAGTTACAAACGTTAGACCACAATTTAGAATCCTGAGCCATCTAATTTTGCCTAGATATTTCAGTTGATATCCCTGACATATAATTAAGTATAAAATATTAGCTTATTCAAGACTATTGAAGACTCACTATGAAATACAGTTAATGAAAGAACAGAAAATATTACTTGTTAAACTTCAATGTTTAAAGTTTATGTAAATTTTAGGTATTTAGTATCGAAAACCTTCAAGTAATAAGTAAATTCGGGTTAGAGATCAAACAATATTTGCATACTTTTAGCAAAAAATTTTAAACAAGCAAGAAGTTTTCTAATTCATTACGAATTAGTAGAGCTAAAAATTTTCCTCACCATTACACTTTCAATATCTTTGTTTAGTTTGCATAAATGAGAATCACCTGAATTAAACAATCAGTCTATGTAGGAGAATACTATTATATGTTCCGTTGGATTAAACGACTGAAGTTAGAAATGGCTGATTGATTTAAACATTCTCATTAGTGGCTTTTATTAGTGAAGATGATAATCAAGTGTAGTGACCACAATGATCTGAGCTTAACTGGATTACTGAATGGTATGAATTAACATCATTATTGAAACAATAGATCTTTTATGGTTTTTACCAGTACATCATTAATTGATCAAAATCAAAGAATAATGCTATACAATCTCGTGTCATTCAACTTAGTGATATTGCTACAAATAATATAATAATCGACTAGAACCAGATAGTATATATGGAATACTTAATTCAAAGTTATGGTGTTGAAGTGTTCGTTTATTGCGTATTGTCAGATGTATAAAGTTGAATCTTATTTTTCATGTAAATTTTTAAAGGTATATCAAATAGTCTATGTTCTTCTACGTATGGGTGATAGTCCTCGACCAGCGAATTGGATCCTAGAACGTTCAGTAGATGGTGAAGTGTATCATCCATGGGTATTTTTCGCTAAAACTGAATATGACTGTAAGAAGTTATACGAACCATTAATTGATCGACCACTAACTATAACAAGTGGACCAAGACCATGGCATTTGGGTGATGATGAAGTTAGTAATTTGTTTATATATTGTCCTGTGGTTTTACTAACATTCTGAAGATATGTTTCAAATCAGCTTTAAGGTATAATATCTACCAACTCTTGTGTATATCATGTTGTCTTAAATTCTTATCAGTGCAAAACATATAGCTTTAAAGGTTTGATCTCGACTCCCGTCAAGTTCATTTATCTAAACTCTATTTTGCTTTTTTTACAATTTCTCACTTTCTTCTTAACAATAGAACAGTTAACAAACTCTAAATTATCAATTCAAATAGTTCTCACTTACGCATGTTACTCCTCGTGGAGGGACATAGGCCGCCCACATGCAATCTCCATCCAACCCTGTCCCAACTAATCCTTTCCAGCTCTTTCCAGTTCTTATTCATCCCTTTCATATATGTCTCTATTTCCCGATGTAATGTGTTCTTTGACATTCCTCTTCATCGCTTTCCTTCAGAGTTCCAAGTCAGGGCTTGTCTCGTGATGCAGTTTGATGATTTCCTCAATGTATGTTCTATCCATTTCCATCGTCTTTTCCTAATTTCTTCTTCAACTGGAAGCTGGTTTGTTCTCTCTCACAGAAGGCTGTTACTGATGTTAACCGGCCAATGGATGTTGAGTATCTTGCGTAGACAACTATTTATAAATACTTGTACCTTCTTGATGATATTTGTTGTAGTTCTCCAAGTTTCAGCTCCATACAGTAGAACTGCCTTAACGTTTGTATTGAAGGTTCTGACTTTGATATTGGTTGAAAGTTGTTTTGAGTTCCCTCAAAATAAAAGCTATCCAGTTATTATCTGGTTTTTAGTAGTTATCAGCGTAATGTTTACTGATGTCATATGAGTATATTTGTTGAATGAGTCAACAATGCACTGGTTACCTTGTGAATCAATCATTTAGCTGAATGAGATTTTAGTTTTTCAATTATTTTTAAACATAGTTGTGGGTAATTTACTTAAATATATTCAGCTGAAAAATACTAAAGTGTTAAATTCCAATAGATTGTGGTATCTTCAAACTTTTGAGTTACCTATTTTGTAATTGTACAGGTACATTTTAAATTTAATTTATTTAATTAGTGATTTATGTTAAACACGTAATACACTGACACATAGCATTTAATGATACTTTTATTTTAAATTCCATCGTTTACGAGTAATGTTCTCTACTATCCCTGATACTCTTATCTTTTCTTTCTTTATTATTTATTTGAACACATTAATATTAGTACAAAGGGGCCCCGAATACATATGCTTCATACAAGTCACTTGATTTGTGTGTGGGCTATGATACTTCCTGGGTGCCCAGACCGAATCAGGTGGTTTTCTTAGAAGAGCACACTCGGAACCTTCGACCTAAAGGTATAATTCACAAGGCAGTGGAACAACTTTAGGAGATGCAATCCAAGGGCATTTGGGGGCGTTACCTTTTTTACTCCTTTAGTATTTTTAATGATCATGTCATCTATTTACGTTCATTTAATATGATAACTTGAATTGATTCAGATACTTACCAGGTTGTAGATTGATTTTAATTAGTTGACTAACTAAAATATAATTCGAAAAACGATGACTACATAAATTGTACGTTTTTTTTTAATCTTTTAAGGTTTACTGTACAACATTTTATAGTCAACCTCAAGCATTACAATCAGGTGAAATTATTGTAACCTTAACATTAGATCGTGAAAGTACCATATCTACTGAATCCGGTCTTGAAAGTCCTATATCATCAAAGTTAATTGTAAGTATAGATTAATGATTTTGTTATTTGACTTACCAATTGATGATTACTTATTACTTTAAAATCTGCTATATAATTACGTAATAATCATGATCATGATTGTATAGTTTATACACAATTAAAAAAGTATTTCAATGGTAGAGAAGATTTGTAGCTCAGATGGATGATGAATTAGAGACTTTCATACATAATATCAATCATTATGGTGTAGTTTATAGATTCACAATGTTATATAATATATAACAATTATCAGATATATATATAGTTTGAAAGTGTTTTTTTATTTTGATTACATCATTAGTAATAGATTTTCGAACTTAGTTTCTATATTTGTTACATAATCAGTTAACAATACAAGTTACTATCTCTGTTCTCCTTTAAGAACAATATCAGCAAGTCAGATGAGTAGTAATAAACATTCATGGTGACCTGCTTGAATATCTGGGCTACCTGTTCTTGCCATCTGGATATTTCAACATGTTATCTGTTTTCTTGTTTGTTTGTTTTAACACATCATTATGCCTATTAGTATCATAACCTATTCAGGTGTGTTTGTGAAACGTTTACGACATTTCGTTGTACATGTTACAAAAGAGCTCAATCAGAGACATCATGGTTACTAGCAATATGAATCGAAAAGAATATACATTTATCAGATGTCGATTCCTGAACCGCTAACATCTAACTGGCGACCACAAAATATTTATCGCAAGGAACTGATCAACAAATAAGAAAGGGAAACTTGTTGAAATACTTTGTGCTGAGAATGCTATATTGTAGCAACAACATAATACTGAATAAAGTCACTAATAATAGTAATAATAATTAGATAAGTGAAATATATAAGACTAAAATGAACTATACTTTATCAGTCTTAGTAGATGAGCGTACATAGGACATTTGTAATGTAATGACAACAGTTTGTAACTAGTAGAAGTTAGTGGAACTCTTGATTGATCTTAAGACATTTTTCACTTATGACTATGATAAAACAGATTTTTAGATAATTATAAAAAGACATATCAACTATTTCACTAGAAAATAGCTACCTAGGTTTAATATTTCCTCTTTTATCCTTACATCCCAACAAAAGGTGACTGATGTAAGTCACTACGTGTTTGAATTCCACAAAGGGGATATGCTCCCCTCAAAATTCTAGGTATATATTATTGACAAGTGGCCATTCACATGAAGCCTAGGTCAATTAGGGTTCCCTTCCAATTATCTCTAATCGTTTAGCATCACAACAGCTCAACATAGTACATATGATATCGCATCATTCAAACCAGTAGCCACATTGCAACGCGATTGATAGAATTTCTTAAGCGGTAAAGAACTAGATAAATATGACATAGTTTACTGTTGAATGATTATCCAGTTGTACAACTTTCCAAGTTTACAATTTTTTCATTTTGTCGTTTCATCTCAACAGAAGATAATCCAAATAGTAGTTCTCGTAACAACTAACTACAAATAACTATAACAACGAGATTCTAACTTTTGTTATTCAGGGAAATTACTTCTGATCAATGTTTCGCCTACGATTTTCTTACATAAATTATTCACAAATATATATATATCATGAACAAATTTGATCTCGGATTGTTTACTATCATTGATCCAGTAGGATAAGATCGAAATCTGAAGATTTGATATCATAGTTCAATGAAGTATTCACTACACTTCACAATTTGGTCAATAGAATTTAGTATAAATCAATGATTGAAATACGAAAGGTTTTAATAATATGTCTCATCTGTTGTCTGGAGGTTTCATTTCATAATGATTAAGAAATAGTTAGCAAAACGAAAAAGGATGTCTCAAACAAAAATATTTTAAAAAAAAGTCTCACTTCACATAGCAACAGAACTACAGTTTACCCACCATCCTGTTAAAAAATGAGTACATTATATTTAACTAGCTATCAAAATTATCATGCTCCTGTAATTTGTTTTTCTTTTCTTTTTAAAATTGTATTTTCCAAAAATCATTCTCATTTTGTTTGTTTTTTTCTTTCAATTTTAACTTTTTTTTTTATTTATTCAGGATTTTTTGTCTGCACGATTTGTACGATTACGTTTTCAACAATTACAAACACTTTCTGGTGATTGGATGGCTATGCCAAATCAATTAGACAGTTCAGTTTATAATAGGGTATGAGTATAAAATTATTTCTTTCCGCTTCATTCCTCGGTTTTTATTATTCTCTGTAAATAGATTCTTGTCACTGAACAATGAATGAATAGTCATTAGTAATGTTACTTTTTTTAAAAAATGTTCTTGTTTGTAGTATAAGTTAGTGGTTCTCATGTCTATACTTTGTTTAAATTAACTTGTGATGGATAATGGGGAAAGGTTAAGAAAATCCCGCAAGCGGGATCATGGATGCTTACTGCTGAAGAGTCCCATAATAGGACGAAACGGCTGTCTATTGCTTCTAGGTTTTCAATGTGTTATAGCTTGTGGCCTGAGTGGCCTGTTAGTGGATAACGTAACGACACCGCCAATCAGAGAGCAGTGACTTATTGTCGATCGGATCAATGACGCGTAAAATCCCGTACGAGCAGTCTAGAATCCTTATTGGTCCTGTTCCCTGCCCAGCCCAGCCAGTTAAGTCCAGAACACCAATCCGAGCCTCTGCAACATGAATCATATATTTCAAACATACTTGGTTTATATACCAAACAAGCAGACCACAAAGTACCATAAAATAGAAAATAACATTTGTATAAAATCTGGCCAAAAGTGGCTGTGAATGAAGGAGGTGGTGGTTAATAAACAGGGAATAATTCAAGAATGGTAAATTGTATAATAACAGTTTATAGGTTAAAATAAAGTTTATGATCAGAGAGAAACACGAATATGAATAGTTTAGTTACCCAGCAATTATACGATAAAACATATGTATAGTACTGGTCCATAAATGGATTCCAAAAAATCACCACTCATTATTCCTATCGGGACATAACACAATAATGGTCTAACATCAATCGGTTCATGATCTCAATCAATCAATAAATTAAAAAAAAAAAACATTTTATATAGGATCTTTTTCAAGTTCTATACATTCTATAGTTCAGTAAAACGAAAAGAAAATTTATTTAAACTAATAAAATAAATCAAAGCTGAATAAAATCACTGTAAATTCATATGATGTTGTTTTTATTTGTATCTTCCCATTATTATTTAGAATTGTAATTAATCTGTCTTATATTGGCATATGTGCATTCTATGCAGATTACCTTGATATTAATTGAAGTCATAAGCATGTTAATTAATCATCATTGTAACTTTCTAATTAAAGCCTAGTTAACATAGTACAATGTTTTGTTTTAACCACAAAAACAAACAAACAACCAAACATGGTTTTCTCTAAGTTTTCAGTTCGTTTTCTACTTGACATTGTCCTAACTATCCATTTCTATATATAAAACTTGTTTAGATGACATTATTATTAAAAATTCTTAGGCATAATTATTGGGTAGTTTAATTAAATGAACTAAATAATTGATCACTTTTCATTCATCTATACAATTTAAGAGTTGTATGATGTGATTGTAAACCAAGATGTATTTCATGATTGTTAAATCTAAAATGTTTATCATTGAAATTCATTAAGAATGAATATTAATATGATATTAATTTTGTTGTGATGATAAATTAGATAAAAACGTTTGATATAAACAAACTATTTGTTATAATTAATGAATTGAATGTTGATTATCTTAGCTCTTTTAATGCTAGTTTTTTATATCTGGTTATCGCTGATTGTTATGTCGGAATTGCTTATCACTTATAGTCGATACGAGGGTCCTCTACAATTCCCACGACGCAAAAATAAGAAACAAGAAGACTGTTATAAGTGAATATTTATTGCTCCCCCCCCCAAAAAAAAAAAACACGACGACGACCCTAGTTAATAATACACTCATTTATATAATGGTTGTACACACATTTGGATTAATAATTAGGATGAAATCACATACTCAGTTATCACAAATCATATACTGAGTATAGTTCATGTCGATTGCATACAAGAATCTCGTATATTATACAGAATAAAATATCATACTAGGAAAACAGTAACAAATACTACATTGAGTAATCATTCCATTGAATCAAAACGGAAGTAATCTTGAACAAAACTTATAATGAGTAAATTAATCGAAAATTGATTTTACTTTACATCATATCACCTTCATTTCTTTTTATCGAAGATCCAAAGTTTAGATCCTGACTTAAAATTTTTATGATTTTATATATTTATTGGTTGTTTGAATCTTTCAATTGATATTTAGGACAACGAATAATCAGTTTGTTTTTGTCATTTGTATATCGTATGTGAATTGTTTCAATATTAACATTCAGTCGCAAATATCTAGTGAATATGTCTCAAATAAGACGAAACGTGCATCTTCGATTTCATTACTATCCATCATCTATCTCTACTTGTATTACAAAAATAGATTAGATTATTAAAAATGTTATAATTATTAATTTCGACTGGATTATGAAGACCTCGACATCTGAAGGAAAATACGGCATACAATGGACAGCTCAGAACCAATTAAACGATTTGGACTTAGCAGATGACCTAGCCCTCCTATCGCATACACATGAGCAAATGAACATAAAGACAACCAGCATAGCAGCAGTCTCTGGATCAGTAGGCCTCAAAATACACAAAAGGAAAACCAAGGTCCTCAAACACAACATGGAGAACAGCAATCCAATCACTCTTGATGGCGGAACTCTGGAAGATGTAGAATCCTTCACATACCCGGGAAGCATTGTCGACAAACAAGGAGGTTCAGATGCAGACGTAAAGGCGAGGATTGGCAAAGCAAGGACAGCATTCCTTCAATTAAAGAACATATGGAACTCAAAACAACTTTCAACCAATATCAAAATCAGGATCTTCAATGCGAACGTCAAGGCAGTTCTACTGTACAGAGCTGAAACTTAGAGAACTACAACAAATATCATCAAGAAGGTACAAGTATTTATAAATAGTTGTCTACGCAAGATACTCAACATCCATTGGCCGGATACTATCAATAACAGCCTACTGTGAGAGAGAACAAACCAGCTTCCAGCTGAAGAAGAAATTAGGAAAAGACGATGTAAATGGATAGAACCTACATTGAGGAAATCATCAAACTGCATCACGAGGCAAGCCCTAACTTGGAACTCTGAAGGGAAGCGATGAAGAGGAATGTCAAAGAACACATTACATCGGGAAATAGAAACATATATGAAAAGGATGAATAAGAACTGGAAAGAGCTGGAAAGGATTAGTTGGGACAGGGTTGGATGGAGAGTGCATGTGGGCGGCCTATGCTCCTTCACGAGGAGTAACAGGCGTAAGTAAGTATGTAAGATAATTATTAATTGACTATAAATGAACTGACTTAAATAAATGGAATGACTTCAGTGATAGAAAGACTATTAACGAAAGAGATAATATACTAGAAGATATCTGGAGGTTGTAATAAAATGTGAGTAGATTTTATGAAGTACATAGTTGTAAACAGTATTTCCTTCTTCTTCTTTTTCAATTCCAAAGGAGTTTGTAAACATTATCTACATTTAATACGCAAAAACCAATCAGTTTCAAATTCTAATAACTTCAAATGAACTCAACTCTTGACAGTTCAACATCGCTTTTAGTTTATATGGAAATAACCTTACTGTTGTGTGTTTACTATTAGCCATTTTGTCCCTTTTCTGGTTATTATTCTGTTGTGATATGAAGTAAAACACACAGTCAAGATTTATACTTAAGTTTATCTAAGTGGTTCACTTGGTATTGTTTACTTGAATCTTCCCATTGATGTTTAGGACTGCAATTGATCAGTCTCTTATTGGCATATGTGTATACTGTGCGGATTGCCTCGATATTTCACATATTGCACACATGCCAATAACAGACTGATCAATTCCAGTCTTGAACATCAATGGGAAGATTCAAATAAAACAATACCAAGTGAATTAAACTTCACCCCATTTCATAAGCAAGTGAGTATCAAGACTTAGTAGCTAAGTGGGTTACGCGATGGCGTTTAAAGCGAGTGATACTGGGTTCGAGTCCCAGAGTGAGTATCAACTCGAAGATGTGGGTACATCCAGCTGACCAGTATCGAATAGGACGGAACGCGCTTCCTGGATTCCATTGCTAGCCACTATTCTATCTTTGCTTATATTGACCTAAGTATTATTTACTATGCTTTTTAATTCATAATTCTAACTTATATATCGTACTGATAAATTATCAGATATAGAAGTTAAATTTGTGTTTATCTAACAATCTGATGAATATAGTTATGTGAAGGACCTTTAATACTTCCTCATTAAAAAGTAATCTGAAAAGTTTGAAATACATTATTAACAAAAAGATAACTATATTCAGGTTTTCTTTTGTTTATCAAGATTAATGTATTGACCTATAAAATTGAGTAGAATCTAATGATTTCCAACTTTTGTTTAATAGTACCGTAATGATAATAACTTAATATTACAAATCGAATAGACAGAATCATAAAGTCAAGAATAGTTGGACATTAACACCATTGGATGCCGGCTGGCTTAATGGTCTAAGGGCTAACTGCTTACGCGCGGGACTGATACATCCTTGGTTCTAATCTCGCGATGCGGGATCGTGGATGAGCACTGCCACGAAGGAGTCCCACAATGGGACGAAACTGCTGTCCAATGCTTCCAGGTTTTTTATGGTGGTCTAACTTCAACTGATTCATGATCTCAACCATTGAAATAGTAATATTATTATCATTATCATTATTATACATAAATATTAAAACAAGATCGAATTGAAAGTCTTATAAATCATATCTATTTACATATAACTACACACACACACACACACACATAAATATAAAAAGTTAATTATTTTGAAAATAATTTCATTATTTTGTTCCTTTTTTTCTCAACATGACAATAGTTTAAACAGCAACGAAAACAACCACAACCACCACCACCACAACAACAACAACAAAATATATTCATGATTTATTTTTATATTGTCTAGAAATAAAATACTCTCCCTCCCTCTCTCTCTCTCCATGTGTACCGGTATATCACTGATGTATAAATCAATAATTATAGGGTTTATATACATATATATATAAAAGTACATATTCAATGTTTAATATTATGTTATGAATTACATTTTACAATTCCATTAAGATTTAATTGTCAATGTAGATTGAATTTATTTATTTATTATCTCTCTTATAATTCACATAGATTGAAATGATGGATTAATATTATTATTAGTAGTAGTATTAGTAGTATTATTAGTAGTATTAGTATTAGCATTCTTCTTATTAATTAATTTTAATAAAATTAATTACTTAATTACATTATATTGATAATATAAAATAAATGATAATTTATTTGTATCAGAAAGAGGTTTTTGTGGATGTATTATAGTACTTTCAATAGTTGTATCACTCAATTTCATGGATTAGTTAAAGTTAGACATTAACATCATTGGATAGAGGTCGACTTATTGGTCTAATTTTTAAGCATTCGCGCTTGTGAGATCAATAGATCCTGGGTTCGGATCGTGGATCGTAGATGTGCACTGCTGAGGCGTAAATGTAAATATTTATTCTTTTTTCTCTCGCTTTCTTATAGTTCACATTATTCTATTCATGATAGTATTGATTAAAAGGATGGATTATTATTACTAGTATTAGTATTAGTGTGGTGTGTGCTACTTGTGTAGATATAAGTAGTATATGATGTTAGTTGTAAGCAGAAAGTCTGACAGCAGATAGACAAGAGGATCGAACAGTAAAGAATGGAAACAGAATGTAATTTGTATGAAAATGCAAGAATAATAAAGTCTGAGTCATTTTGAGACAATCAATGGATATTTTGTAAATTAAGCATTTACTATATGATTGTTAGATTTTATTAACAAGTCCTGTAATTTTGTGTCAAATACATTCGATTGTCCCCATTGGTGTTGTCGTTTACTACAGTAGTATTAGTATTACTTTAAGCATTCTCGCTTGTGAGATAGATAGATCCTTGGTTCGAATCTCGCGAGACGGAATTGTGGATGCGCATTGCTAAAGAGTCACGAAATAGGACGAAATAACCATTCAGTGATTCCAGGTTCCATATGGTAGTCTAGTTTCAATGAACTCATAATCTTAACCATTGAAATCATTTATTTTTCAAGCAAAATATTTAACAAATTATAGTATCAATATATATATATATTCAATGATATTTAACCTTTTATTAAATCATTATTATATAATAAACAATCGGGTTATTAATATTCAATTCACTATAATGATTGTTTATATTGTCCCTAAAATTTTAAGATTTGGCAATAATAACAATTATATATAATATATATATATATATGAACTGAGATAAATTACCATATAAGATATTACATAAATATCATAATATTAGTCTTAGTCTTGGTATATAGGTAATGATAATAGACAAATATAACTCATTAAGAGAATATATAATGATGTATTCAATTAACAATTGATGATAACATTTCATTTACTTTATGTTATATATATATATATATATATATATATATATATATATATATATATATATAAATTGGCTGGTTATATGATCATCATTAGCATTATGAAATTTACCGGATGTTTAAGAATTGAGAAAAAAAAACATGCATAATCAGGTCAAATAAATATGGTCATAAACATTATACAGTTAAAATTTATCCAGTACGACTGGTACCATTACTACTACTACTACTACTACGACTACTACTACTACTACTGCTACTATTACTATTACTATTACTACTAATAATAATAGTAATGATGGTTTACGGTAAATAATTGAATAAACAATTTGGTTTCAAATATGAAGTGAGTTATGAAGAACAATTCTGTTTTGAAAAGTATTATGCTCCGATAAGAATAATGAATAGTAACCTTTTAAGATTTATTTATGAAGCAATACTATGCGTATATTTTTATCGTATCATTGTTAAGTTACTGAACTATTCATAGTCGTGTTTCTCTTTTATTATAAGCTTTATTTTGATCCATGAACTGTTATTATACGATTTACCATTCTTGAATTATACCCTGTCTATTAATTACTACCTCCCATATTCACAACCACATTTGGCCAAATTTTGTATAAAGGTTGTTTTTTATTTTATGGTATGATGTGATCTGTTTGATTGGTATATAAACCGAGTATGTTTGAAATACATGTATCATATTGCAGAGGTTGAGATAAGTGTTCTGGACATAACAGGCAGGGCTAAGCAGGAAACAGAACTAATAAGAATTCTAGACTGCTCATACAGGATTTTATACATCATTGATCCGATCGATAAGTCAATCACTGCTCTCAAATTGGCGGTCGCAAATTTCTAACAAAAAGTCACTTGAAAATAGTAATTCCATGTAAATTTCATTTATTCAATGTGTTGAAATTACTATTAAATATTTGACAGAAAATGAAGGCTTTTTAAGTTTCGTTTTTGAGGAATGTCTTTAGCTTTTTTGATAATCATTGGTTTTTCTTAATTACTTGAACCATATGTTAATGTTTAACAAACTTTCTAGAATACATCGAACTCTTGTTATTTTTTTCCCCCTGATATTCAGACAATTTAAAAATGCTATTGGCAATAAGATAGGTATATATCACAGTCAGTTAATTAACAAAATGCTAGGAAATCAAACAAAACACAGATTACTATTATTATTTAGAACAAAAACTGAAGGTTAATAGCTCATTTCTTGATGAAATTGTAGTTTCATATTAGCACGAAAAAGCAATCCAGAAAAATTTTTGGTTTTTAACGGTTGTCTAATTTTTGTTTTACGATTATACTACTCATAAGTAGGCTAAAGTAAGTCAGCAAATATAGAACAATAAATCTGAATACCTATGTATATGGGATGATGATTTCAAATAGAATTTTACTCTTATTCGTAAGATTATACACTTCAAATTTTACTTATTTATTATTTTCTCTTCATTTCAGTATTATTACTCAATTCGAACGATTAAAGTTGGGGGAAAATGTGTATGTAATAGTCATGCCAGTCGATGCGAACAGAAAGTAATTGATGTAAGTTTGACAAGAACCAAATAATCTGATGGGAATGTATTTTATTGATTTTATTTTTTTCCTTGTAAACTTGGAGGCAAAAAAAAGGGATTAGTTCAATGAGATTGTGTTATCGCTAATCATTTGTAAGACTCACTTACAACAAGCATTCTGATATATGGCCCTTAATTCCAATTCAATTACCACTTTTGCTGACGATGTCAAAGCTAGGATATTTATTTTCATTTTAAGTTATTTTTTAATATATGATAGTTTACGATTTGATGAGTGCTAGTTTATAAGTAAAGTTTCAACTATAGTTTGGAACTTTATTGAGAATTTGGGAATTCGGCACGACCAGCTTTGTGATTTCAACAAAGGACTTACTTACTTACTTACTTACGCCTGTTACTCCCAATGGAGCATAGGCCGCCGACCAGCATTCTCCAACCCACTCTGTCCTGGGCCTTCTTTTCTAGTTCCACCCAATCCTTGTTCATTTTTCGCATATCTATCTCCATTTCTCGGCGTAATGTATTCTTTGGTCTTCCTCTCCTCCTTCGACCTTGAGGATTCCATATGAGGGCTTGTCTTGTGACGCAGTTCGGTGTTTTCCTCAATGTGTGTCCTATCCACTTCCAGCGCTTCTTCCTGATTTCTTCCTCCACTGGGATCTGATTTGTTCTCTCCCACAGTAGGTTGTTGCTTATAGTGTCCGGCCAGCGGATCTGAAGTATTTTGCGTAGACAACTGTTAATAAACACCTGTATCTTTTGGACGATGGATTTCGTAGTTTTCCAGGTTTCCACCCCATACAGTAGAACTGTCTTGACATTTGTATTGAAAATTCTGACCTTGGTGTTGGTTGCCAATTGTTTTGAGTTCCAGATATTCTTCAGTTGTAGATATGCTGCTCTTGCTTTGCCAATCCGTGCCTTCACATCTGCATCAGATCCGCTGTGTTCATCGATGATACTGCCCAAATATGTAAAGGTTTTTACATCTTCCAAAGCTTCTCCGTCAATTGTGATTGGATTGGTACATGTTGTGTTGTATCCGAGAATCTTACTTTTCCCTTTGTGTATATTGAGACCTATTGCTGCTGAGGCTGCAGCTACACTGGTTGTCTTCTCCTGCATTTGTTGTTGCGTATGCGATAGAAGAGCCAGATCATCTGCGAAGTCTAGATCATCCAATTGAAAGAAGAGTGATTCCCCTGTAGTTGTCACAGTTGCTGAGATCGCCTTTCTTTGGTATTTTGACTAGAAGTCCTTCTTTCCAGTCTTTTGGTACCTGTTCCTCATCCCAGATCTTTCTGAAGAGAATGTGGAGTATCCTTGCAGTTGCCGCTACGTCTGCTTTCAGTGCCTCTGCTGGAATGCTGTCTAGTCCTGCTGCTTTGCCACTCTTGATTTGTCTGATAGCCATGCTGATCTCTTCAATTGTTGGTGCGCCAACATCAATTGGGAGGTCCGTGAGTGCTGCTTCGATGTTGGGTGGGTTCAGTGGGGCTGGTCGATTCAAGAGTTCTTTGAAGTGTTCTACCCACCTGTTTCGTTGTTCTTCAATGTTGGTGATTATCTTGCCTTCCTTGTTTTCACTGGTCGTTCTGGTTTACGGTGATTTCCAGAGAGTTTCTTTGTTGTTTCATACAGTTGTCTCATGTTTCCTTCTCTGGCAGCCTTTTCCGCCGTCAATGCCAAATCCTCCACATATTTACGTTTGTCAGTTCTGATGCTCCTTTTCACTTGCTTGTTTACTTCTGTGTATTCAGCCTGTGCCTTGACTTTTTCTGCTCTTGTTCGACTGGTATTGATTGCTGCTTTCTTGTTCCTCCTTTCTTGAATCTTATCCAGTGTATCGACCGTGATCCAATCCTTGTGATGGTGCTTCTTTTGGCCCAGAACCTCATGACATGTTGAAGTGATTGCCTCTTTTATCTCTTTCCAGTTGCTCTCCATAGTAGTTCCTTCTCCATTGAGTAGATCATGAAAGTCTTGGAACTTATTGCTGAGGGTTATCTTGAATTTATTGAGTTTGTCAGTATCCCGAAGAAGAGCCGTATTAAATTTTTGTGATATTGTCCTCCCCGTTGTCCAGTGCCTCTTGAGTTTCAATTTCATCTTGGCGACCAGCAAGTGATGATCTGATGCTATATCAGCTCCTCTCTTTGTTCTCACGTCCTCCATCGTCCTCCTGAACTTTTTGTTGATGCAGATATGGTCGATTTGGTTCTGTGTGCTGTGATCCGGTGAAGTTCATGTGGTTTTGTGTATGCGTTTATGTGGGAATATAGTCCCGCCTATGACCAGTTTATTGAAGGCACATAGATTTGCAAATCTCTCACCATTTTCGTTCCTTTCTCCGAGTCCGTGTCGTCCCATGATCTCTTCATATCCGGTGTTGTCAGTTCCAACCTTGGCATTTAGGTCTCCCATTAGAATAGTCAGGTCTTTTGTTGGGCACTTCTCGACGATTGACTGCAGCCTATCGTAGAATTGATCTTTAGCGTCTTCGTTGTATTTGTTGGTAGGCGCATAGCATTGGATGACGTTCATTGTAATCCCCGTTTTCTTGGTTTTGAAGGAGGCTTTGATGATCCTTGGTCCATGAGATTCCCATCCTATAAGTGCATTTTGTGCTTGTTTGGACAGCATCAATGCAACTCCTTGTGTATGTGGAGCATTTTCTTGTTCATGTCCGGAGTATAACAGCAGCTCGATTGAAGCTAGTCGTTGTTGTCCAACTTGCGTCCAATGTGTTTCACTGATCCCAAGCACCTCTAAATTGTATCTCCTCATTTCTGCAGCAATTTGGAAAACTCTCCCAGTCTCCCACATTGTGCGAGAATTCCATGTACCTAAATAAATGGTTGCTCTGGTTGTCAGAAGGGGCATCGGCCTCGTGACTTCCGAAGAAACTCGGCTTTCATCGTGAGGCGTCATAATTCTTCTAAACGAAGACCTTCTGACTCCCAGGGCAGAGTTTAAATGGTTTGAATAATTCTTTCTGGTTAGCGTTTTTTTAGCGAGTTAGTTTTCTACAGGATGGTGTCGCTAACCCCATGCCCAACCCTCCTCCTTTATCCGGGCTTGGGACCGGCAGTAGCCCCCGGAAAGGGGCTCCAGGCGGAGTTTCAACAAAGGAACTAGTATATATATACCTCGATGTGTATCTTACCCACTTCCAACACATCTTCCTGACTTCTTCCTCCGCTGAAATCTGGTTTGTTCTCTCCCATAGTAAGTTGTTACTAATAGTGTCTGGCCGACGGATCCGAAATATTTTGCGTAGACAACTGTTAATAAACACTTGTATCTTCTGAATGATGGCTTTCGTAGTTCTCCAGGTTTCCGTCCCATACAGTAGAACTGTCTTGACATTTGTATTGAAAATTCTGACCTTGGTGTTGGTTGCCAATTGTTTTGAGTTCTAGATGTTCTTCGGTTGTGAATATACTGCTCTTGCTTTGCCAATCCGTGCCTTCACATCTCCCTCAGTTCCATCGTGTTCATCAATGATGCTGCGCAAATATGTAAAGGTTTGTACATCTTCCAAAGCTTCTCCATCAAGTGTAATTCGATTGGTACATGCTGTGTTGTACCAGAGAGTCCTGTTTTTCCCTTTGTGTATATTGAGACCTACTGCTGCTGAGGTTGCTGCTACACTGGTCGTCTTCTGCATTTGTTGTTGCGCGTGCGATAGAAGATCCAGATCATCTACAAAGTCTAGATCATCCAACTGCATCCTAGCTGTTCACTGTATCCCATATATATGTAATAACAGCGTTATTTATCGAAATAATGAGCTGCAGTATTCGAATAAATAGAATATTAAACTACTATCTATTTCACCAAAAATATACTGATCATTTTAGTTCATGTAATAAAAATGACTGAGCTTAAATCTATGAAAATGCTCACATGTATTCACTTGTATTAAGAGTCAGTTTAATGGATCCTCTTTCACCGAATCCTTACTTATAAATTGAAAATGAGATGGATATTCTGAAGTTTCAATAAACTGATGTGTATGGAATCATCTTGATATACTTTTATCCCATTGTTAACACTCACATTGGAGTTTAAACCCAATATCTTTCACTTCAAATCCCAGTTAACCATATTCTAACCTACTGAGTTCATTTCTTTGTCATAATTTGTCTATTCTATAAGTCACGTGATAAAACGGCTACAACAAGTCAATTTTCACAGAAAGTAGTTGTATCAATCAAGTTTGATTGAAATCCATTCCTGAATATTAAAAACTTGATCATTTAATTCCTTACTAATAATGATATGAATGATTCAGTCAATGGCATTCCTTTATTGAAATTGTTTTTTTTTTATTTTACGTATGTATTTATTTACTTTTTCACTCAGGGTGTACCTCGAGCCGTATGTGACTGTCAGCATAATACATGCGGAAACAACTGCGAAAAGTGTTGTCCATTGTTCAATCAACAACCATGGCGTCCAGGAAGAATATGTGAAGGTAAAAAAAAAACAACAGTTATTTTGTTCAATTAAATATTTGAATATATTAACATTATCCTATTCAGTCATCCTGAAAGCTGATTACGATTACGGTGAAAAACAATCTTAACTAGAGCATAAATGCATTCAATATCACAAAAAAAACACAATTTAAATACTTGAAATGAATGGATCATGGCTACCTGTGAAATTCAAGAAGCTCGTTTCATCCTATAAGGTGTTTGTCATATAGATGTATATATGTCCAAGTGTTTATGTTCACATTTAGAATCCAAAATCAGTATCTAAGGGATCCACACAAGATCTACATGTGTCAACAAAGACTGATCAAAATCCAGTCTTAGGTAACAACAAAAGGATAATTCAAATTCATACTAATAATGATATAAAATCGTTCAATACTTAAAGACATTCAAGATATTTATGAATAAATCTTCATTCTCAGATGTCTTTGATAAGTTCTCCATGATCTATCTTAGTTTTTATACCGGAAATTCAAACTGGTTTATAAAACAACCTTACTAGTGTTTTTATCAATAATCAAATTAAAATCTAAGGGTCATCTATGTTCATGTAAAGTATTCATCGAATAATGCAAATTCATTAAGCTAGATTTGCAACTTAGCCATTATATGATAGTAGAACTGTGGCGACAGATGTCTAGTTCCATTAGATTTAGACCGATATCATATAATATCACAGTTAGTAGCAGAATAATTGAGTTGGAAATATTGTCCTGAATGAAAAGACAGAAACAACACTGAATACTATTCAAGGATCCATCAACTTGAAATGGATCCTTGCATAGGTCAAGTATCAATAGTTGAAAGTCTAATCAACTATACAAAAGTATGTTTATTACTGTACTTTTGAGTTTATCCTAATTCTTCCAATTGATGGTACATGAAATTTTTGTAAATGATAATGTAACTGTTATTCGTGTTATTCACTATTTAGCTTTTTAAAATCAGTTAGTATAGGATCCCTTTCAAAATTATGTTTCAAGTGGAAACAAGGAAGTAAATTGATTTTTTTTTAAAGTTAGACAAATCATTCAAGTACATGTATTGTATTGGTATCTTTTTCACCTTCTACTGCTTTCATTAATATTGTATATAAGTATGAAATAGTTTGTTACCCATAAAACTGGAAAAGATAATTGAGCAAAGCCTCAGATTAGTATTATGAATCGATCGATGTTAGACCAGCAGTGAAAACCCGGAAACACTGGACGGCTGTTTCAACCTAGCATATGACTCTTTAGCAGTGCGCATACACGATACCACAAGCGGGATTCGAACTCAGAACTTTCGGTATCGTGTATGCGCACTGCTTAGGAGTCTCATGCTAGGTTGAAATGACCGTCTAGTGTTTCCGGGTTTTCATTACTGGTCTAACATCGATAGATTCATGATCTCAATCAGCAACTTAACGATTTTCACAATCCCATACTGGAGAAATTATTCTTTTGAAAATCTGCAAAAATCAGTTCTTTTTCTTTATAACCGAATCAAATGTTGGTCCAATCGGTTTAAATGTCTGAATTAATACACTTTATGATTAGATATCTATATATTTCTTTTGTTTTAGAGTGTAACTGTAATCAAAAGGCAGATGAATGTATTTATAATCAAACAGTCGCTAATCTTCGTTTAAGCATGCGTAAAGATGGTGTTCTAGAGGGTGGAGGAGTCTGTTTAAACTGTCGTGTAAGTTTCCTGATAGTCAAAATTAACACTTTTTCAATTATATTTACCTTCTTTGCATATAACCATTGCCACTTTAAGTTCGCTTCTATACGTTCTTTTAATGCTTTTAATTTATAGTACTTACAAGTAGCTCAAAAGTGATTTTCAAATAAAAGGGGTCAACTGCAACATGTAGAAAGTTATCATCATTGCAAACATTAATATGGATTGTTTCTGAGTATAGAATCCGAGACTCGTGTTTCATCCTATTTGGGACTCGTCAGCTGGATAATAACCACGCTTCATTCTCGATGTTCACTTTGAGATATCACTATACCAAGTGAATGATGACAATTCCTAATGCTAATAATAGAAAAATACAAACCATTAAAATTGTCCGATATAATGTTGACAGAAATTAAATATACCGATTAATTAAACAGAATTTATCGAAAAACGAAGCGTTTACAAAAGATTTTCAAGTTTAAGCAGTCTTTGATAAAGGTCATCACATGACTCATGTTTTATTCAAACTGGATCCATATTGTGACAAATTGTTATAACTAATTACTGATTGTAAACGTTAATAATTCAGTTTCAATTTGTAAAGGACAGGAGGCTTGATGGTCTTCGTTAGTCCTAGCAATGATGATCTCTCAGTTGATTTGACTTTTTTTGAAAGAGTCGATGGATAGATCCTCAACCACGTGCTGAGGTAATGATTTCTACTCGTTGATGATTCGATGGGAAAGTCGATAGTCAGCTGACAAGTAATTTGTTCTGGGCTTGTGAACCTTTTTAGAGTGTCCTCGTAAATTCTTTGTTTTGAAAGACAACAAAAATGAGCGCATATCAAGTGCAAATTTATCACTAAGTATTTTTAAATCAGTAATCAAGTCACCTCTGGTTCTTCTATATGACAACGGGAATAGGTTTAGTTTAGCCAGTCGAGCATCATACAGGAGCCTCACTATTCCGGGAATTAGCTTAGTTGCTGTTCTATGAACCTTTTCCAAAAGCTCACTGTCTATTTTAAGCAGGGGCTAGTCAATTGTATACAGTATTCAAGTTTAGTTTATATACGAATACAAGCGTTTAGGACTTTCTATGGATTCCTTAACAATCTTCTCTTCGTACAACCTTCTAAGCTTACGGAGGCTCGAGGCATAGATATTCTGAGCTTCTCGATACTAAAGTTTTAAACAAAATTAATCCAATGATTCTCGGAATGTTGTACAACACTTAACTAGTCCATTTGAGTACATTATAAATCAAAAATTTATGCCTAAATTGTGTGACAGTAGTTTATAAATTAACAAGGCATTTTTCAATATATATATTCACTGAAAATGATTATAATTATTTAACTAGGGTGTAATAGTTATCCATATTCAAAATGAACTATGTTGTTTAACGAAATACTGATCAGCAATAAATGAAGTAAACTCTTCCTGGAGTCCCTCCGGGAGCTACTGCCGGTCCCAAGCCCGGATAAAGGAGGAGGGTTGGGCATGGAGTTAACGACCCCATCCCGTAGAAAACTAAATCGCTAAAAAATGCTAACCAGAAAAAATAAATGAAGTAAGAAATTCATTTACTACTTTCAAATAATGACAGACTGTTATAAATGATTTCACTAGTAAAGTAAGCAAAAGTACCATTCATTATTCATTCGGAGAAAATTATGAATTATCTCCTTTTTTCTATCGAATCAATGATCAATTCGGATCAACTTCACCTAAAGCAATAAATATTCAATAAAGTTCGGTAACTGTAGAAGAACATGTTAAACGGTTATCTTCACGTAGACTGAAACTTCTAGATACACATTTTAGATAACCAATTCAACTTACTGATATGTTTAGTTGTTTCAATAGAGAATTCAGGACTAGATTTTCTGGGTCTAGACCTAATAGAAACACTACAGATAGCAAACAATTGCATTAACCACATATGCAGCTGTATGAAAACCAACAAACCAGCGGAGAAGAATCTCAGGAAAGTTGCTTTGGAGAAACATAGACAAGTGTTCAAGGAAGAACTGGAGGAATGCAGAAAGGTTAAAAAGGGAGGAGGGGATATCCCAGAACAAGTGGTTAATAAATTCCTGATGTCTTACAGAGTTACTCCAAGTCTGGCAGTATCACAACGAAAGTCACCAGCCGAGTGTATGTTCAGAAGGAAAATCCGGACAATCTTTAACAGTATGTTGCCACCGAGAAAGACAAATTTTTACAATCTATTTGTTTTAATGAAAGACATCCAATTCAGTCACATACACTTTTAGTGCACTTACCAAACCAGTGAAATAAGATCTTTGATGAAAATAGCATCTTAATATACAACACCACGTCATTAAACTAACTTTATAAATGATCGAAAATGTTGAGAACAACACAGTTCATGATAACTGAAATAGTTACGGATAATCTCAGTTAAAAACCTTTATGGTATTCATCAAATTAAACATCTTTTAATTCTATATTATTTGTTTAAAATAGTTACTTTTCTAAACAGTATTAAATCTTTTCTGTATTTTCTGTTTTTTTAGGAAGATACAACTGGTGTAAATTGTGAAAAATGTAAACAAGGTTATTATCGTCCATTAAATGTTCGACCTGACTCACAATATCCTTGTAGACCATGTGAATGTAGTACTTTTGGTTCAACTGGTGATTGTACATCTAATGATGCTGAAATACCAGAACGAGTGAGTCGTCATTGTTGTTGTTGTTATTAGTATCATTTTATACATCTATTGCACAGTGGTTTAGAAGTTAAGCAATTGTGAGCGAGACAGAAAGTCCTAGATTCGGTTCCCGGGCGTGGGATCGTTGGTGAGTACTTGTGATGAATCCTTTACTAGGGTGAAACAGTTGTCCACTGTTTCCAGGTTCCTAATGGTGAATTAAGTTAGATGGGTTTGTGATTTCGCTTTAACACTAGTCCAATAAATTTTTCATACGTAATTCTCACCTTCAACAAGGACCTATCAATACTCCTAATCAGTTGTCTGATAACATCGACTGAATAGTTGAAAAATATGTTTCGGTAATTTCTACAAAAATAACTTGGAACTTAGCCATCATTTAGCACTCAATGCGGTCCACCGGATCAAGTAATTGTAATAAAGAGGATGTTTCATGATCTTTTTCATCTGAAAACTATTGATTTCTCTAGATTATGCTGATAATTATATGCTCAATGGATAAAATCTCTGAGATAGCTGAAGTTGGATATGTCAATAGCTGTTGCAAAACATTTCATTTATTATATTCTGTATTATTCTTAATGTCATATTGTTATGTTCGAACAGTTTCTGTTATGTAAATGTTGGCTCTGTTGTATCTGCAGTCTGACTGCTTATACTTGCAAATGTGAGCCCATTTTATTCCTATGACGCGAAGTAAAAACATAAAAACTAGTCCTATAAAGATTTATTAACTCTTTAAAAACATGAAACCAGTAGGTCCTGGGTTCGAATCTCGCAGGGGGCGGGGTCGTGGATGAACACTGCTGAGGAGTCCCACAATAGAACGAAACGGCCGTCCAGTGCTTCCAGGTTTTCCATGGTGGTCTAGCTTCAACTGACTCATGATCTTAACCATTGAAAGTTTTCTAACATTACTTCATCATAAAGTCTAATACACTCATTTTTGTACTGATTTTACATACACTCAATGATTAGATTAATTAACATCATATAAATGAAAAGATACACAGGGATACTGTAAAACATATGACTACTGCACAGTGAATAATTTAAAGAATATAGCTGTCACACTCGCGGATCAGAAAAGCAAGAGTAGCATACTGACAATTGAAGAACATCTGCAACTCAAAACAATTGGCAACCAATATCAAAGTCAGAATTTTCAACACAAATTTCAACACACTTCTACTGTATGGAGCGGAAAGTTGCAAAACTATGAAAACCATCACCCACAAGATACAAATATTTAATAACAATTTTCTAGGCAAAACACTTCATATCCGTTGAGCAAACACTATCAGCAACAACCTACTATGGGAGAGAATAAACCTGATTCCAATGGAGGAAGAAATCAGGAAAAAGCACTGAAAGTGGATAGGATATACATTGAGGAAAGCACCGAACTGCGTCACAAGGCAAGACCTCACATGGAATCCTCAAAGCCAAAGGAGGTGAGGAAGACCAAAGAACACATTAAGCCGAGAAATGGAGACGGACATGAAAAGAATGAAGAAAGCTTGGATAAAACTAGAAAGGATTGTTTAGAACAGAGTGGGCTAGAGGATGGTGGTCGGCGGCCTATACTCCTTTGGGAGTAACAGGAGTAAGTAAGTAAGTAAGTAAATAAGCTGTCACACTGGGTGAAAGTTAACATCTGCCATAATGATCTCTTATCTCATGATTGTTTGTATTAGATTAGATCTAAACTGTATTCGGTTATTTAAACATCTGATTAATAGAATACATTATGATAGCTGTTTGCATAATAGTTTATTTATTAAATGTTTTTATACCACTGTGACTGTATCAAAATTTTAATCTTCCAGAGATTTATACAAGCTTAATAAGAGCAATATTTACTATTGTATGTATTATTATTTATTTTTGTGTTCAGTATCCTGGAGATTGTATCTGTAAAGAAGGTTATGCAGGTAGACGTTGTGATGAATGTGCTGAAGGATATCAACGTTCTAACATTGATCCTCAATTATGTATACCATGTACATGTGATATTAGAGGAAGTCATCGTGGTCCAGGATATCAATGTGAACCACCATGTAATTGTAAGGTAAGCTTCTTATAAAATAAGAATAAATATTTTAAATATTGAACTAATAAATTTATAAACTGATGTATTCCAGACCTATACGCTAGATATACATTACACTAGATTATGAAATTGTATTGACCTATTGAAAGGAACTACGATTTCAAATATTGGGAATGTAACTTCCATCTATGGATCTAAAATCTTAGACTAATTTTACATTAAATTTAACATAGCAACACAAAACACACAGTCAACCTTAAAACAATACTTTTAAGTGATAAACTTTTGTATCTTACATACACAACAAACCAAGGATAGGTTACCGATGACTGGCTTCTCTATGTTTGTATACCAGTTCAACTTCTCCTTAGTAGCTAGTTATATAGGCCATGCTCGTGAAATTGTACCAGAATGGTTGGGAAATGTGGTCACGAAATCTATTTACAGCATCATTCCTTTTCATTCAGTAGATAGTTCACATCATATTAAAATTGATGAAGCTTTCTGTGATGATTAGGAGTATTTGAATTATAGTATGAACTAAAAATCCCAGAAATAACGTAATCAGATCAAGAAGTACTAGATAAGCACAAACGAATGTACTGTATTTAGAATTCCAAATCAAGCATTCAACAAGTACAAAGGAATCATTAATTTATTCAAACACCACACTTTCTCAGTTTTTCATCAAGTTCCAAATGATATACATAAAACAGTCAGATTAAGATTCTTCCATATAGCAGAAATCATCTGGATGAAGCCATAAAATCAAACTTATGTATCCAAATGTGGTATATTCAGTCTCTAAGTTTAACTTGATCTACGACTGAATTACTAGATACTTAAACTGTATATTATAAACTTCTTATATCGTTCACAATTCTGTTTGTGTTTATATTTTTCTTAATCTGCACATTGATCTTTTTCCAGTTCACATGAATTTTTTATTGTAATTACCTTGACTACAATCCCTCCTATTATATATTATATTCACACAACACTATTGTTATTGTTATTATTTTTGTTATTACCATTATTATTACCTTGATTAACAAGACAGAGTTCTCCAACTGTGCATTTGATTCACATGATTTATTGGATTCAGTCAGTTAGTCAGCTGCAACGTAGGACCAGGCACATATATGCATCGATCCAAGTTGCCATAGCGCATTAGCACAACAAGATGAACACCGAATTCATAGAAGTAGTCACATCAAAGGTAGTAGTATATAAAAGAAAGATTGTGTATAAGGACACTTTTTAAACAAAGATAAATAATAGCTGGCAGTGGAATTCAGGACGCGTCTTTCATCCCATTTGGAACTCGTCAGCTAGATGTACCTGCATTCTAGAATTGATACCGTGTATTCAACTAATGAGTACTAAGTTAGAACAAATCTTAAATTCTAAACTCCATAAATCGTCACATCGAATTCATTTCTTGATCATTAAAATGTCCAGACTTTTCAATATTGAATAATTATGTAATTATATTTCATTTCTATTCATTTTTTCTTAATTCTATGAATAGATTAATGTTGATCCAGATTCATATTGTAATACATGTCAAAAAGGATTTTTCAATTTAGATGTTAATAATCCAGAAGGTTGTCAATCATGTTATTGTTCCGGTCTTACTGATCAATGTACTGGTGTTACATCATCTACTGCAATGGTAATGTATTCATTAAATTGAATGAATTAAAATGTTATTTTCTATTTTATGATATGATGTGGTCTGATTTATTTCTAATATAAGCCTCGTATATCTGAAATATATGAATCGTATATCGGAGGTTGATATTGGCATTCTGAATTAAACCGGTTGGATTAAGAGAGAAGCTACTTTTTCGAAAGACTAATAAAAACTATAGGATGGTCGTACAGGTTTATCAATCATTAGTCTGATCGTATAAGTCTGTGTCTCTAATTGGCAGTCCTGTCACGTGATATAACTAATCAGGCATAAGAACATAACAAGGATATTTATATATTTTTAGTCGTATTTTTAAGAATGATTTCAGTATTCACTTCACCTGGTGTTGTTTGCTTGTAAATTCCCATTGTTGTTTAGGACTGCAATTGATCAATCTCTTGTTGGCATATGTGCCTCCAGTGCGGATAGCCTTGATATCGCCTTAAGTCACAAGCTTTATAAGCAAAGATGGATAGTGGCAAGCAGTGGGATCCAGGACGCGCGTTTCATCCTATTAAGGACTCGTCAAAAAGTGGCTTTGAGGACTCAGTAGTTAAGTGAAGAACGCTTTAGCGTTTGAAACGAACGGTGCTGGGTTCAAGTCTTTGAGTGAGTATCAACTCTGAGATGCAGGTACATCCAGCTGACGAGTCCCAAGTAGGATGAAACTCTAGTCCAGGATTCCACTACTAGCCACTATCCATCTTCGCTTATAAAAATTCCAATATCAGTTTAAATTATTTAAACAAACGAAACATTGACAAGTATTAGTGAATTAGAAAATTGTATACAGTACAAAAGTTGAAAAACTACAAAGTATAGAATAAATATTGGGATGTATTTTTGTCTTTAACAGTCGTTTCATTATACTTTCCAGTTATATTGAGTCATAATGATAATGTTATTCGACATGACAATGAAATCTCTGTTAACTAAAGGCTCAACTCACACAGTAACAATATCATAATATGTGTTAATTATAAGTTAAACATCTATTATCTACCTTCTCTATTTTCTAAGATAGATATTGTTCTAGAATTCAATATTGATTACTATCAAAATTTGAAGAATAACAGTATTGTATTATGAATACATGTACTAATCTTATGAAACTATCCCTCAATCCAATCTAAAGAGCGAAGATAGGAAACTATCAAAGATACTAATATTGACTAAATAAATAATAGTTGCTAGTCATAACTCACCAATATATACTGGATAACTCTATTGAGCTTTTGTATTTCAGTTAGGGGACATTAAAAGTGAGTAAATTCAACTGAACAAAACATAATGCTACTGTTAATTATTGATAAGTCTTGCTATTTTGAACGCTATACTCGATTCCTAAGCTATTCTGAAAACCCCCAAGCTAGAACTATACAGCGACCTGAACACGAGATAGAAGTCTCAAAGTATGCGAAAAGTACTTCACTCCAAGGCTAATTTTAATACTGAAAACATAGGGTTTTTATAATATTCTGAATGTCCTTGGGTTGCTCAAAGATGATACTACACATAGTAGCGGTATAACAATCAACCAATCAGAACCTCTATATGTGACGTTTCACATCCTTGATGTTTTCTGGCTAAACTCCAAATGAACGCTGATTGGATGAAATGCTTCTTATTGTTTCGTGATCCTTGTATGTCTTTTGAGAGAATTTTTTTGGATCATCCCAACAATTATACATAAATTTGCTGAAAATCATAAATATTCATTATTTAAAATGGATATGATCTATTACCTGTACTTATACACTAATATATGGTTCTAATGAATGACTTCATCAGTTACATAACAACATGAAGTACCTTTTTTTATTTGAGAAAGTTTATTCATGTAATGATAATGATATTTATGATTCTTGTTTGTTTTGTAGTTATTCATGACATTTTAAAATGTACATTACGAATTGATTTTTGTCTGTATAACCATTGAGAACTAAGAAGCAATGATCTACTTCATTTCAATTAGAGACTCTTAAGCAATGCATATCCATATCTTCATTAGGGATTGAAATCATCTATATAATTGGATGAAAATAATCATAAATAGTTAAGCCAGCATATATCGATCTTTGTTTATCATTTTGATTATCCAATATAATAATAATAATAGTAAATTCTGAAATTATTATTGCAGAATTCACGTCAGTTTACAGGCATGATCATTTTGATATAAATAGTAACTTTTTTGATGGAGTTTTGTTCTCTCAGCTGGAGCTCTGAGCTCAGAGAACAAAACTCCATCAAAATCATCCACCTGAGCTACAAATCTTCTCCACCATCTCATAAATAGTAACATTAGATGTAGAGAACAAACATGTGATAGAAGATAGTTTTAAGTATACTAGTTCAGTAATTGTTTACGTAGTACATGTATATTACAGCGATCCAATGCATCAGCTGGAAACTTTTAATATTTCTTAATTGGACAACCTGTTGATTTATGAACGGTGTAATTGTTGGAGATGATAGATCTCCAAAACTCATAGTTTGTAATTTATCTTGTGGAGCTTGCATGCAGATGTATGCGTGGACATTTCCTACCACCCACGCACATAGTCGATTGACGAACTTACCGATTAAATGTTAAAAGCTCCATGGCAATATATATATATATATATATATATATATATATATATATGCTTGATTTGTGTGTGTGATCGGCCTGGTATCTGCTGGTTGCCTGTAGAATACATTTTCTACGTCTTACCAAGACTTCTTGATCGAGTTAGCTGAGTCGGGGACAACGGACAGATATAACAGTAATTAAGAATATTTCGTGTGCCAGATCAAATTAATGATAATTATCTACAACTAGAGAAATTAACACGAAAACAGAGAGCACGGAACAATAAAGCATTGGATGTAAAAGATAGTTTAATTAAGTAGATTGGAGAAAAAGATAAGATTTAGTTTGAGTCTCCTCTTCCATAAAGGGTCAAGCCCAAGTTTATTACAACCAGAATTATCAGTTAAGGTACAATCAGCTGCATGAATACGAAGTGTAAATCGTCTCTGTACTGATTCCAGCCTTAATTTATTCTTTATGCGCGCACTGCTAAGAATAAACGTGCAATATTCTAGAAGTGGTCGAACACAAATTTTGTACATTAAAATACGTGACTCATAGTTATAAAGCTTTCGAATTATGTAACCTACAAAACGTTCAGACTTAGAGGTCTGTTTCAATATCTGTTTTGTAAACGATAAGTCTTGAGAGTACCTAAGTCCTAAGTATACTATTATATGTAACCTAGACAACACTTCGCCATTTATGGTAAGATCTAAGTTGAGTGATGTATCACCGAAGCATATCTATCCACATTTAGCCGTATTAAGTTCCAGTTGCCATTTTAAGCACCACTGTGCTACCTTGTTAAGCTCCACGCTGATGCAATTTTGCGTATTTTTCAGCTGATGTGGAGAAAAAGAATATACCACTTTAAGATCATCTGCATATAGAAGGGGGCTTACCCACACAAAAACTTTCAATATGGTACGCAATTAATGATATTTAAATCATTGTTATGATATCTGTACATATCCCACTTATAATGAACATACCCTGAAAATACCTATCAGTGAAACAATATCATGTTTGTTTTTTTCCTTTCACCTTTCATTCATTTTTATGAATATAGATATTAGAAAGAAAAGGATTACTTGGTCCAGTAAGTAACATAACTTTTTATTTATTCATCTATCATTAGTTCACTTGGTATTGTTTTTCTTGAATCTTCTCATCGATGTTTAGAATTGCAATTGATTAGTCTCTTATTGGCATATGTACATACTGTGAGTATTGCCTCGAGATTGCCTTAATTTACAAGCATTATAAGCAAAGATGGATAGTGCCTAGCAGTGGATTCCACTGCTAACCACTATCCATCTTTGCTTATAATCTATCATTAGTGTTATTACATTGTATTATGAATCTATTCTTATGAAAAACTCATTTTATGGTTGAATTCATTCAACAATACTCTTTGTCTCTTCATGTTGAATTCGTTTGAAAGATAAAGAAAATTATTCAGTTTTTGTCCTTCTTCTAATATCAATCAGAAAGTATCATTACCATGGTTTGATTTGATAATTTTGAATAAATTGAGCATTGGATAGATTGTTATAAATAAATAAAGTAATATATTTGTAGATACCTCAATGAGAGTAGAAAAATTAGATTTTTTAACATTTCGTGATTCAGCGTACGTCATTTCTTTAAAAAATAAATAACCAATCACTGAAGAAGTGGCTTACACTGAGTCACGAAATGTCAGAAAATCTAATTTTTTTACTCATTGGGATATTACTTATAACTGTTACTCCCAAAGGAGCAAAGACCTTCGACCACCATTCTCCAACCCACTCTGTCCTGAACCTTCCTTTCCAGTTCTATCCAATTGTTGTTCATTCTTTTCATGTCTGTTTCCATTTCTCGGCCTAATATGTTCTTTGGTCTTCCTCTCCTCTTTTGGCCTTGAGGATTCTAATTGAGGTCTTGCTTTATGACGCAGTTTTTTGCCTTCCTCAATGTGTATCCTATCCACTTTCAGCGCTTCTTTCTGATTTCTCCCTACATTGGAATCTGGTTTGTTCACTCCCACAATAGGTTGCTACTGGTAGTGTCCGGCCAACGGATCCAAAGCATTTTAAGTAGACAACTGTTAATAAACACTTGTATCTTGTGGATGATGGTTTTCATAGTTCTGCAAGTTTCCACCCCATACAGTAGAACTGTCTTGACATCTGTATTGAAAATTCTGACTTTGGTGTTGGTTGATGGATGTTTCGAGTTCCAGATGTTCTTCAATTGTAAATATGTTACTCTTGCTTTGCCGATCCTCGCTTTCACATCTGCATCAGATCTACCGTGTTTATCAATGATGCTGTATAGGTTTTTACATCTTCCGAATCTTCTTCGTCAGGTGTGATTCGATTATTGCATGCCGTGTTGTATCGGAGAATCTTTTTTTTCCCTTGGTGAACACTACATTCTTATTATTGGTCTTTTAATTAACATAATTATTTCCAAGACCTTTTTTGTACTGTTTCATAGGTTAACACATTAGCGAATTGGAAAATTATTGTACCAAGCTTATCTACACCAGATACCGGTTACACAATACCAATGACAGAAACATCTGTGCAATATGATAAAGTTTTATTTGCTCATACACGTGCAGTTGAAGCTTGGCTTTCATCAGTTACTTCAACACCAGTTACACGTGGTTATTATTGGTCTGCACCAGAAGAATATTTAGGCAATCAAATAACAGCATATCGTGATACATTGAATATTATTTTACGTTTTAATTCACCTACTATGTTAACATATCGTACACCAACAATAAACACGGACATATCAGGCAGTAGACAATTTTCTCAATCGATGGCTATGACTGATCATTTAAATTATATGTGGTTACATGAACCAGATATTGTAATTGAGGTAATATCTGTTTATTAATAATTTTATCAATATTTAACTGTTATAATCAGAGAAGGGTTTTGTGGAGATTGTAGTAATTAAGTAATTAAATTCATGAGTCATTCAAAGCTAGACCATAATGGAGAACCTGGAAGCACTGGATGGCCATTTCATCCTAGTATGGGACTCCTCTGTTATGAAAGAGTAATTCATTTAAAATAATGTTGGATGGTGGCGCAATTTTATGGATTGGTTGAGGTTAGACATTAATACTATTGGATGCTGGCCAGCTCAGTGGTCTGGAGATTAAGTGATCGCGCGCGAGACTGATAGGTCCTGTGTTCGAGTCCGAGGGGCGGGGTCGTGAATGTGCACTGTTGAGGAGTCCCACACTAGGATGGAACGGCATTTCAATGTTTCCGGGTTTTTCATGGTGGTCTAGCTTCAGTTGACTTACGAATTCAATGATTAACTTTAACTGTTAATTAATTATCTGTTTCTTTTCAATCTTATTGGTCATTTCATAAATTACATACCAGAAACCATGAGTTCACTTAATTAGTTTAAGTGAAGATTTCAATCACTCAACTAAATACTAGTAATAATTAAAAACTGTAAATAGAGAAACTTTTCATAAAATTCATTACTGTGAGAAACCTACACTTGCAATATAATATCTGTGTATTGCATTCCAGAACTGGAAACTCCTACATCAAAATTCTGATTATTAGATAGGAAGTAGTTAAATTTTTATACCGAAATCTTAGATTATAGATTGATTGACTCAGTGATACGTAACATGCTAGGGAAGAAACAGTTGTATGAATTATTCATCCGTCTACTAATGATCGTATCGACTCATTGGGTCTGTTCACTGATATCTACTTAGATCTTTATTAGTATACAGGGATCATATATATCTTCTACTGAAGTATTATAAAACTCCTATCATTTTCAATACATGGTGTTACACGAATGACGTATCATTTAATACCACAGTTAAAATTGTTGCTACTGACCTATTTTTTCTGTGAAATCCAGATCTGTAGACTTCTATCAACCATTTTCGACTGCCCAATGACTGACACTTTTGTATTCATTGATAAGATCAAATCATTATCAGGATTTAGGATGTTAAATTAAGTGACTATTCTATGTCTTGATCGTTTACATAGTTTAATCCAGGAATGTATCAGTTGATGGTTAATAATAGTAGTCCTGCTAAAGATTAAGAAAATTCTGTCTTAAAACTGTCGTTTGAAGGAATGGGTTGGTTTAGAAATCACGTGTTATTTTGAAAAGAGGCGAATAATGAGAGATAGCAAATTTAATTTATGATACCGCTTATCTACTTTCTTCTGATGAAAAAGTCAGTATATAAGTAAACGATGGTTCCATAATATCATGGATGGTTTGAAGCTAAGAGTGTAAACAATTAGATACCGGATCAATAGTTTAAAAATTAAACCCTAGTATCAAAAGTGAAGATTCTCCATTCAGTTCCTGGTTCAGTTGTAGACGCACACTACTGTAGAGTCTCATATTGGAACTAAACAAAAGTTAAATGCTTCCTACTTCACATTGATTGCGCAACCAAATTCAGTTTATCGATGTAAACTATGTAATTAATGTGTTATATAATACCTAAAATAATTACATTAATCATTTCTTTAACAAATGTTTAATATTAAAGTGAGATGCATTTAGCAATGAAATTCAAGACGCGTTTTACGTTCTATTTGAGGCTCGTCAGATGACTGGAACTAAATCCTGGAATTGATGCTAACTCAAAGACTCGAATCTAGTATATTTTGCTTCGAAAGCTTATACCATTGAGTCCATGTAGCAACTCATGCATGCAACGGGTATAAATTTAATTTAATTTGTAATTGTTTAATTAGCCCATTGTTGATATTTTAATTGACGTTTGAGACAAGTGTCTTAAAGGACATATCGATACATTCAGCACACCCTGAACGTTCTTAACTAGAATGGATTAAGATTTAGTCATAATATCAACAATGAGATCATCCAAACCATTACAAATTGAATCAAAATTTATATTTCAGATAGTAAGTAGTTATTATAGCGCGTTGATTTTGCTGAATCAAACTTCAATTACTTCATCTTCTAATGTTGTTGATCTCTTTTTTTTTTCTCCTATCATTTAAAATAAATAGGGTAATGGTTATCGATTAGTTCATATGTTATCACCATCCTATCGTGAAAGTCATATGATTTTAAATATTCCATTAAGTGAATCATCATTTCGTGTAATTGTTGAACCACCAACCTCTATACCATTAAATCGTTTTCCTATTAGTTGGTTACAAGGTGATCAATTAACATTTGATGAATCAACATTCGAACGAGTTGGTCGACCAGCAACAATAGCTGATATCATGACTGTGTTATCCAGTATAGATAGATTAATGATTAAAGCTAAATATATTAATGATCAAACAACAACTGAGTAAGTATCAGTCATCAATTTATTCATGACTAAAATTTAAAGTTTGATTTTGTTTGAGAGTAATTGTGAAAACTAGTGAATACTGGACAGTTTTGTTTTTCTTTCTAGGGTACTTTGATTACAAAAGTTCTCACTATTTTTGCGCTTTCAATCGGATTCCATATTGAATGATGAATGAATGAATAAAGTACAGAATATAAATTTATGTATATCATAATTAGGTTAACCTAATTTTCGGGATTTGCAGTAACCTACCACTTAAATGTATTGGTCATATACTCTTCACTCTAATTAACGAGACAATCATCTTCATACAAGTATACAATTATCATTCAACTTTGTTGCTTTTCTTGATTGATAATCGATTCGATCTAGGTAAATTATCAGTGTATGACCACCAACATAGAAGTTGGACATCAATATTGTTAACTTGTGTATTAGCCATTTATACAATTGACAACTAATAAAATGTATCATTTCATCTTATATACATATACATATCCCTAAACTATTTATATTTACTTTGAATAATACATTATATGAAATACAACTTCTATTGAAGATATCAATATATCTATGTTTAATTTCATTTATTCATTATAGATTAATGTCTGTAACACTTGGTCGTGCATTACGTGATGAAACTGGTAGAATACCAAATATTGAAGAATGTATTTGTCCAAATGGTTATTCAGGATCATCTTGTGAATCATGTGCAATTGGTTATTATCGTGATTATCAAAAACAATCAATCATAAAAACTAATCAAACTTCTTTTACTTCATCAACAGCTTTATCATTATGGCATTCAACGATGATGACACAATTACCTGTTTGTGTATTATGTGAATGTCATGGACATTCAGATATTTGTGATGAAAAGACTGGAGTATGCATTGTAAGTTTTATTAAGAAGATATGAGAAATCTTCAAGAGATTATAAACTTATTCATTGATGTAAAGTAATTGTCAGATAATCAACTGGATCATTAAGCAAATACTGATTCTGTTTTGAGTTGTATCATTCTTATCATTAGTGAAATAACTCTTTTGAAGCATTATTTCTTTTAAAATTGTAGACATACATTGTTGATAAGTGTCATCAGTATCAACTAGACAACGGTATAATGTATACTTCGATGTTCTTGCTACTTTCAGGTTACCTGATCTGTCAGGGAAGATGGGATAGGGAATGATGGTATTGTTGTGTGTTAGGTTCAAAGAGAATTGTATACTATGTATGTAAGCACCCTGCTCTATTATTGTACCTATTGATAAGCGTCGAATTACTTCACAACTTGAATTTAGGTTTCTTTTTTCACCTATTATACTCATACGACACTATGAAGGAATTCACAATGATAACAAGATACAATTTATCTATTCACGGAGCTACGAAATTTATATAGTGATCAACTCAACCTGTATGATGTCAATATAATTACCGTAACGTAGTTAAACTATCCATATGTTAACCTTTTAGGCTGAATTTAAATCAGCCTTTGTTTAAGCACATACTTTCTATGGTAGTCTCTTCAACAATATACGACTCACTGACTTAGTAAATAAAATGTTAGAATTTAAAGTGTCAGGAACTGAATCCATGTCCCATTATAAATATCGACACTGAAATAAAGGTACACCTAGCTTACAAGTCTTATACAGGACGAAATGCAAGTCAGGGATTACACTGTGAGCAGTAATCCATCAGTTCTAAATGAAAACTCGCATAATAATTGGTTATATCGAGACAATCCGTACAGGATTGATATATATATATACCAACAGAGACTAATCAAAATTTAGTTATGAATATCAATAATAAGTTAATTCAAACCGTCGCTATTAACAATATAATTGATCCATTAATAATTATGATACCAGTGAACATAATAAAATATATCGTCATGATTTCAAAGATTGAAAGTGACAACCAACATTTTATGAAATAAGAGAGTAGTTAAGTGGATAACTAGCGGTACTGAGTTCGAGTCCCGGAGTGAACATTAACTATGAGATGGAGGTACATCCAGCTGGTGAGTCCCGAATGGGACGAAACACGCGTCCTGGATTCCATTACTAACCAATATCCATCTTTGCTTATAAAGCTTGTGACCTAAGGAAATGTTGAGGCAGTCACATATGTCAACAAGAGACTGATCAATGACAGTCTTAAATAACAATAGGAAGATATAAGTAAACAACACCAAGTGAATTAATAGAGTAGTGATTTTTTTGTGCGATATAAATGAGAGGTTATTTAAAATACAAATGATACCACTGTTTTGAAGTTAAATAGTTTTTTTTAATTTTAGGTTAATCAATTAATAAACTTCATCTGATCGTCATGGATTATGATACCACTGGTCAACATTGATTTCAACTTATGAATGAGTTGAAATTCTTTACACATCTAAGCTTGTGAGTGTTAGGGAGACGCAGTAATTCAAACTGATTTATTAACTACAATACAAACTTGACAGAGTTTGACAATATGTTTTGACTTACACATAAACTTAATGTTTTAAAAGTAATAGTTAACTGAGGGTTCTTGAAGTTCTTAATTAAATCTCAAGTAGAGATATGTATATACCCTGAGCAGGAACTCCGTGACCGGATGAAACCAACTGACAAATGCTGTACAGATATTAATGATTGCTAACTAGATAAACAAGTTGTATTCGTGTAATTTGTACTTCTAAAACAATTTACTCACAGAATAATATTCTATACAAGTAACCAATAAATCCATTATTAGATACGAATAAAATGTAAGAAGGAATTAGGGAATTTCATCAATCGATGCAATCAATATTTTCTTTTATATTTTAGGATTGTACTCATAATACTGCAGGAGATAAATGTGATATATGCGCACCGGGATTTTATGGTGATCCACGAACCGGTGATCCAACAGCATGTAAATCATGTGAATGTCCTCATTTAGATTATCAAATGACTACAATTTGTTTAGCACATAAAGAAGAAGAAGTATTTAAAGAGGAAAAACCTTATGTTTGTTTAGATTGTACAGAAAAGTAAGTTAGTTTATATAATATTTAATCTACTGAAATTAAACATTTCAGGAAATTTTCTTACATCTTGTTAAAAGAATATGTTTAGTCTACAATGAAACTATCTGTTTAGGTATTCTCTCAACAGTTAACTTTTGGAACAATACCGAAATAGATAATAATATTATTAGTAACCAATAGTAAATCAAAGTTTTCAATGCTAAGAATAATCGTAGCTGGTTAATTTAGTGTTTTCATAGATAACCCCATAGGAACTAGAACACTTCTCAAGATTTTACATACCATTCTCAATACTCTTGTTATATCCGAATAAGAATAATGAATGGTGGTTTTTTGGCTTCCAATTATGGACCGATATTACGAGTATATTTTTATCGTATCATTGTTAAGTATCTAAACTATTCATATTCGTGTTCCTCTTATGATGAGCTTTATTTTGATCTATGAACTATTATTATACGATTTACCATTCTTGAGTTATGCCCTATCTATTGATTCCTATCTCCCTCATTCACAGCCACATCTGGCTGTTTCATATTTTATTGGTACGTTGTGGTCTGTTTGATCGGTATATAAACTCAGCATGTTTGAAATATGATCATTCATACCTCCGAGTCTGAGATTTGTGTTCTGGACTCAACTGGCTGGGCTAGACAGAAAACAGGGCCAATCAGGACTCCAGGCTGCTCGCACGTATTTTATGCGTCACTGTTTCGATCGATAATAGGCTGCTCTCTAATAGGCGGATCATAAGATATAACAACTCTTTGCTTAATGGTAAATATATACATCAATTATTAAACAGGAAACAATTTAAAGACGTTCAGGGGTTTCGAGTTATTCAAATAACAACATTAGTCTATGAAATCCTTAACTATTAATCTAACGAATGTAGGCACATTTCGACTTTATTATTGTATTCAAAAGTACCTTATAAGATATGAGTTTCAATGGAACAAACAAATTCATCCTTTTTTTCCTCCTTCTTCCTCTTCTTCTTTTTCCTTCTTCTTTGCCATTCTGTTCATTTTTTGTTGTTGTTGTTGTTGCGCTAAATTAAAGTTTGATAACTTGAACTGAAGTATATAATAGGACGATTCTCATGTTTTCTTTGATTTGGTATAACAATTTTTAATATTTGTTTTAATCTTAGTGGAACGTTTTAGTCAGTATGCACTTGGTTTAACATTGTTTAGTGTACAATTATTTTGGGACAATATTTTTGAATCAATTAAATGAGAATTTTGTTCAATATCTGATAAGTCTTGCTAATTGAACGTTATATTCGGTTTCTAAGCTGTTCTCTTAACCCCCCCCCCACAAGCTAGAACTACACAGCGACCTGAACACGAGAGAAAAGGCGTAAAATATGCGAAAAGTACTTTACTGCAAAAGTTTGTCCCAGTACAGAAAATATAGGGTTTTTATAGTATTTTAGATGTTCTTGGGTTTCCCGAAAATTCTGAAATGCTACTAAACATATTAGCAGTGTAGTAATCATCCAATCAGAAACTCTACATGTGACTTTTCACTTTCTGGCTAAACTTCTAGTGAACGCTGATTGGATGAAATGCTTCTTTGTGTTTTTTGAGTTTTCTTGGCTTTTACGAGAGGTTTTCTGGATCACCCCAACAGTATTACAAATATAAACTTTGATCCAGTATGACAATTATATATAATTTGTAACCCTTGTAATACATTTTACCTGATGTATCTTTTCATTTGTAAAATGTTTATTAATCAATCATCAAGTGTATGTTAAGTCAATTTATAAATGAATGGATTTGGTATAATAATCCTGTGTTTATGGATGACTTGTTACGAGATAGGGTTATGGAAGATTCAGTAAACAATTAAAGTATTGGTCCTTGTGTTTTCACTTTATGTTCTAGGAATTTCAATGTTTCCTGTCTCTAAATATAACCAGTAGGATCGAGGATACTATACTCGTATCCTGTCCTATTTAGTATATGTTCATTTGTGTTGAATAAATATTAATGTACAGCTTTATTGTGTGTCATTGGGTTAGATAAACATTACTATATTATTCATTCTCTTCAGAATCACTTTAATTATTATGGATAAATCTTCAGAAATATTATACAGTCATTTATTTGAAATTCTAGTCGTAAGTTAATTGTGGGACATGACCGGATCAAGTGTCATCTACCATAATCAAGCGAATAATTTTTACTATTATTCAGTGTAGATTAAGCGTTCTCTCACGAGACTGAAGGCCCTCGGTTTGAATCCCGCGAGCGGGATCGTGGATGCGCACTGCTGAGGAGTCCCACAATAGGACGAAACGGCTGTCCAGTGCTTCCAGGTTTTTAATGGTGGTCTAACAGCAATCGGTTCATGATCTCAATCAAAAAAATATTATTCAGTGTATTTGTATAACCGAATCAACTGATATAACAATAATAAGTACGGATTTACACTGGTAATACACCGATCGATAACAAACATATCTGCCTTTTCTATTACTTTATGTATAAAGTGTGATCAACAAATGAACTTACAAATGATAAGATTAAACACTTGCCACTTTGACTTACTTTGATCTTAATGCTGCTATGCTTCATTTATATTGCCAATTATAAACTTGTACAAACGTTAATAAGCTTTGTCAACTCGTTTGTGTATCCAGTTGATATTGTTTAAAACAGATAAACTTTTTAAAGTCAAATAGCTTACTAAGTTTTAACTTTGGCCACATTAAGAATCTGTACTTGACAACTATGATAATGATTTTACAAATTCATTAGTTATTAATTAAATCCTGGATTATTTCTAACTGAGCTGTGAGAGTATCATAAGACAACATTTAGTCTGTTGTTCATGACAATGTATATTAAGAGAAAATTTAACTCTTTATATTTCTAACTAAACTAAAGTAATGATTAAGAAACAATCAGATGAGTTATGTAGATCGACTCAACCGTAGACTAAACTACTCAATAAGATGATTCAGATCACACAGTAAAATGAGTCAACATTTAAAATAATGTAGAGGCTAATTTCCTCTATATCGGACTCCAATGAATAATACCTAGTTTATTGAGCATTTACTCAGGCCAAATCTCCTGATAAAATTTGTAAGCAACTCAGAAAGGAAGCACAGAGAGAATTGAGTAAGAAAAAGCGTAGAGAGCAAAGTAGAACGGATTAGAGAAGATATATAAGCCAACTCAATTTAATTAAGCGTTACTCAATGTTTATAGTTGAAGCAAATTAAGTTACAGACATGTGATGGGTAAGATAAGAAGTTCACACACATAAGCTCATTTAAAAACTGTCAAGGTTGTGTTATGATTTTATGTCCGGCTTACGATCACGTGACTTATACACCAATCAGAATACGTCTTATACGAATATTCGCACTATGACAAGGCCAATGACGTTCAACCGGTCTGAGCAGTCTAGCGTCCTATTGGGTCCTACGTCCTTCTAACCTGTCCTCTTGAGTCCAGAACACAAAAGCAGCTTCCGAATCAACCAAATCGAACCAAATCAAATCGGACCAATCATTTATTTCAGACATACTCGGTTTATATATCAATCAGGCAGACCACAACGTACCATAAAATAGAAATTAACATATGTACACAAATAAGCCAAAAAGTGGCTGTGAATGTGGGAGACAGTAATTAATAAACTGAGCATAATTTAGGGACAGTAAATCGTACAATGATAAATTATAGGTCAAAGTGAAGCTTATGATAAGGGGAATATAAATATACATAATCTAACTAATGAATAGTTATACCGTAAGAATATATAGATAATATTAGTCAATTAATGTCTCAGAAGTTACTCGTGATTTAATCTTCGCTCGGATATAACAGGTTGATAAGTGAATAATTAACAATGTCAAAATGTGACTAAAGGAGAATGAATAGAATGGGCTGTCCAGAAGCTAGAATAAGTGATGTGGACTTAACATAGTAACAGACACCATAATAAGACATTTTTGACCTTCTATCAACTAATAGCCACTCTCTATCATGACAAAAACTAGTATTTTTTCTAATAACAACAGGGTTTTGTTTCTCTAGTCAATATCTAATCACATTTTCACTTTGGTGAGTATTATGTAATATTTTTTCATAAGAATCAAATTGAAGCTCATTAAATATATATATATATATATATATATATATATATATATATATATATATACCAGAAGGGGTTTTGTAGAGATTCTAGTAATTTCAATAGTTGAGATCATGAGCCAATTGAACCTAGACCACCATGGAAAACCTAGTGACTGGCTTCAAGAGGTATATCCCAGAGTCCTAGTTAGAAGCGGCGACCAATGGAGTTCAACCAGATCTGTTGAGAGATAGTAACTCACTGATGACAATGGTGTATGTGTCGTTCAATTTCATGGATTAGTTGAAATTAGACATTAACACAATTGGGTGCTGGCTCAGTAGTCTAGTGATTAAGAGCTCGCGCGCGAGACTGATAGGCGCTGGGTTCGAGTCTCACTAGGCGGGATCGTGGATGCGCACTGCTGAGGAGTCCCGCAATAGGACGAAACGGCGGTGCAGTGTCTCCAGGTTTTTCATGGTGGTCTAGCTTCAATTGACCCATGATCTCAACTATTGTCATATATATATCTTAGAAAGAATTCTTTAATTTTGAGATATGAGACTATTTGAGATACATACAATGCTCCGTTATTTTGATGAGGATTATTAGTGATTAGCAGTATGATATCCTATTACTCATGTTAAATTAAGTAATTAATTAGCTGCATATAAGAATAGCTTAAGTTAGCTTAAGTTATATTTTTAAAACATTATAACATTTCAATTATGTTTTAAAATGTAAACCACTGTAAATTATACCCATTTAAAGAAAAAGTAAGTGATGATCCATAACAAGATGTCAACGAGCCTAAGTTTAAGAAAGAGGAAATTTAGTTGATGAAATAGTTTAAAGTTATTTGTTTCAGTTTTTTAAAAGTTGACTAATAGTGTTTTCTTACTATGTAATCAATGTCATGATCCTTTTGTTTAATGTTTAGTACTCGAGGTCGATATTGTGAAGTATGTGCAGAAATGTATTATGGTGATCCATTGAACGGAGTGCCATGTCGTCCATGTAATTGTGGACCCTCTGCTATAGGATGTAATTCAACAAATGGAGCTTGTATCTGTGGTTTTAATACAGCTGGACCACAATGTGATGCATGCGCTGAAGGAACACATGGCGATCCAACTAGAGGACAACCGTGTAGACGTATGTTTGACCATAATTATTTCAGTGATTTTAATTCGTTCTTTATTTCTTATGACTTGATACTTTATATGGCTGATCATCATTTTTGTGCGTACAAAATGAACTTCATAAGGTATTGCGAAATTCAGTAGTCTAAAAGCTAATTACTCGTTGAGATACCTGAAGATCTTTAGCTCTATCTCATATGAATACGTGAATGTACGCTATTGAAAAGTTCTATACTGGGAAACAACAACTGTTTAATACTTTCCCGTTGTTTTTTTTAATGGTTTCAAAACTAAGGTCATTTCATGATGCCAATTATGGAATTGAACATTCTCCACAAAATATTTTCTTTTTGAGTTTACTTTACTTTTTCCTACAGAGATCAATTCAAACTGTTTTCTCATCAATTAGATTTCGAGGGAAAAAAAACGTCGTTGACATGATACTGTCGGTTGAGGCAAAAATAATTGAATTACTATTGAATGATTAAAAGTAACTATATAACTAGTGAGTGATCGGTACAATGAGAAAGATTAGTTCAGCGAAGAGTTCTCTTTTCGGTGAATTCAATTTCAAAGCTGTACAATTGCAAATATATATATATATATATATATATATATATATATATATACTTATTTTAACAGGAAGATAATAATACTGATAATAAACTTCAGTTAAACATGGTGACAGTAAGGTTAAACAACTTACTTACTTGCTTACTTTCGCCTGTTACTCCTCGTGAAGGAGCATAGGCCGCTTACCAGCATTCTCCATCCAACCCTGTCCAAAGCAATCCTTTCCAACTCTTTCCAGTTCTTATTCATCCCTTTCATATCCCATTCTATTTCCCGACGTAATGTGTTTTTTGGCCTTCCTCTTTTCCTCATCCCTTCAGGATTCCAAGTTAGCGCTTGTCTCGTAATGCATTTTGATTATTTCCTCAATGTATGTCCTATCCATTTCCATCGTGTTTTCCTAATTTCCTCTTCAGCTGGATGCTGGTTTGTTCTCTCTCACAGTAGGCTGTTACTGATAGTATCCGGCCAATGGATGTTGAGTATCTTGCGTAGACAACTATTTATAAATACTTGTAGCTTCTTGATGGTGGTTGTTGTAGTCCTCCAAGTTTCAGCTCCATACAGTAGAACTGTCTTGATGTTCGTATTGAAGATTCTGACTTTGATGTTGGTTGAAAGTTGTATTGAGTTCAATATGTTCTTTAATTGAAGGAATGCTGTCCTTGCTTTGCCAATCCTCGCCTTTACGTCTGCATCTGATCCTCCTTGTTTATCGACGATGCTTCCCAGGTATGTGAAGGATTCCACATCTTCCAGAGTTTCGCCATCAAGAGTGATTTGACTGCTGTTCTCCGTGTTGTGTTTGAGGTTAAATAAACAAAGGTATTAAAAAAATTTTTAAAACAAGGAAAGTTTAATAATCGTTTGATTGTTGATGGCTTAAGTATTCATCAAAAGATAGGGAAATTATCGTTGGGAAAGGATGACTCACTATGATAAGACAAAATGTTGAAATTGAGATGAAATGTAATTGGAATGATCATGGAAATAAAAACAAACCAGTTGGGGGGTAGAAGATTTAAAGGGAAGATAGTAGGTGAAGCAGATGACTGTAAAGGAACAAGAGAAAAATTTTAATACATTAAGATCATGGTAGAAGAAGTGGTTGTACCAGTCTCTTCTGTACACACAATTCTGGTTTTTCCTGATGTATGGTTATTGCTTCGGCAATGCAAAGAAGATGCAGTCTAATTGCCTTAAGAAGACTTCTACTTACCTTGTAGATGACTTTGAACGTAAAGTCTGTCTTGATTGAGTGACCTGTGTTCACAAGGTGTTCGATTATAAAACTTCTTACTAAGCCCTTGCCTCCTCTCTTTAGCCACGCCGAACAATGTTCTTGAATTCTTTTGGGTAAAGTATGCATCGAACGACCTATATACCTAGCTCCACATGAGCAGGTAAATTGGTAAATGCACATCGAGTTGGCCATATGCGTTAATTTATCTTTCAGATTATTGGTGAACAATGATCGGCTGGAAAATAATATTTGCAATGTTGCTGCACAGAATGTCCTTTTTAAGGAATCCGAAATTCTCCTCTTTAAGATATATGTGGCTCTATCTCCTTTGAAGTCAATGTTCATGTATAGGGTTTTCTTTCCTACTGTAATTATTTGCGTTTTTGGTGTTCTCGGCCTCATGATCTTATCAATAAATATCGAAGGATACCCGTTTTTGATAAGTATCTCCTTTAAAAGGCCCAATTCTTCATCTACGACTTCGGGGCTACAGATTCTTTGTATTCTTGTAGAGAGTGTTATTATCAAGTTTCTTTTCCGGCTGATGGGAACCCAACTGTGGAAACTTGATAGTTGGCCATTCCACACTGGTTTCCTGTAGATAGATTTTTTTAAAGTAGCGTCTTGCTTTCTTGTCATTTCCACATTTTCACCTGTACATTGATCTAACAGTGATCACATCGTAATGATCTGTAAAATTCAGTTTCATATGAATGAATTGGTAGCCAGTATATGATAGTTGTTCCGTTCTGTCTCTCATTCACCTAGTAACCAGTCTCAATTTTTTCACTATCTAAAAGTTTGATAAGCTTATTTTAAATGATCATTGTTTAGTTCAGTTTTCTACTATTCAACATCAATCAAGTGTAAGTAACAAAAGATCTATTATGAATGTGAATCAGTCCAATGTGTTACATTTATCCTCATACAATAACAAAAGAGACATTTATCAATGCAAATTCATCAAATATGTAGATTTGACCTGTTATATCCGATGAGGATAATGAATAGTAACTATTGGAATCTATTTCTGGACTAATCCGATACATATATTTCTATTGTATAATGATTAAGTAGCTATACTATTCATATTCATATCCCTCTTATTATGAGCTTTATTTTGACCTATGAACCATTATTATGCGATTTATCATTCTTTAGTTATACTCAATCTATCAATTACTATTTCCACACATTCACAGACACATTTGGCTAAATCTTGTACAAATGTTATTTTCTATTTTATAGTACGATGTGGTCTGTTTGGTTGGTATCTAAACCCTTTATGCTTAAAATACATGATTCATATCATAGAGGCTGAGATTGGTGTTCTGTACTTAACAAGCAGAGCTAAGCGGGAAGCAGGACCGATAAAGACTCTAGTCTGTTCGTACGGGTTCACGTGTCATTGTTCCTGTCGATAAATCATTGTTCTCTAATTGGCGGTAACATAACGTTATATATTAATAGGTCATAAGGCCACAAATTGTAACATGACCAGCTCAATCCTTCGACTAAAGAATAAAAATAGTTTTGGCTTTCAAGCATATTGGTTTTAGTAGATGAACAATTTCAATATTCAATGATATCCTTTCTTCTCAAATCACATTCAAGATGACGTTAAACGGCAATGTAGTGTAGAAATTAGGCAATCATGTCAGTAATTGATGAAATATTGATTGGTTCAAGTGGAAACTAACTATGATTAATGATTTGGTTTCATCTTTCATTAATATTAAAATGTAAAATTATTGTTACTATTATTATTAACCTGCTTGATAATTTATGATAATAATCAAAGTCAACTACATTCATGACATAAGAAAAATCGATATATAGTTTACATTAAACGAACAATGATGACATCATACTTTACTGTCTAGCAGTTGTTTCCAAATACTATTCATTCTGGCACCGATTCCTTGCTCCGTGTGTTCTTTGGTCTTCCTATATTCCTTTGGATTTGAGAACTCCTAGTTAGAGCTTGTGATCCAATTTGATAATTTCTTCTACGTACGTCCCACCAACTTCCAGCATCTTTTCATAATTTCCCCCTCAGTTGGAGCCTAGTTTATTCTCTACTACAGCCGGTTATTCTTGATGGTGTCTGGCCAACAATTCTAAAGAATCTTGCCTAGACAGCTATTTACAAATACCTGTACATTTTGATGATATCTGTAGTACTACAATATCATAAGTACTAAATAAGAATCACACTAAGTTTTATTGGGAATTGGGAATTCCTTACACAAAAATGAATATTAATATTGTATGAAATTTAAATCAAGAGAAATTTATCAATATGGGCTTGTGGAGATTATTACGTTTTTGATTGAGATCATGAACCGATTGATGTTAGACCATCATTGAAAACCTGAAAGCACTGGATGGCCGTTTCCTTGTATTGTAAGACTCCTCAACAGTGCACATCCACGATCTTGCTCGCGGGATTCAAACCCCAGGGCCCTCAGTCTCGCGCGCGAACGATTAAGTTCTAGACCACTGAGATGGCTGACATCTAATAATGTTAGTGTCTAGCCTCAACCAATTTACGAAATTGCGCGAAATTTGTTTTCTTTTCAACTATCTAGCCTGTACTGTTTATTGTACATACTAAATTCACTGAGAAATGTTACATTCATTAATATACATAAACTTTGATCGATATAGGGGTTATAAAGGACAAACTAGCCACCGTTAGTTTGTACAAACTGTTAATAAATAAAAGTGTTGTGAATATATTTCGGTTATTTCAATAAAAGTTTTCCTAAATGCCTATTTGATTAACCTTAAATAGTTCGTTTCTTAAATTTATTTCAGCTTGTAATTGTCATCCAAAAGGCAGTATCTCTCCATCATGTAGACTTGAAGATGGTCAATGTAATTGTTTATCAACATATGAAGGTGTTAGATGTGATCGTTGTATATCTGGTCGTGGTAATACAGAAGCTGGTTGTCCACCATGTCAATGTGATCCTATTGGTACTAGACCAGAATATTTAACAGTATGTGATCCTGTCTCTGGACAATGTTCTTGTAAATCAGGAGTTGGTGGTACTTTAGACTGTTCAACATGTCAAGTAGGATATTATAATCTAGGTCCAAATGGATGTACAGGTAATCATTTTAAGACTTATTTAGTTTTTTTCTTTTCTTTTTCTTTGTTTCTAAGACCTTACTTGAGTGAGTTTATGAGTAAACGGTCCAAGTAAACATATGAAACAGCAAGACAAACAACTTTTCCCAAAAAGAATATGTCTATTCAACTTCTAATTATCCTAATTCTGAATGGACAGTAAGTCATTTATGCCTTCTTAATAACTCGATTAGTTTCATGGGAAGTTGTGACTTTCAGTGCATATATACTTCTTATATTCGTCTGTTTGTAATTCTACACTTGTTCATCTCATTTGTGTGAGCCTGTACACTTATTATTTTATCTAATACCTGTTTCTTTGTATTATAACTTGAGGTATTACTTCGTCTAATGTTATAATGTTTAAACGATTATCTACACTAGATCCCTCCCAGTGTCTATTCTACACGACATCAACACAACTCAGATCAAGAACACGTAAATTAGTCTGACTAGAACGTGAATATATTTTCACACCGAAAACCGACACAATCCACAACAATGAACAATCAACAATAAGTATTTAAGTATATAAGAGGGAGTCACAATAATAAGGATAAGGGAATATATAACTTATATGACACCTGTCAGACTGTCTACATGTAGTCTGACTAAGCAGACAACCAATCATGATCATTCTCGCCCACACAACACCACCCTCGCGAAGTTTGATCTGTTGACTTCACTTTTGATTTCAGCTCATTTTTTCTCATTTCAACTTGCGGTGGTGGTGGTGATGGTGGAATATTAAAAGTATCACATAATACTTCAATTGGTAAAGATTTGACTTTAGGTGACTCATAAACATTTCTTCTGTCTCTCAGTTGATTATTGATATGTCTGATAATTAGTGTATTTTCGACCATAATCTTCATATACAATACTGTCCCATGTCTCTTTTTTTAATACATCCAAATATCCATTTCGGCTTGCCAGGTCGGAAATCACGTGCATAAACTAAGTCACCTACTTTAAATTCTCGAATCTTCGGGCAATTCCCTTCCTTAGTTTTTTGTAGTCCATTCATTCTGTCTTTCGGGTTCAAAACATTCAAGAATGTTCTAATTGGTCGGCCACATATTGTTTTGGCTGATTTAATCGTATTGCAAACAGTGCTCAACGGCAGATCCCATAAACCAAATTTATTTATCCAGTCAATACCTAATAAGTTGGTATGACAGTTCCCAGACACATAACACTTTCCGGTCATAGTCTTGTCATCTAATGTAAGAGATAGATGCATTTCTCCAAAAAGAGTAATATTAGTTCCTATTGCACTCTTAGCGTTGTAATATTTAGGGTGATATCGAGGTCGACCAAGTTTTATTCACGTCTCTATAAAGATTAATGTCGGACCCCGTATCAATTTGTAGCTTAACCGGCTTACCATTGAAAAACAAAGTTACATACTTCCTTTTAGATGAGAATTGTGCACCTTTTGTGGTTAGAACGACACTCGAATTATGTGGGATCTCTTTTGATATCTGCGACTTATTTCCTTTACGAAACTTCACTGATGGTCGACAATCTTTTGTCCACTTTTACAACATACTTGAGCATGACCGTATTTACCACATCGGAAAAAAAACCTTTTTTTAAAAATAGAAAACATAAGCAGAATGACGCTTACCGCATCGCCAACAACACGTTTTGCGTTTCATTTGTTTTGGGATTTGCTGAGAGTACTGATCCTTATTTCCATTAAAAGCTTTCTGCAAAGTTATAACTTCCACGTGTTCACTATTCTTTTCTACTAAATGTGTGTCATGCTTCAGATTAATCATTCTTTGGCATACTTCAGATACTGATTGCAGACTAATATTAGGATCTTGTTCAATTCGCGTTAAAATACGTGTTCTAACATCTGCATCTGCGGCAGATTGTAACCCACATACGAAAATAAGGCATTTGAATTGATCTGATGACATTTCTTGTAAACGGAACCGTTCACATTCTCGGTTCACAATGCTTGCATATGTCATATAATCGTCCTGAGGTTTTTTTACAAGCTGAAGACACTGGAATCTAGTATGAAAAACTGAGGATCGTTCACCAAATATGCGTGTCAGGCACTCAACTGTTCCTGTGAAGGTTGTGTCGGTTGGCTTTTTTGGAAGGATAAAATTACAGAACTTTTCATGTTCACACACTCCGAGCTTTCGTAATAATAATCTGTTTTGAACCTTCGTCCCACTCTTTACAATCATTAATAAATAAATCTTCATGGCGTTTAAACCATGCTTCAAAAGTAATTCCACATTCTGGATCAAATCTAAATTCATTTATTGAATTCGCAATAGAATCCGGAGTCATAGTGGAATTAGATAAATTGGTTCTTGATGATATTAACATATTTTTGACTAATAATTAGATAAGAGAATTTTGCTGTTGCAATAAGGTTTTCAGGTCATCCATTTTATTATTATAAAATCCACTTTAACTGAATATGTAGACGTAGATCCGTTTTAAACACCGTCGGCAATTTGCTATAACTTGTGGTTTATACTTTAGGTTCTTTTCTGGACAGACCACCGACTCCACCAAGGCTGACAACATCTACGAATAATATTAATTCCAATGGTACTTTATCTATTCCCAAAACACCACAATTAAATTACGCTCATCTTACACTATCGGACAAAGTAAATAGTACAATGACAAATATGTGTCATCATAAAACATTGGATGACATAATGAATGATGGTAATATTTGTAAGAATAAGACCAATCTCCACTCATCTCAATCTTTGCAGTGTGCATTATCTTCTGACCCAAATTGTTCTGAAACTGAGTTCCTGGATTATAGCTGTAACCTAGTTGACAATAACAGTCATGACTGTTCCTCACAATGAGTAAATTATGTAACTATAGATATGAGACAAACCAAAGCACTTTCTGAATTAGAACAAGAATTGCGCATGAGTACTGGATTAGTACGCAATGCTGGTTGTCATATATCATGGTCAGATTGTATCCTTCATAATCAGAACTGTGATAATGTAAAAAAATGTTAACAGATTCACAGTGCTACTCAGGCATTTCACAATTCCATGCAACCTCCCCAGTTATTTCGCCAGGAAAAAAGATGACACGGTTCATGTAATTAACAAGCTCTCCAACAAATTCATAAGGAAAGGAACAAAATCATGAAAATATCGATTCCGTGATCAATCGAGTTCTAAAGCGTTTAATCCATTACTTGAACTCCTACACCACCAAAATTAACGTTGTAGTAAAACCTCCTAAAACCATGAGAGTCACAATAATAAGGAGAAGGGAATATATAACTTATATGACACCTGTCAGATTGTCTACATGTCGTCTGACTAGTCAGACAACCAATCATGATCATTCTCGCCCACACAACACTTTCTCAAACTATGGGTTAACATTATTTGCACGGCCATTTCTTTTAGTTTTTTTTCGAGTGAGATTTTTTCTCATCCCATTCGAAAAAAAGTTTTCATCCCCATCTTCCAATAATTTTCATTCTGTTCCATCCAATCAAATAGCTAGTTTTTAGTTCGTCATAATTGATCGTTTATTTCTTAAACTTGATGTCAAATGTAAGGACATGACGATATAGCACACTTCCTTCCAATTACGGGCAGTAGTAAGGTGCGATGTACGAGCTCTGTCTTTTCTCACATTGTCACAGAAACCGATAACCTATTCCTGAGCACATTGTATCTCGTAGCGTTCCAATCACTTGAAGCGTTGAAGAACGCCGTTAGAACTTATGAAAGAGCTACGTACTGCCATTATGCGGTGAGAGATTCTCATTTCCATAGAGATCGGATGCTGTATATTAGATTCGTATGTTGGAGAAATGGCCGTAGAACACCTACCGGTTCCTCACAGCCGAGTAGACGAAGGAGGTAATTTGATTAGTGTTATTATAATTTTTCATAAAGGACTTCCGTGAACACTCAATGTCCTTCCTTAATCTTTTGTAAGTAACTAACTTTCAAAATAACGTCGATATGGATGCAACGTTAAGCAATGACGAGGAAGAAATTGTTTCGATTAACTCAACGGAGTTCACTAGACGAGACGACGACAATGACGAAAACGTGTACGACAACAGAATTTGTGATATTTGCAATGTTGCGCAACCGCCACATGAAACTGCTGATGGAAGTGCCTGGATTTTTTGTCCATCCGAAGCAATGTTTCATTTATTTTGTGCCTTCGACCCATCTCCACTTGTCCATGGAATCTACTGTCTCATGTGCGTTGCTATGACGGAATCATGAAATTCGGAACTGTTAAGAGAACGAGTAAAGGCCCTTTCCAGGGCCATCCAAAATTTGATTTAAACTGTTTTGTTTCAATTTATAAAAATTTCGTGGATTAGTTGAAGTTAAACATTAACAGGTTTTCTATGGTGCTCTAGTTCCAATTGACTCATGATCTAAACTGTTCATCAAATGAAAAAAATTATTCTTTCTGACTGTTCCATCCGAGTTTTGATAAAAATGTTAACTTTTTTAAAAAGAAAATACACCAACTTCATTTCACTACCGTGCTATACTCCTTCAATGAATGTATACTGCTTTAATTTTGCTAATCCATTAAAAGCGTTCATTGTTTTTACCTGGGACATCCTTTGTAGTTGAGCCGTTTAAAATGATGAAAAACAAGAATACTTGTATGTGTAAGTAAAGTAGTCATGTAAATGGGTTATTGTTCTGCTCGTCAAGTAGGCTTAACAAGAAAAACTGTATGTATATGCAGTGGCGGTTGCGCAACATTGCAAATATCACAAATTCTGTTGTCGTACACGTTTTCGTCATTGTCGTCGTCTCGTCTAGTGAACTCCGTTGAGTTAATCAAAACAATTTCTTCCTCGTCATTGCTTAACGTTGCATCCATATCGACGTTATTTTGAAAGTTAGTTACTTACAAAAGATTAAGGAAGGACATTGAGTGTTCACGGAAGTCCTTTATGAAAAATTATAATAACACTAATCAAATTACCTCCTTCGTCTACTCGGCTGTGAGGAACCGCTAGGTGTTCTACGGCCATTTCTCCAACATACGAATCTAATATACAGCATCCGATCTCTATGGAAATGAGAATCTCTCACCGCATAATGGCAGTACGTAGCTCTTTCACAAGTTCTAACGGCATTCTTCAACGCTTCAAGTGATTGGAACGCTACGAGATACAATGTGCTCAGGAATAGGTTATCGGTTTCTGTGACAATGTGAGAAAAGACAGAGCTCGTACTTCGCACCTTACTACTGCCCTTAATTGGAAGGAAGTGTGCTATATCGTCATGTCCTTACATTTGACATCAAGTTTAAGAAATAAACGATCAATTATGACGAACTAAAAACTAGCTATTTGATTGGATGGAACAAAATGAAAATTATTGGAAGATGGGGATGAAAAATTTTTTCGAATGGGATGAGAAAAAATCTCACTCGAAAAAAAACTAAAAGAAATGGCCGTGCAATTAATGTTAACCAGACACTGAACAGTAGTACTGGAGTCTACTGAACGTCTAGTTCGATATGAGTGTTTCTCATATTTATATTTAATACCATGATTTCGGTAGACAGACGAAGAGATGTGAAGTGGCGATGTTTACAAAAAAACTTACAGTTCATTTGGTATTGTCATGGTGATCAATTAACTGTTAACCTTCTATCCCATATTTCTTCTTTTGTTTTTAAAATACTTTTAAATTTTTTTATTTTGTTTGTTTGACCTATAACCTTTACGAACATTCGTTAAATGTCATGGAATCATAATAACACTTTCATCGACCAATTCAGTTAAACTTTCACCCTGGTTTTATTATTTTGAAATTATTCAATAAAATAATTGACATCTCATCAATTTAGCTTTCTTTGACTATTGTAAGTAGAGATGGATAGTGGTTCTCAATGGAATCGAAGCCACGCATTCCGTTCTATCCGGGACTCGTTGGCTGGATGCACTTGCTGATATTCGCTCAAGGACTCATCTTTAACTAAGATTATTCCCATGATTATGATTTAACGCGCATTTACGACTCGATATTTGGGGACAGAAATTAGAATCTTCGGTCCCGTTCGTGACCTGAAATTTCTGGTTCCAATCATCATTAGAGTCGTGAATGCACAATAATATGATTTCTCATATTAGGGTCAGATTACAGTTATCCAGTACTTGTTTGTCTTCAGTGGTTATCTTACCAATGTCAGTTAGTGATGTAAACTATCGAACTCAACCATCTTCATAAATCCATTATACTAATAAGATTCAATATGAATTACTCTATTGTTATTATCATGTTAATAGTCTGTTAGCTTATTACAACATATCAAGGGAATAATTTCGATATTAAGTTTTAACCAAGATTATTTTACACACCAAAGTTTTCATTATCAATTTAAAGAAAGCAAAAATATTGTAAGGTTAAATTAGATGGATTGAAAGTAAGTAGTGTTGATAAGTATAATGTTATCAGTCAATCAGTCACAACGTGGAACTTCGTAAGTACGTACATCAGTTCGAGTTGCCATACCACATTAGCACATAGATTCAGTTATCGATTCAAATCCCGTAGTGGTAGAGGTAGTGGAAGTATAAGTAGTGTTAGGGAATATTGGGGTTTGATGATGTTATTTAAGGAGTATAATCCAGTGGAATAAATTTGGAAAGAGAGAAAAAGAAAGGGACATGAAGAATTCAGAAGATTACAGTTTGGTAGAACACAGAGAGTGGATGCACCTGCGCCATTGCAAATGATTTTGAGCCATGTCATTCAAGATCTCTAACCATCGGTTGATATCATTTCGCGGATCCCAACCAGGTAGTCTACACCTACCAACATGGCTCATTCCACTTGTCAGTGACTTCATGGATTTGTGCCATGTAACGTAGACCTTATTTACTGAGACTATAATCCATGGATGACCTTTGAGTGACGCTAAAGTGACTTTGAGAATGTCTACCTACTTAACAGGGCCAAATGATGGTTATAAAACAGCGTGAAGAATAAGGATTATAATTTAGAATTGATGATTAGGGTTGGGAATTAGATTTATTGCTTTCATCATGAACCGACATCAGTTAAAATGCCAAAACGTTATTTAGACAAATAAGTGAATGAATTTCCCTCCAAAATGAAAGACCTACTATCCTAAATCTGATTGGTTCGTCCATAAATTATAGCCCCGCCGTCTATCCACTAATATACAGAAGATAACTTGTATCAATCAAGATTAAGACTTTCAAACGGTAAAGTTGAGTGGTTTGACCTTGAGGCTAGTATGCGAATTGAGACTATCTGCTTAGGGTAGAGAAACGAATACTATTCTATCACCTGATTAACTGACAAGTACGCGAGTGAGAGAAGACAAGTCAATTGGAACACTACTCCATTTATTCCCAATTCCGATCTGGTTCCCGATTTTTCAGATTACTGTAAAAAGATATATGAATAAATAGATGACAAACCAGACAATAACGTACAATAACGTCCAAGACTAGGGATTAGGGTAGAAAGTAGAGTGCAAAAAATTACGTTTAAATGACAATAGCTTTGAAACAGAAAAAGTCATGGCAATGAATCATACATCAAACGAAAGCTTATGGTCTATAGAATAGCCTAGAAACAAAAATAAGCGTTATTATTTTAACAAGTTTTGAATTAAATGAAATAACATCCCTTGAAAATAGATTCCGTAATTTGTTATAACTTCTTGTTTCTCTATTCACATCATTATTTACAGAGTGCAAATGTACTTCAAGAGCAATTGATCGAACATGTAATCCAATTACAGGTCAATGTAAATGTGGTGAGAATGTAATTGGAGATACATGTGATAAATGTTTAGTAAGTTTTGTTTGAATCATTACAAATGTATAGATTTCGATAAATCTTAATTATTCAGAACTTAACAAATAACTTATGATTGCAAATTATATGTTTAATGGAAACCTAAGTATTGAAATGTAGCAGATGAATGACAAAAACGGTCTAAAAGATAATCTACTAAAAGCGTTAATATAGTCGGTTTATAGAAGACACTTCAAAAGTATTTCAGTAGTGACAAGTAATTTAGGCAAGTGACCATATTACAACTTGATTAGTAAAATCCACTTCTCATTAAAGGACTAGCTTACTTACTTATTTACACCTGTTACTACTCGTGAAGGAGCATAGGTCGCTCACCAGCATTCTCCATCCAACCCTGTCCAAAGCAATCCTTCCCAGCTACTTCTGTAGTGAACAGAACACCAGAACACCTGATGTAATGTGTTCTTTGACATTCCTCTTTTCCCCGTCCCTTCACGATTTCAAGTTAGGGCTTCTCTCGTGATACGGTTTGATGATTTCCTGAATTTATGTCCTATCAATCTCCATCGTCTTTTCCTAATTTCCTCTTCAGCTGTGAGCTGGTTGGTTCTCTCCCACAGAAGGCTGTTACTGATGGTGTGCGGCCAATGGATGTTGAGTATATTGCATAAACAGCTATTGATAAATACTTGTACCTTCTTGATGATGGTTGTAGTAGTTCTCCACGTTTCAGCTCCGTACAGTAGAACTCCCTTTACATTCGTATTGAAGATTGTGACTTTGATATTGGTTGAAAGTTGTTTTGAGTTCCATAAAATTAGCTACAGAAAATGATAAAAGTAATGAGGAGATTTTAAGACTCAGGTTCTAGAGGAAGACAAGGAGTGAATGATTCTTAGCCATGTCGCACAAAGTCTCTAATGATTGGTTGCAATAATCATGCGAACACCAACCAGATAGTTTACATCTATTAGCATGGATTAATTCAACTATAAGTGACTTCATGGATCGGTGATACATCATGGCTTGGTCACTCGTAGCTTTCTTCCATCTTACTCCTAAACTAGACAACATCACCCATCGAGGTAGATAGTGGTTAGACCTATGTTAAACAGAATATAAGAGAAAGAAGGAGAATTAGAGCAAGAAAACGACATAAATCATGATATTTAGCATATTAGTTAAGGTTAATGTATATGTATTTTCTTTCAAATCATTCAAATGTTAGATTTATATTCATAAGAACTAATTTCTATTCATTTATTTTATTATAGCCTGGATTCTATTGGAATACTACTGGATCAAATTGTTTACCATGTAATTGTGGAATTGGAACTGAATTAACTAGAACATTAACTCAATTAACTGAATGTGATATGAATACTGGTCAGTGTAAATGTGCTCCACATGTAGTAGGACGAGATTGTACAGAATGTGAATTGGGATATTTTGGTGTTTCTGAAAATGGTTGTAAACGTAAGTGTTGTCATTGATGATAAATATCTTGTCTTTATTGTTTCTTTTACGTCATCATCGATGAACAAGGAGGTTCAGATGCAGAAGTAAAAGCAAAGATTGGCAAAGCAAAGACCGCATTCCTTCACTTTAAGAACATATGGAACTCAAAACAACTGTCTGCCAACCAATATCAAAGTCAGAATCTTCAATACGAACGTCAATGCAGTTCTACTATACGGCGCTGAAACGTGGAGAACTACTACAACCATCATCAAGAAGGTACAAGTATTTATCAATAGCTGTTTATGCAATATACTCAACATCCATTGGCCGCACACCATCAGTAACAGCCTTCTGTGGGAGAGAACAAACCAGCTCACAGCTGAAGAGGAAATTAGGAAAAGACGATGGAGATTGATAGGACATACATTCAGGAAATCATCAAAATGCATTACGAGACAAGCCCTAACTTGGAATCCTGAAGGGAAGCGGAAAAGAGGAATGTCAAAGAATACATAACGTTGGGAAATACAATCGGATATGAAAGGGATGAATAATAACTGGAAAGAGCTGGAAAGGTTTGGTTTGGACAGGGTTGGATGGAGAATGCTGGTAAGTGGCCTATGCTCCTTCACGAGTAGTAACAGGCGTAATTAAGTAAGTAAGTAAATTATTGTTTCTTTCCAATTTTTCTTTTTCCTTATGGACCTGCACATATGAATTAATCACAGATTACTCAAAATTTACATTACGTTTTTGAGTATTCAAACTTTCTTTACGTATAACTATAGAGTTAGTCGATCAATCATATTTAGCATAGTAGAACCTATCATACATGATCATCAGCTGAAAGTAACACAACAAGATGAAATTAACATCATTAAGATTAGATTATTCAGAAGAGAAGTAGTATCATCCAAAATAGTAAAACTAACAAAAAGAATATAAAGAATATCATCCGGATTCGATCCTGTATGGATCCGCTTGTATAGACTCCTTAAAAGTCCCAAATCAAGAAAAAATATTACTACAATACACTCTGATTCCTAAAGGTTCATCTATGTAAAATGGCAACGTAATAGCTGTTTAGGTTAATATGATGCTTAGTGTTAGTGAAGAAAGGGGGGTTATAGAATATTTGGAAGAAAAGTTTCAATTTTTAAAATAACCTTTACATTTTTATCTTTTATATTCAAATAAGATTTCTTATTTTATAGCTTGTTTGCCTTGCCCAAATGGTCAAGTTTGTGATCAAATTACTGGAAAATGTATTTGTCCACCAAATACTGAAGGTGATCGTTGTGATAGATGCATTATTGGATCATGGGACTACAATCCAGTGATTGGTTGTAAAGTTAGTCTAATTGTTTTATTATGAATGTGAGAAATGTATCTTTTTAAAGGGGATTTTGTGAGTAACGCTGAACTCCACTGGCTATCTTAGAGTTAAGAGATTCTCGTGAGAGTTAATGCTTCTGATTTAAGTCCCTATTGAAGTCGTGGATGATGCGCATTACTCATGAGTCCCACACTAGGACGAGGGTTTTTCAGTGCTTCGTGTTTTACAATGGTCATCATAATTTAAATCAAAGCATGATTACATCATCGAATGAAAAGAAATTCAAATCTTTGAAGTAGAATAAGTTCCTGGAGAAACGAAAATATGCCTTATTACTTACTTACTTACTTACGCCTGTTACTCCTCGTGAAGGAGCATAGGCCGCTCATTAGCATTCTCCATCCAACCCTGTCCAAAGCAATCCTTTCCAGCTCTTTCCAGTTGTTATTCATCCTTTTCATATCCGCTTCTATTTCCCGACGTAATGTGTTCTTTGACCTTCCTCTTTTCCAGTTCCCTTCACGATTTCAAGTTAGCGCTTGCCTCGTGATACAGTTTTATGATTTCCTGAATGTATGTCCTATCAATCTCCATCGTCTTTTCCTAATTTCCTCTTCAGCTGGAAGTTGGTTTGTTTTCTCCCACAGAAGGCTGTTGCTGATGGTATTCGGCCAATGGATGTTGAGTCTTGATGATGGTTGTAGTAGTTCTTGAAGTTTCAGCTCCGTACAGTAGAACTGTCTTTATGTTCGTATTATTGCTGTAGGGTTAAACCACGAAGTATGTATTTTCATTATAAAGCACAATGTTCCAGGTAGGAGTGATGAGTCAGTCGAAGACGTTTTATAGCTACGTGGTTATGTATTACACATCTAAATTTATTTTGTATTTGAACGTGTCCTACTGATTGATAGAATCCGATCATCACTAAAATGTTCATGACAAACATGGCACTGGTCACTACTCAATAATCTATCACTCGTGAACACAACTGTCTTACAGGGTGTCAATCGCTTCTCCTATCTACGCAGTGGTGATAAGTCTGACCGTAAGTTTGGGTTACACGAGATCGAATTAATCAAAAAGCACCAGTCTTCAGAATTGCAACTAAATGTTGATGAAGAGTGCTAAGTAGCAGAAAATCTGGATCCAGGGTTTCCTTTCGACTTCTCCTAACTCTCGCCTTACTGATTCGTGTGAAGGTCAACTGGATAAAGTTTGGGGAGGATCGGCCTTTGTAGACACCGACTTTTGATCTGAGGACTCTGGTATAATGTAGGCTTCCTAACTGCAGTTTGTTAACTTCTAGAAACCGTACATTAGATATCATAAAGAATATTACTTGAAACTGTTATCAACTGCATAGAAGTAATCATTATTTACTTACTTGCATAACCTATTTGTCGCTGTTTACCCTTACTCTCTTTCGCAGTTTAATCGTATTTCAAGAATTTCTGTTATGTTTTACATCTACGATCACATGGATTAAAAGTCGTTGATTCAACGAACAATTCAATGAATTGCCATTAAATATGTGTTGTTGTACACACAAAGTATATATATCCTCTTAAAATCATCAACGTTACTAACTTTCTACTAATTTCACACCTAGGTAGACTGCAGAGGCTATTACACTGTTTACCATTCAGTTCTCACTTTAACTTAACGTTTCCGGTATGGATAAGCTTAAAGAGATCGCGGGTTGCAGTCAAACTGCACATTTTGTACAACCGTAAAGATTTGTATTAAGTGGTGATTAAACCATTCAAGTATGTGTCTCGAAGTTTTTCACACACTTATGTCCTATATTGTTTGATTATTAACCCTTTATAACTTTTCTTATCTTTTTTTGGTAAACTGCAGAATTGCAATTGTTCGATAGATGGTTCCGTTAGAGGCCTTGAAGATCAATGTAATTTAACCACAGGACAATGTACATGTAAACCAGAATTTTCAGGTCGTGCATGTAATGAATGCAGTAAAGGTTATTATGGTTATCCTTATTGTAGAAAATGTAACTGTGATATGCGTGGTACTGCATGGGGAAATCTATCCATATCAGATACGGTTGTACCATGCAATCCGATTGATGGACAGTGTAACTGTAAAGAAAATGTTGAAGTATGTGGAAAAACATTTTGTATTAAAAATTTATACTACTTATTAGTAGTTCAATTTTTTAAAAATAAAAACGTACTTCGGGGTTTTTATTATTTTTGTTTAAAATCTGTCAACTTCTAGGATTAGTTGTAGATGCATTATGATACGAAATCTCTAGAAGTAGGTGGTTTAGTACCAAGTTAATGAACATCTTCAATACAACATTAAAAGAGAATTACAAATTTCTCACATCGAGTGTTTCTTAACTTACATTATTGTTTAATACTGCTTAGAATTCCTAGAAATCAACACCTGATTGATTATGCCGATCTTCTATGAATTCTGAATAGAGATTACTGAAGTTTCGTTATTTGAGTTACTTATGTTATTCTGTCCTGATTTTCCAAAGTTTTATAAAAGAACAAAGTAAATCAACCAGAAAACAGCTGTTCCAATGTAAAATAGCCAAAAACTAACGATCATACCTTATTCAACTAGTAAACCAGTAGACTCAATTGAGTGGAAGACATCAGTAACCAAGGTTCCATTCTATTAAAGTTGTATTGAAAACAACAACTTGTATATTGAATTTGTAATAAAGTGGATTATCTTTTTGTTGATATTTCTTAGTTGGCATGTACACATCCTGTGTGGATTACATTTATTTATTTATTTTAACACATAGATATTGGTACAATGAGGCACCAAATATATATGCGCCACACAGATCTCATTTGATATGTGTGAGGGCTGTGATACTGCTCGGGTTCCCAAACCGAAACAGGTGGTTTTCTTAGGGGACCACACCCCGAGCCTTCGACCTGAACGTCTGATCCACAAGGCAGTGGAGCATCGTAAGGAGATGTAGTCCCATGGTAGCAGGTGACCAACAACAGGTTCGTATGCCATTTGTTCCTTCAGGATACTGGAGCCAGCCCATGTGCACCATTGGTTTGGGATCCGGTTATAGCGCCGGACATTCGCTTTTTGTCCTCTCATTTTCGTAAACAACACCTATGCCATGGGAAGGCAGTGATTAGGACTTCCCTGGTAGAGGCTGTATACGCGTGGTCGTGTGAGAGCAATTGGAGAGAGAGGGCGGGTTCACTCCACTCTCGGCCGTACCAGGGCACTTGGGGGTAAAATCTAGTCATTATAATGCATATTTATACATAATAAATGGAATATAGCTAACAGTGGAATCCGGGGTTCATGTTTCACACTATTTAAGACTTATTAAGAGGATGTACTCAAATCTCCAAGTTAATGTACACTGCAGAATTAAAACCAAGTACCTTTCACTTCCACTACTAGCTATATTACATCTAATCCGAATAACCTATAAACTCAATAAGAATATTATTATCGACAATTGAAACTTTAAAATAGATTTTTGATTTTCTAAAGCACAAACAATTATCAACAGTTCTCACATACTTGTTTCCTTACATAATCAGAATACATAATTATTACCCTGAAGAAGTTCAGACAAGTTAGTTGGACGAAACGTTGGAATTATTTAAATTTCAATCGCTGAGATTATTTCACAAATATACATTTTGACATATAATACTTGAAGATGTTTACTTTTAAATCATAGTCTAGCAGTGTAATGAAAGTATCACAATTGAATTATTATTATTATTAATAAAGAGATAATCAGTCAATGTTCAACGAAATTTGATATCATGTTTCACTATTCCATCAGTCATATTTCACTTATGAGTTAAACTCATTTTGATTATTGTTATAACTTGTGATCACCGATTTGTGAGCAGTGATTTATTGTCGATTGGATCAATGACGCATAAAATCCCGTACGAATAGTTGAGAGTTCTGATTGGTTAGTCCTACATTCCGCCTAACCCAGCCAGTTAAGTCCAGAACACCAATCTCAGTCTCTGCAATATGAATCATTATATTTCAAACATACTCTGTTTATATACCAATTAAACAGACGACATCACACCATATAATAGGAAACAAGATTTGTACAAAATCTGGCCAAATGAGGCTGTGAATGAGGGAGGTAGTGATTAATAGACAGGGAATAATTCAAGAATGGTAAATCGTATAATAACAGTTCATGGATCAAAATAAAACTTATAATAAGAGGAATATGAATATGAATAGTGTAGTTACATAACAATGATACGATAAAAATATACGTTTAGTATTAGTCCATCAATGGATCCCAAGAATTACCATTCATTCTGCTTATCGGGGCATAACAATTATGCTAAGTTTGAGTCTAAGCATGGATATTAACACATTAATAAAAGTATGTCCAGCTGACGAGTCTTAGACAGGTCGAAACATACATATTGTATTTCCCTAATAATCACTTATCAAATATAAATTTAGGGAAGAATTAATAAAATCGAGCATTAAGAAGCACATAATAACATTTCTATTAAAAATAAAATTAAAAGGAGATTGTGAATGGAGAAGGGTAAGGCTACTCCAATTGAATTTTAGTCATCTCATTTATAAACTGAAACTATAAATGATGACTATCTTGTACAGATCTACATCTCCTCTAACACAATTTCATTCAACAGTGAATAGTTTTAGTAATCTAATCAAATATAATAATCTAATCTAATTTAATCTTTTTGTATTCCACTATTCTATCAACTTATAGGTTATGATACCTTCAAAATATTGATTTCTATTGATTGATTGATTGATTGATTTTTTCAATGTTTTTTCTTTCTTCAAGGGTGATCAATGTGATCAATGTAAACCAGGAACTTTTGGTTTAAATATTGATTATTCACTTGGTTGTTATACATGTTTCTGTTTTCCAACTGGTACATTATCTCAATGTAGTCTATTAACAGGTTATCGTTCTGTTCCAGGAAAAGTGAAAGGAGTTGAAGTATGTAATGGAACATTTTAATGTCCAATGTATTATTTAATTAATTAATGTGGGAAATATGAGGTTATTTATTAAATTGATCCATGGGAGATTGATCGAATATGACAACAATCCTTATCATGATTTGATATGAATTAAAGTTATGAACATTAAACAATTATCTCTCATAATTGGTAATAATTAATGAATGAAATTGATAGTTTAACAGAATAATATAACTGTGTTCTTATCAATATACAATGTGATGATGATGATGCTGCTATTTAGTGAACGGTGATTTATCGATCGGATCAATGATGCATAAAATCCCGTACGAACAGTGTGGATTCTTTACTGATCCTGTTTCTTGCCTAGCCATGCATGCCTGTTAGAGTCTAGAATACCAATCTCAGCCTCTGTGATATGAATCATTTAGTTCAAATATATTGGGTTAATATACCAACCAGATAGACCACATCGTACCATATAATAGGGAACAACATTTGTACAAGAATTAGCCAAAAGTGGTTATGAATGTCGGAGATAGTAATTAATTGACAGAGCCTAATTCAAGAATGGTAAATTGTATCATAATAGTTCATAGATCAAAATGAAGCTTATAATAAGAGGAACACGAATATGAATAGCTTAGTTACTTAACAATGGTACGATAAAAATATGCGCATAGTATTGATCCATCAATGGATCCCAATAGTTACCATTCATTATTCTCATCGGAATATAACACAAGGTAAAATTGATTGCCAAGATTGATGAAAGTTAACTATTGACTCTTTTCTAAACACAAAATTAGATTCAACTTATCTAATGACTATGATTTATGCAAATCTTAATAATGTAATATTACATTAAATTCACTTGGTATTGTTTACTTGAATCTTCCGATTGTTATTTAAGACTGCAATTAATCATTCTCTTATTAGTATATGTGTATACTGTGCTTATTATCTTAATTTACAAGCATTATAAGCAAAGATGGATATTGGCTAGTAGTGAAATCCAGGAGGGACTATTCGGTACTCAGTAGCTAAGTGGGTCATGCTGTAACGTTTAGAGCAAGCGGTACTGAGTTCGAGTTTTGGGACGAACATCAACTCTGAGATGCAGGTGCATCCAGTTGACAAGTCCCAGATAGGATGAAACGTGCGTCCTGAATTTCAGTGCTCTCCACTATCCATCTTTGCTTATAATTGTAGTATTATATTTGTTTGTTAATTATTTTGAATACATTCATGGTACCCACTTTACGTTCTGTTTCAAGTTGGTGTTGCACTTTCGAACAAGTAAACAATATTTTGTCCTTGAAATTATAGATTCTATGGAATATATTCAACAAAACGTGTAAACACTGATCTTCTTTGTCCTTGCAAACTAAATGCTTTGGTTTGTAAGAACACATAAATTGACTTTCCTTTGCCTTATTGAACAAATTATTATATACAATCAAAGGAATTGTATTCCTTAAGTCTTTGATTGATTCTATTCATGATTTGGTTACTTTTGAACATAATTTTTTTCAATCAGTAGTATATGTCTTAATGATTGCTTAATCATTTTCTTAAAGACATTTATTTATTACTACGTCTTGGTTTTATGATGAGGATAACTTTCTGGTTATGTAGTAGAGCGTTCTCACCAAACCATTATCAGAATTTATACTTTAACAGCTATGAAAGTTAACATAATACTTTATGTTTATTTATGATTTACGTGTCTGATAGGTTCCATCATTTCCTTGAAAGATATCGAGATCTATATAATGAAACTTTCTTTCACATTAAACTGAGCATTTGATGTTAGAATAAACTTTACTGAAAGTCTTAAGTATCTTGTTTGTGTGATTTATATTGTTGGACCGTACAAAAGTGTTGGAGACGATAGATCTCCAAAACTCATACTTTGTAATTTTATCTTGTGGAGCTTGTATGCAGATGTATGCGTGGGCATTTCATACCACCACAGTCAATTGACGAATTTATCGATTAAATGGTTAAAAGCTCCATGGCAATATCGATATATATATATATATATATATATATATATATATATACGCTTTATTTGTGTGTGTGATTGACCTGGTATCTTCTGGTTGCCTGTAGAATACACTTTCTACGTCTTACCGAGACTTCTTGATCGAGTTAGCTGAGTCTCGGGGACAACGGACAGAATAGCCTATCGAGATTCTGAATCCATTGATCCGATCGATAAGTCACTGCCCTCTAATCGGTGGCCTTTGAGATATAACAGATAGTAACATCGATGTATCTTACATAAAGTTGATAGTAGACACTAATTACATTCTTACTAAATTTTCAACAAATATATAAGGTAGAGTCGATTCTAAAGGACTTCCAGTAGCTACACCATTGGCTTGACATTATAATATATCATTAAACTGATATTGGATGTTTTTTTGTGCATAGACATAGTAATTGTCTGGGTTGTATCTATGATATAGATATGTGTTATGATTGTTGGTTAATAATGTCAATCAATAATATCTTCTGAAAGGATATTGCTGAATAGTAAAGATAAGTTTTAATCGATTTTTTTTTCATTATTTTACCAAGGATTCTATTTTGTGTTCTATCGTTTATGAAGATTGGTTGACATTAATACTGGATTTAGTCACTGAGGTTTTCCTATCATGGATGGCATCGAAAACTTTTAAGTTTGAATGTATGAGCATCATCTTGAAACCATTGAGTCAAAATTGGATAGTTCAGATTTTCAACTTCAGTCAATTTATAATATAGTATGATATTGTTTAACAGAGACTGCCTTACTTATTATATGGTTAGATTCCACTACTCAGAACTTCTCGATAGATTGTCAGTAATTTATCATGAAATCAGTCTATTAATAAGCATATTATTATTATTTGTCTAAGAGATTTGTACAGATTCATCGATTGGTTCCAGTTTCTATCTTGTCACTTGTTAGATTGATAGTACTGATATCGGCAGGCTATTCAAATTGCTAATCATTATCTTCAGTAGGGGTTGTGTGGAGATTTTTGAAATTTCACTGATTGAAATCATGAGTCAATTGAAGCTAGACCACCTTGGAAAACCTGGGAGCACTGGACGGCCGCTTTGTCCTAGTATGGGGCTCCTCAGCAGTGCACATACACGATCCCGCTACCCGCGAGATTCGAACCCAGGACCTATCACTTAACCAACTAGACCATTGAGCCGGCATCCAACGGTGTTAATGTCTAACTTCAACCAATCCATGAAGTTGCGCCACCGTCACCATTGTCTTTAGTGAGCTGATATCTCACAATAGACCTGGTTGAACTCTACTGGTAACGGCTTCTCACTAGAACTCCAGGAGTATCTCTTGAAGTCAGTCACTAGTTAGCAGATGGTTATTATTATTATCAGAAGGGGTTCGAATCTCTCGAGTAGCGGGATCGTGGATGTACACTGCTGAGGAGTCCCATACTAGGACGAAACGACCGTCCAGTGCTTCCAGGTTTCCCATGGTGATCTAGCTTCAATTGACTCATGATGTCAACCAGTAATCATTATCTGTTACTTAACAGAATAAAGATACAAACATCAATAATTACACTTTGCTATTTGATAACTTTTACCATATTTCATCTATTTGTAATAGAAAATACACTTTTTTTCATTAAGTCTATTTTTTCTATTTTAAATCTATAGATCATTTCTACTGATGATCCACGTTATCCAGGTGGACCATTAATTGATTTAAAACTTGGTTTAAAAGATATTGATATCAATGAATTAACTATTGGTTTAAGTCAATTCAGTTGGCGTTTCTCTGTACATCGTCCAACACATTTAGAAATACCAGAATTAAAGGGTTCATTAGTAAGTTTTGAATAATATTTTATCATTATTGATCAGAAATTGTGTGTGTGTGTGTGTGTGGGTGTGCGGGTGCGGTTGTGCAGATGGTTGCACAGGTTGGTAACAGAAAGACAAATGACCTATTTCAATTTCCAAGTCGAAATTTTTCTGAATGTAGATTTATTTGAACTTATTATTATTATTAGTGGCTTTATTCTATATTATATTGTTGGTACAATATAGAATTCTCAGAACAAAGTATTTCAACAAATTTCCCTTTCTTATTTCTTGATCAGTTCCTTGCGATAAATATTGAGTGGTCGCCAGTTAGATGTTAGCGGTTCAGGAATCGACATCTGATAAATGTATATTCTTTTCGATTCATATAGCCAGTAACCATAATGTCTCTGATTGTGCACTTTTGTAACATGTACAGCGAAATGTCGTAAACGTTTCACAAACACACCTGAATAGGTTATGATACTAATAGGCATAATGATGTGTTTTAAAACAAACAAACAAGAAAACAGATAACTTGTTGAAATATCCAGATGGCAAGAACAGGTAGTCAAGATATTCAAGCAGGTCGCCTTTTATCTTTTAATCACATATATTCAAGTATTTGAATGTTTATAACTTATCGCGAATCTGCACACTGAAAAAAGAAATCAAAAATGACCGTCACGATAGTTCGTATATTGTTCTCTAGGACTGTGCCTTCGAGAAACAGGGGACAATTACGATAGAATTCATATATCAAATTGTTGGAATGTGAAAAATAATAAAGGAAATTGACCTCTTGTATGAAAAGATGGAGTAATACGATTGACTCCACTAGACCACGATACTACAAACGATATATATATATATATATATATATATATATATATATATATATATATATATATAATATATATAATTCCAATCAATGATCGAAAGTCCGATGATTTAAGCCATTTTAACCGCTTATTATTATAATGTGAAATCTAGAGTACAGTACAGTGAACTAAGGAATGAAAAGGAGTTTACTAATATACTATCGTGCTTTATACATTTAGCATAGATGGATATCCATCACTTTGCACTAACTAGCTACATATTGTTGTCTGATGAAGGAAAAGAGATATCTGAAAGGTAAGAATATGAGTGACCAGTAACTACTATTTGAAAACATGAATTCTTTAAAAATTAATTTGTTTATGAACAAGTTAAATGGACATTAAACTAGAATCTTATTGTTATATTGTATATTGTGTGTTGACAATTCTTCACTATAATCAAGTATATAGTATTGAATAGAGTGATTATTGTTATTGTTATTTCTCCAAATACCCTGGTACGGTCGAGAGTAGGTAAAGTCAGCTCTCCCTCTCGAAATGCTTTCAAGTGGCCACATGCATACAACCAATGTCCTACTCACTACCTTCTCCTGGCGGTGTTGTTTACGAAATTGAGTGGATGAAAAGCGAATGTCCAGCACTTCAACGGGATTGGTGGTTGTATAAGATTCACCTAAGGGAGTCGGAAAGCCCTGATTGAAAACCAATGGTGTACATAGGCTTCAGGATCATGAGGAAACAAACAAACCTATTGTTGGTTAACGGCTACCATGGGACTGCATATTCTGACGTTTCTCTACTGCCTTGTGGATTAGACATTCAGGTCAAAGGCTTCGCATATGGCCCCCTAACAAAATTATTTGCTTCGGTTCGGGCACTTGGGCAGTATCCCAGCCCTCAGATAAGCTGAATGTCTGTCAGTTCATGTTCAATGTTTAATCATATCTTAATTTCCCTAGCCACATATTATATGATAAGTTCTTCAATTCTTTTTTTTTTAAAAATAGTAAATACATTGAAAATCTTTGAGCATTTTACTTTTATATCACATTTAGATGCGTAATTATGGAAGTGTACTTATAGGTGTATTAACAGAATGTCTACCTACTGGTGATTGTAAACTTGGTATTGAAGATGCACAAACTACTAACATACTATCAAATAAAGAAAATTTACCCGGAGGTTTAATTATACATAGAAATGATATTGTAGATGCTCGAATGACAGCATTAAATGGTTATATTGAAATGGAATATCAACCATCTGTAAGTTAATTATAAATTAATTGATTATGATTTAATGTTATTGTGTTTGCTTATTTTTTACATTATGAATTAACTTTAGTCTAATAATCATTAAAAAGCAAGAAGTGATAAACACCTATTTCCACTTGAATATAGGGTTGTTTGAGAATGCTTAACCATAATCCTACTGATGAACGAATTGATGAACTGAAATTCTCATATTGATCTTTTAATCTTTAGACAATTTAGTCATTATTTAGTAGTTTACGTGTTCAATTTTAATTACTACATTGTATTGTGTAACTATCATTTCATATTCAACATAGTTGAACTTCACTAGTCATTTAGGTATTAATATTGTATCTTTAGAAAGATTATGAATCATACTTTTAAAGTATTTCAAAAAGATTTAATTACAATTCATCATTCACTTTTTTTTTAATTAACTTGAAAATACTCGAGATCTAGATGAATTTCATGACCTTCTAAATGTTGACGAAGAAAGATATTACTTACGATAGTGTATTATGCTTTCAACTAAGTTGTTTAATTGACAAACTTTTATTATAGTTCCTGAAATATCATCATCATCATCATCATCAACATTATCATTATTGATTTCAATTGGAAATGTTCTTACATCAATGAAGGAAGATCCATTCAATAGTATTGAATAATATCAAATCATTAATTTGATCAATTTAACAATTCAGTGGAGTTCAACCAGGTCTGTTGTGAGATAGTAACTCACTGAAGACAATGGTGGATGTGTTACCCAATTTCGTGGATTATTTGAAATTAGACATTAACACCATTGGATGCCAGCTCAGTGGTCTCGTGGTTAAGTGGTCGCGTGCGAAACCAGTAGGCCCTGGGTTCGAATCTTGTAGGGGCGAGATCGTGGATGCGCACTGCTGAGGAGTCCCATAATAGGACGAAATGGCCGTCCAGTGTTTCTAGGTTTTCCATGGCGGTCTAACTTCAACTGACTCATGATCTTAACCATTGTAATAAAAAATCATTAATTTGATCAATTTAACAATTCAATAATATTTTATTATTTATTATTAGGAAAATTCACTTACATCTATAACGGATGGTTATCGTCAAATTTGGCTTCGTGAACAAGATTGGGTATTAACACGTGTATCTGGTATTGATACACGTGTTCGACCAACACGTAATGAATTAATGTTAGCATTACTTAATGTTACATCATTTAGTGTACGTTTATTTATGCCTGAAGCAAGACCAAAACTTGTAAGGTAAGTTTTTGTTTGATAATCAATAATAACATTACCAAGTGTATATGTGATAATAAATTCTACTTTGAAAGAAGTAAACAACATTTACAGTTCAAATAGGACAGTGATAAGATCTCAGACTATGAAACTGAACTAATTGGGTTCGAATCCTATAAGGCGTATAAGCTTTGTGATGAGCGATAACTAGCACGACACTTGGATCAGTCAGATTTTATTCCTGACTATCTTCAACTGCTTAACAATAAACAGCAGTATGATAATCAAAAGAAATCATCTAGTTTTTGGTTATCGATTTACCGATTGATTAATAATAAAAGTTTATATTACTTTGTTCATGATAATAAAGATTAAATTGATGTTAGTCTTTTTTCATAATATAAGTTGCTTTTAACAGACACCTCGATGAATGTCTGTTGGCCTGTCAGCTATTAACAACATAGAGCGTTGGATATATGTTATCACACCACACTAGCTAACGAGATGAAATTCAAATGATGAAACTGACAAAATCCACTCAGTCCGTCAGTCAGTCAGTAACAACGTGGAACTTCGTACGTACGTACATCAGTTCGAGTTGCCATACCACATTAGCACATAGATTCAGTTATCGATTCAAATTCCGTAGTGGTAGAGGTAGTGAAAGTATAAGTAGTGACAGGGAACATTAGGGTTTGATGATGTTATTTAAGGAGTATAGTCCAGTGGAATAGATTTGGAAAGAAAATAAAGGACATGAAGAATTCAGAAGATTAGAGTTTGGTAGAACACAGAGAGTGGATGCACCTGCGCCTTTGCAAACGATTTTGAACCATGTCATTCAACTTCTCTAACCATCGGTTGCTATCAAGTTAAACGAAATGTCCGTTTTGAAATCTACTACAATCTACTATCAAAACTATTATAGTACAAATTAATATAAATGGTTAACTGTTTGCACACGAGACTGAGGGCCCTGGGTTCAAATCCCATGAGCGGGATCTTTATTTTATTATTTATTTATTTTAACACATAAGTATAGGTACAGGGAGGCACCAAATACATATGCGCCACACAAATCTCAATTGATTTGTGTGAGGGCTGTGATACTGACCGGGTTCCCAAACCGAAGCAGGTGGTTTTCTTAGGGGGCCATACCCTGAGCCTTTGACCTGAACGTCTGACCCACAAGGCAGTGGAGTATCGTAAGGAGATGCAGTCCCATGGTAGCCGGTGACCAACGATTGATTCATACGCCATTTGTTCCCGCAGGATACAGGAGCCCATGTGCACCATTGGTTTGGGATCCGGTTAAAGCGCCAGACATTCGCTTTTCGTCCTCTCATTTTTGTAAACAACACCCCGGCCACGAGAAGGCACTGAGTAGGACTTCCCTGGCAGAGGCTATATACGCATAGCCATGTGAGAGCATTTCGAGAGGAAGAGCGGTTTCTCCCCACTTTCGGCCGTACCAGGGCATTTGGGGGCAAAGCGGGATCTTGGAAGCACACTGCTGAGGTTTCCCACAGTAGGACGAGACGGCCACCCAGTGCTTGCAGGTTTTCAATGGTGGTATAACATCAATCGATTTATGATCTCAATCATAAATGATTACCAATTTATTTAGCAAAAAAACATTACATATTCCTCCCAACTAATCGATATCAAGTAATAGGCGTTAGGTTAACATGAATGGTTCTTAAACGTCATTACGTATAAAATTTTACGGACATTTCAATACTCATTTAGTATTTTTTTTCTTACGAGTACAAGACATTTTGACACGTTTTATTCCATTTTTTCAACTAAAATCTATCTCGCGCGCGAGACTGGTAGGTTCTAGGTTCAAGTCTTGCGAGTCAGGATCGTGGATGCACACTGTTGAGGAGTCCCATAATAGGACGAAACGGCCATCCAGTGCTTCTAGGTTCTCTATTGTGGTCTAGCTTTAATTGACTTATGATCTCTATGTATTGATTTCATTATTTAGTTTTTCCTAATTCTTATCAGTAACTATCAAAGTTTGGAGGAGAACTAGTGAATTCTGAGAATTTGATTTGATTGATAATGAAACTTATATCTATCGATATTATAGTTAGATTGAATCTTAAATATACAGACCATCGAATAACTCATTTCTCGTTAATTACTAGTCAATAAAATAGGAAAAAAATATCAGAAGAAGAGTTTTATTTTTGTGTTGGTTGTTTGAATCTTTTCAATGATGGTTAGAACTGAAGCTGATCAATCTCTTATTAACACATGTACATCTTGTGCGGATTGTCTCAATATCGCCTTATGCATTAAGAGAAGAGATGATGGTGGCTAAAAGTGGGATCCAAGACGGGCGTCCTGTCCTATTCATGACTAATCAGCCGGGTGTACCTGCACTCTCGGGACTCGAACTCAGTACTGATGGCTGCAAACGCCATCACGTTACCCACTTAGCTACTGAATCTAGGTGGCTACTAGCTTGTGCAATAGGGTGAATTAAGAACATTTGGAGCAATCAAAGCAAAACATTTGATCAGTCCATGAAGTCATTGACTATTGGTCTGAGCCATGATAATAGATGGAAACTATTTGACTGGGAGCAACACGATTGTCCTAACTAAAGATTGCACATGTTGAATGATCTGACTCAGAAGTGGTAACCCTGGCATGGTATAGTAACTTGAACAAACATATACATGGGGTGAATTCTACGTTGTTTATAATCAAATAACTTACTGAACATATATTCTGTAATGTATTGTCTTCTATATAATTTATAATTTTTTTTAATTTAACATATTTTTCTTTTAGTGTAAAATATAAAATTTATCAACCACGTACAGAAATAACAACACTATCCGGAATCGAAATTAAAACAATTGAAAAATGTGAATGTCCACCGACTGCATCCGGTGATCACTGTGAGGTATGTGGATATTGTAGGAATTTCAATGGTTGAAGTCATGAGTCAGTTGAAGTTAGACCACCATGAAAAACCTGGAAGCACTGGATGGCTGTTTCGCTCTAGTAAGGGACTCCTCATCAGTGTGCATCCACGATCCTGCCTCGCGAGATTCGAATTCAGGACAAGTCAGTTTCGCACGTGAACTTTTAACCTTTAAACCACTTAGCTGGCCGGTATCTGACGGTGTTAATGTCTAACTTCAACCAATTCACGAAATGGAGCGACACATCAGCCATTGTTCTCAGTGAATTACTATCTCACAACTGGCCCGGTTGAACTCCACTGGTCATTGCTTCCCATTAGAACTCTAGGAAATACCTCTTGAAGCTAGTCACTAGTACAGATTTGTTGTGGATGCGCACTGCTGAGGAGTCCGACAATACGTTTTACATGGTGATCTTACTTCAATTAACTTATGATCTCAACCATTGAATAAATATATATTAGTTATAGATAAGCATTATTAACTGTTTTATATACCCTTTAAAATATCACTAACAGATTCAACCAATTTGATTTGAATAACAGTGTAATTATGAATCAATTTTTGTTTTAATATCCAACCGTTGTTTATTCATTTTGTTTTTGTCTTTATTCAGCTGATAAGTTTACATGTTTAAGATAAAAATACTTAAGGATTGAGGGTAATATAACGAAGAGATGTAGATTTCTGTGAGCAAATATTTGTAATCGAAACACAAACCAATCGTATTGAAGAGTATTCGAAAACAAAAAAAACAACAATGAAGTCTTCAAACTGATGAATGTTAAATTGGTTAGTAAATGACATTCTCTAAACACTTCATCGCATGCTATAACGTAGCTAGTAATGGAATCCAGGATGTGTGTTTCCTCCTATCTGTAACCCATCAGATGGATGAACTTGCATCCCAGAGTTGATATATTTGCAATTGATTTATTACTGAGTAGTGATTAGTGTGATGTTCATTTATTTTTCCAGTGTTAATTGAATTCTATATAACCTGGGGTCAGGTTTCCCTGTCGACTACCTTCAACTATCTAACATTAAAACATGGTAATGTAAAGTCAATTTGACTATTGGCCAGTTGATAACTTGATCAATATCATTCAATCAGCACAAAATAATTGTATAAAACTGATCTTAGTCACTACTAAATAACCAATCATTCACACTACGTAGTTTAATTGAATTTCAACAATTCCGGGAATCGACTATAGCTTACTTGTATCCAATTCCTCTTGTCGACAAATAAATTGGCTTTCAAATAATATAGTTTTAATGAGATGAATGTTTCATCATTATGTAATAATATTGTATTTTATAATGTCTCTCAATTCATTATCTTATTTTCATTCTGATAGATTGCTTCATCTGGATTTTATTTCCCACCAATTAAACCAAAACCTGGACGTGATATTCTACCACCAACTGCTATAATTGATCCTACTCTTCCAACAGGACATATTATTTGGGAAGGTGGAGCCCAAAAATGCCGTTGTCATGGTATGTCTTCAAATTGTGATCCAGTCACTGGAATATGCTTGGATTGTACTGGTAACACAGAAGGTCCAGACTGTGGGAAGTGTGCTATAGGTTATATGGGAGATCCAAAAATTGGACAACCATGTGTTAAATGTCAATGTCCTACTGAACAAACTGAGTAAGTATTTGGTTAATAAAAAACATACCTTATAGTATCTAACTAAGCTTTTGTGACACATATTATTAATATCAGATGGGTTTTGTGGATATTATAATAATTTCAATGGTTAAGATCATGAGTCAGTTGAAGCTAGACCACCATGGAAAACCTGTAAGCACCGTTGGATACCGGCTCAGTGGTCTAGCGGTTAAATGCTCGCTCGCGAACCCAGCAGGTCCTGGGTTCGAGTCTCACAGGGGGGCGGGGTTGTGGACGCACACGTATTAAGTTCATCTTTCTACCTATTGAGATGTTTGTCACTGTTGTGCTTGTGGAATGATTAACTGACTTGTGCTCTATATTAAGAATTTGACAACACGTAGTAAGAATACGAAAACGATAGATTAGTATTTGAATGAAAATCCTTTTCTACGAAACCACTTATTTAAGTAGTGCACTCGTATTTATGGTTGTTTGATAAATGAATAGAATATATACATTGTTGTGGCTGTGCTTCGTTGAACAATCACCATCGTAACCGTTATCGTATAATCTTCAGCGGTGTTTGAAATCAGAAGGCGAAGAGAAGTAGCAAATACAGTTTTATTAGCAGGTAACTCAAAACATAGAGCAGAGAGGCGAATAAATGAGTCAGCGAACCGCGAGTGTAGAGAGTGTAGGTTTAAATGTATATGTACATATCTAGGGAAAATGAATGGATCATCGAATCAATTAAGCAGCTAACAGTAAAGCTAACTGAATGAGTATATGCGTAGGCAGTAAGCAATGTTCAAGCATACATACAACCATTACAATAATAAAGGTACAATAAGTTGTTACATTACAGATGACTCTGTCCGCTAAATAAGTTACCAAAGGTGCTTAACCGAGCTAAATGAGAACAAACTCAATTGCATTTGGGCTGCTTTAGTCTTTTACAAACTTCATCGTTCCTTCATTCCTGTTGTCATTGCAATTACCCTCTGTTTACATTCCTGTTCTTTTCAATTCGATCTTCTTAACCTTCAGTTGTCAGGCCATCCACTTCTGGTTGGTGTTATATACTGTTTATGTTTGTCGAAATAAGTGGCATACACCACATGCTATTCGCACTCTAATTGATTAAGTCATTACTCGCTATATCACTTATATGGTCCACTTCTAAGCCCAACCCAGTCTATGTGTACAATAATATATTTTCAGGAGTGAGAATGCTTAAAAACAGCTACACTTGATAGTTGATAAAGTTTCTGAATTATGATACATTGTCAATAGTTTAGATTTAACAGCTAAGGTTTAAAAAAGCATCACTATTAATCATTTGTGAAGAGGAACTTAGTTGGTCGAATTTCAATTATCTTGCAGTAAACTATTTTATTATTTATATTTATTTGAACACATAAATATTGGTACAAGAGGGCACCAAATGCATATACGCCACACAAAATTTTATTTGTGTGTGTGGGCTGTGATACTGCCCAGGTACCCAGACAGAAGCAAGTGGTTTTCTTAGGGGGCCACACCGAGCCTTTAACCTAAAGGTCTGATCCACAAGGTAGTGGCGCATTGTAAGAAGATGCAGTTCCATGGTAGCCGGTGACCAACGATTGGTTCATACGCCATTTGTTCCTTCAATATACTGGAGCTAGCCCATGTGCACCATTGATTTGGGATCCGGTTAAAGTGCCGGACATTCGCTTTTCGTCCTCTTATTTTCGTAAACAACACCGGTGCCACGAGAAGGTAGTGAGTAGGACTTCCGTGGCAGAGGCTTTATACGCGTGGCCGTGAGAGAGCATTTCAAGAGGGAGGGCGGGCCCACCCCACTCTCGGCCATACCAGGGCATTCGGGGGCATTAAACTATTATTCATTATTGTCTTCATATTCTTTTAATAGTTGAATTCATGGATCGATCTAAGCTAGACTACCATTGAAAACCTGGAAACTCTGTAAGGTCGTTTCGTTTTAGTGCGGTACTCCTCATCAATGAGCATCCACGATCCCGCGCTGCTGAGGAGTTTAATCTAATTGTCAATAGAATCTCTGATTAACCACCAAACGAACTACAAAATCTGTGCACTGATAAATTTGTATTTTAATTTCCATTTTAAATCAATCAGTCATAATGTGGAATTCATTGGTCAATATATGGTGAAACCTTTAAGGTTTTAGTTTTTATAGTTATGTTTCTTTTGTATTTTTTGTATCAAAGTTATTTTTATCTCCTTTATTTTCTCATCTTTTTTTTTACTTTCTATAGTTATGCAATCACATGTACACCATCAACTGATCCTTCACTTTTACCACATAAATGTATTTGTAAAGTAGGTTATGCTGGTTTACGATGTGAACAATGCGCTCCTGGCTATTACGGTGATCCAACAAGCATGATTGCTTGTCAAGCATGCGATTGTGATAGTGGAGGATCAAGATCAGAGACATGTAATCAAGATACTGGACAATGTGATTGCTGGCCTGGTATTAAAGGGCGTAGATGTGACCAATGTGAAGAAGATCATGTTGTTGACCATGGAACATGTCGTGGTATGTAGAATAGATGATAGGCTTTTAATGGTACTAATTAACCTTAACTGGTGTTTTACTCAATATCTTATGACATGATGATGTTCTCTCATTTTGGCCTATGTGCTTTAGTCTCTCTAGATAATAAGTTAACGGGCTGGTTTAATACTAGACATATGACATGCCTGTCCTCATATGCCAACTAAAAATCAAACCGTAAGTGAGAAATTATAAACGATCTATATTATTTGAGGAAATCAACTAAAAACTTACTCAAGGTTGTTTTTTTTGCATGAGTCAGAAGGATTTATTTGAATAATAAAACGGTTCGGTAATTAAATATGTATCGAGTTCATCTAGTCCATTCACCGGAACTCTTTTCTTTGCTATGTGGTAGAAATAGGTGGCACCCTCACAGAAGTCGTTGTCATTATTATCACAATCTTTACTGAGTTCTGGAGTTTCAGAGAGCCCACTTATGCCAACATTTTCTGACTGGTATACCAGACAAAATAAGAACATGGAAAATGCAGAAAACCCTCCAATAAGATCAGATGTCTCTCATGCCAGAAATCCGAAGGCTATTGAGATCAGCTTCACAGACGGATCCAATACCATCAACTGGTAGAATGGAATTTCTTTCCTAAATATACGGGTATCGTCAATCCCTGTAATGACTTTAAACAGACAATTTGTGTTCATCTGATCCCATATACAGAAGATACAAGAATGAAATCGACCGTCTACGTTACGCCGCATCTATGCTTTACCTCCCAACTGGGCAATGTCTGCTGAGAATTTTTTAAAACCACTTATTAGGTCAATATTGTCAAAGCTGTTGAGCAAACCTGAACGTCTTGACTGTCTAAATATACGATGACTCATACTACAGAAATCTTGTGCCATGATTCGCTTTTCGTACGTTTCGTAAACTAAGTTGGTTAAAACAAACTGTACAGTTCCCGATAGTGTTAATTCAGTTATTTGATATGTTTAATTGAGTGATTTATGGAAATTTGTCCAATTTGAAGATACTCTTCTTTATGGATTGATACTAGCTGAAGGAGTACTGGACTGAGAAGACGTGGCCAGTAGAATTCAAATATGTTGATTGCGCAGCAGTTACCTATCAATGGCGTTGAAAGTTGTCTGTGGGATATAGCAAATTGATTAAAGTTAGAAATGTGAATCACTCGACTTAGTGGTCTAAAGATCAAAAGCTCGCCTTTGAGATGTTTAGGTCCTGTATTCCATTTCTGGTGGGGTAGCTGATGGACATTACTGGTGATTCCCATACGAAATAGTCTTTCAGTGCTTCCTGGTCTTCAATGTTTATCGAACTAAGAGCAGTCCGTGATATAAATTATAAAATGTTAAACTGGACATGTGATTTGCTACGATTGAAAACTCTTCTTAAATGCCTTCTTCCCGATGGAAATAAGACCTAGGACATTAAAAATCTATCTTTCGAAACTAGTCATTTGTAAGTATATGATCATTAGGTGATTTTTTGAACCTACATAGGATTAAAAGATAGCTTTTAGGTGGCCCTATACCTGACTTCAGTTTGATCGTATTATGATGGCTATTGGTAAATACATGCTGCCAACTCTGGTATAATTTCATGGACTTAAGTCGCGTTAGAGCATAACAGAATTAAATAAGTTAAATATGAAAATGGAGTTTGAATACGTGTATTTCATATAATCGTTGATGTGAACAGACAATCGGGTAAACGAAGCGAAATGGATCGGAGGAGGCATATGAGCCAACTCGATTTGGTCAACCATGAATCGATATTTATAGTCAAAAGAAAATAAGTTACAAACAGATGATGAATAGGGTAAGTACTTAACACACACATACATGATCACATAAAATAACAGTCGGTGTTAATAAGCGACTAAGTGACAAGGTTAAAATGTGGCTTGAGAAGAACGAATAGATTGGTCTGTCCCAAAGGCTAAAATAACCTATTGGGGCATGACATACTATCAGCCACTACAAGTATTATGATTATGAATAAACCACAAAAGGCTTAAAAATATTAAACTGAGACAAAAACGCCCGTAAATCGTCTACCTTGAGTTTTAATAGCTTCCCAACTTTTTTCAATTCATTCGAAAAATTATTATCAGTATAGGGTTGTAGAGATTACTAAGTTTTTGATTGAGATCATGATGTTAGACCACCATTGAAAACCTGGAAGTACTGGACAACTGTTTCGTTCTATTGTGGGACTCAGTGATTTAGAGGTTAAGCATTCATGAGCAAGACTGAAGGCTTTGGGTTCGAATCCCACGAGAAGGATCGTGGATGTGCACTGTTGAGGAGTCCCAGTGCTTTCATGTTTTCAACATTGGTTTAACATCAATGAATTAATCACCTCATTTAAGATGTTAAACACTAACACCATTGGATGCCTGACAGCTCACTGGTCCAGTTTGTTGAGATTGAAAGCTCCAAGTTCGAATCGCACGAGCGGGATTGTGGATAGACACTGTTGAAGAGTCCCACGACAGAACGAAACGACCATCCAGTGCTTTCAAGTTTCCAACGATGGTCTTTACCAAAAACTTAATCATCTTCACAACCCCTATACTGATTATTTCCATCTATTTAATTGATATCAATAAAGATCTATCATATTCATTCTGTTCAGTTACTATAGCAATTCGTATGTTCACTTAGAATTTCTTTTGTTTGTTTGTTTGTTTGTTTGTTTGTTAATCATTTTAGATTGTCGTGGTCCATGTACTGGTGAATTACTTCAAAAATCTGATTATGTTAAATTACAAATTGATGAATTAAATATTACAACATTAGCTTATCAAGGTTTAACTAAATTAAAACAACAAATAGATTTCAATAAGAAACGTTTTATTCAATCTCATCAACAATTAGAAAATGAAATTCTATCTCGTACAAAACAATTATTTCGACAATTTATTGAAATGAATCAAAGTTATAATAGAATATTAACTAATCATTATGTATTAGATCAATCGAATTGTGATATTATTAAACAAATTAATCAATTATATAATAATAGTCAATTTATTGAAAATCAATTAAAAAATTGGATTAATCGTTTAATGAAACAAGAATATGGACAAATAATTGATAATCAATATGAATTATTAAATTGGCAAAAACATTCACAACAATTATTTATGAATTTAAGTAGTATAAATTTAAATCATACAGAATTATGGTTAAATAATATAGAAATACAAATGGAAAATATTCTACAAAGAATAAATGAATTAAATCAATCTATGAAATATCATAAACCAATACAATATGATTTAAATAAATTCAATCAATATAATGAATTACAAACATTTTTAATAGATTATCAAACAAATCAAGTCTATCGTATTAGTAATGGAACTAAATCAGCAATAAATGAATTAGATATAGCATTAGTAAGTGATTTCTATTACTCTCTCTCTCTCTTTCTCTCTCTCTCTTTCTATATATATATATATATATATATATATATATATATATATATATATATATATATATATATATGCTTATTATGAATTGGGTAGACGAATGAGTTGATGTCTACTTCGGGACTCGAACCTAGTACCGTTCATTTCAAATGACATCATGTTATCCATTAAGTTAATGAGTTCTGATAGCCAATTACTTGTACAATGAGATGAAGTTGGAATTCATTTGGTATAGTTTGCGTGAATCTTCCAATTGCAATTGATAAATCTCTTATTGGTATATGTGTAGACTGTGTGGAATGCACAAGCTGTCGTGTCTCAAATAGAACGAAACGTGTGTCAAAGTGGATTTCACTGCTAGCCAATATAAATCTTTGATTAGAAATACAAGTAGTTATTTAGACATTGAAATTTAATCAGAGTATAGAGTTTATCGTTGATAATTAGAGACAGATCCAAAGAGTGTTGATTATAAAAGTAATATGATGATGTAGATGGACAACTACTCACATAATGTATCCAGTTAGTTATATTAACACTTTGCTTTTTTTAGTTCTATAGTCATAATTACTTACTTTCTTACACTTGTTACTCCCAAAAAAGCATACATCACCGACCAGAATTCTCCAATTCACTCTTTCCTGAGCGTTCCTTTCTAGTTTTATCAAAGTGTTCTTCATTCTTTTCATGGCTGTCTCTATTTCTCGGCCTAATATGTTCTTTGGTCTTCCTCACCTCCTTTGGTCTTGAGGATTTCATGTCAGGGCTTGTCCTGTGACGCGGTCTGGTGCTTTACTCAATGTGTATCCTACCCTTTTCCAGCGCTTCTTCTTGATTTCTTCCCCCTCTGAGATCTGGTTTGTTCTCTCACATAGTAGATTGTTGCTTATAGTGTTTCGCCGACGAATCTAAAGTATTTTGCGTAAACAACTGTTAATAAACACTTGTGTCTGCTCGAAACCAGCCGAACAAGAGCAGAAAAAGCCAAGGCACAAGCTGAATACACAGAAGTAAACAAGCAAGTGAGCAGGAGCATCAGAACTGACAAACGTAAATATGTGGAAGATTTAACAATGACGGAGGAAAAGGCTGCCAGAGAAGGAAACATGAGACAACTGTATGACACAACAAAGAAACTCTCTGGAAATCACCGTAAACCAGAATGACCAGTGAAAAGCAAGGAAGACAAGATAATCACCAACATTGAAGTACAACGAAACAGGTGGGTAGAACACTTCAAAGAACTCTTGAATCGACCAGCCCCACTGAACCCACCCAACATCGAAGCAGCACTCACAGACCTCCCAATCGATGTTGGCCCACCAACAATTGAAGAAATCAGCATGGCTATCAGACAAATCAAGAGTGGCAAAGCAGCAGGACTAGACAGCATTCCAGCAGAGGCACTGAAAGCAGACGTAGCGGCAACTGCAAGGATACTCCACATTCTCTTCAGAAAGATCTGGGATGAGGAACAGGTACCAAAAGACTGGAAAGAAGGACTTCTAGTCAAAATACCAAAGAAAGGCGATCTCAGCAACTGTGGCAACTACAGAGGAATCACTCTTCTCTCAATACCAGGAAAAGTCTTCAACACGGTATTGTTAAACAGGATGAAGGACTGCGTAGACGCACAACTTCGCTACCAACAGGCAGGATTCCGTAAGGATAGATCGTGCACAGACCAAATCGAAACTCTACGGATCATTGTGGAACAATCAATTGGATGGAATTCATCACTCTATATCAACTTCATCGACTACGAGAAAGCATTTGATAGCGTCGACAGACTAACCCTATGGAAGCTTCTTCGACACTACGGTGTGCCTCAGAAGTTAGTCAATATCATACAGAATTCCTATGATGGATTAAACTGCGAAATCGTTCATGGAGGACAGTTGACAAAGTCGTTCGAAGTAAAGACTGGTGTCAGGCAAGGTTGCTTACTCTCACCCTTTCTCTTTCTCCTGGTATTCGACTGGATCATGAAGACGTCAATATATGAAGGGAAACACGGGATACAGTGGACATCTAGGATGCAGTTGGATGATCTAGACTTCGCAGATGATCTGGCTCTTCTATCGCATACGCAACAATAAATGCAGGAGAAGACAACCAGTGTAGCAGCAGCCTCAGCAGCACAGGGTCTCAATATGCACAAAGGGAAAAGCAAGATTCTTCGATACAACACAGCATGTACCAATCAAATCACATCTGACAGAGATGCTTTGGAAGATGTAAAAACCTATACATATATGGGCAGCATCATTGATGAACGGGATGAATGGGATACATTTCCATTTGTTTGCCGAATATCGAACAATAATGTTCATAACTCATATTACCTTACACCTGTTGCCCCTCGTGAAGGTGCATAATCTGCACTGTTCAACAAACTCTGTCGTGAGCAATCCTCCACACTTGTTTCCAGTTGTTATTTATCCTTTTCATATGTGCTTTTAATTTTCGGCGGAGCAAGTTTTTTTTCGTTCCTATTTTTCAATTCTCTTTAAGATTTTAATTTAGCACTTGGATCGTGATGTAATTTGATGATTTCCACAATATATGTTCTAACCATTTCCAGTGTCTATTCTAATTTTCTTATCTATTTGGTAGTTAGTTTGTTCTCTCTTACAGTAGGTTGTTGCTGATGATATCCAGACAACGGACATTGAGCATCTTATATGGATAACTGTTGACGGTTGTGATAGTTCTCCAAATTTCAGCTCCCTACAGTACACTTGTCTTGACGTTCATATTGAAGATTCTAACCATGATGGTTAGTTGACAGTTGTTTTGAATTCTATATGTTCCATACGTTCATTACTCATATATATACAAACTTATCGCTTAACTTACCATACATGTCCTGTAGTAAACACAGAACACCAGTGAGGGACAATCGAATGTATTTAATAACAAATTACAGAACTAGTTAGTAAAATCCAACAACCATATATGAAATGCTCAATTTGTAAAATGTTCATCAATTGTCTCAAATCACTCAGAATTCCTTTATTCTTGCATTTTCCTACAAATTGCATTCTTTCTTCATTCTTTATTGTTCGATCTTCTCATCTCTCTGCTACCAGATATTTTGTTCATGACTCACCTCATATACTACTTATGTCTACATAAATAGCATACACCACAGTTCTATCGGGATACAGTGGATAGCTAGGATGCAATTGGATGATCTAGACTTTGCAGATGATCTGGCTCTTCTATCGCATACACAACAACAAATGCAGGAGAAGACAACCAGTGTAGCTGCAGCCTCAGCAGCAATAGGTCTCAATATACACAAAGGGAAAAGCAAGATTCTTCGATACAACACAACATGTACCAATCCAATCACAATTGACGGAGAAGCTTTGGAAGATGTAAAAACCTTTACATATTTGGGCAGTATCATCGATGAACACGGTGGATCTGATGCAGATGTGAAGGCACGGATTGGCAAAGCAAGAGCAGCATATCTACAACTGAAGAATATCTGGAACTCAAAACAATTAGCAACCAACACCAAAGTCAGAATTTTCAATACAAATGTCAAGACAGTTCTACTGTATGGCGCGGAAACCTGAAAAACTACGAAATCTATCGTCCAAAAGATACAGGTGTTTATTAACAGTTGTCTACGCAAAATACTTCAGATCCGCTGGCCGGACACTATAAGCAACAACCTACTATGGGAAAGATAAATCAGATCCCAGTGAAGGAAGAAATCAGGAAGAAGCGCTGGAAGTGGATAGGACACACATTGAGGAAAACACTCAACTGCGTCACAAGACAAGCCCTCATATGGAATCCTCAAGGTCGAAGGAGGAGAGGAAGACCAAAGAATACATTACGCCGAGAAATGGAGATAGATATGAGAAAAATGAACAAGGATTGGGTGGAACTAGAAAAGAAGGCCCAGGACAGAGTGGGTTGGAGAATGCTGGTCGGCGGCCTATGCTCCATTGGGAGTAACAGGCGTAAGTAAGTAAGTAAGTACAGTTCTATCGAATTTTCTATAGGATCTAATATTAAAGTATATTACTAAACTTTACTATAGTCGTATCTTATTACATAATTTTATTATTATTATTACTATTACTATTATTATTATTATTATTATTATTATTTAGAAAAAGGCCAATACATTAGTGGATACTGTTAAAACAACAACAAGTCTAACAACATTACAATCATTTAATAAACAATCTGATCATTTAAATAATGAATTATTACAACTTGAACAATTATATCATAATAAAGAACAATTAAATAGAATAGAAAAATTAAATCATCTTCTTAATCAATTCAATAATATACAATTACCTGATATTAAACAAATTATTATCCCAACAGAATTAATCATTAATACTATTGAACCTATAGAACAACAATCAAAATTAATTATTGATCAATTAATACCATCTAATCAATTAAATTATACTTATTTAGCTTATAATGCATATCAATTGATTATTGATAATATTAGATTAGCTGAGAATGCAACTCATGAAGCAGAGAATGCATTTATTCATAGTATTACAACAATAGATGGTAAACAAATTACATGGGAAAATCGTTTACAATTTATTATAAATAAACGTGATTCTATAACAAATTTATTAAATAATTATACAATTATCTATCAATCACATAATGAAACATTAAATTTACTTGATAAACAATTAGATACTACTGAAAATGATTTAAGTACATTAAATCAAATTGCTTTAAATAATTTAAAATTAACTAAAAATATAGTTAATAAAGGTAAGTTATAAAAAAATAAATTATATTTATTATATTCAATTTTTTTTAAAATTGTATTTAGAAATTCGATATAAAAATCTTTTGTCCCGTCAGTGTTACCAGTTCGCTAATGCCCTGGTACAGACGAGAGTGGGGATAGTCAGCTCTCTCTCTCTCACATGACCACGTGCATGCAACCATTACCAGGGAAGTCCTACGCACTGCATTCTCACAGCGATGGTGTTATTTACAAAATTGAGAGAATGTAAAGCGAATATCCAACGCTTTAACCAAGTTAGTGGATACGGAGGATCCACCTAGGGGAGTCAACAAGCCCTGATTCTAAACTAATGGTGCACATGGGTGCCAAGATCCTGAGGAAACAAGTGGCATATGAACCTTTTGTTGGTTAACGGCTACCATGGGACTGTATATTCTGACGTTTCTCTACTGCTTTTTGGACTAGACCTTCAGGTTAAAGGCTCTGGATGTGGCCCCCTAAGAAAACTACTTGCTTCGGTTTGGGCACCCGAGCAGTATCCCAGCCTTTACATAAATTGAATGATTTATGTGGTGTTTATATGTTTGGTGCTTCATTGTACTAATGTTTATTTGTTTGAGTAAATAAATAAAATAAGTTATAATGAAGGTGCAATCTGGTACAAGTATTATTTTGGCACATATTCTAATGCATTAACAGCATAACGAGATAAAAAAAATAGTAAAAAGAGAATTAATTTGCCCCCAATGTGATTAGTTGTGAGCTATGTCTTCTAACATCTAAATCTATTGGTTATAATAATTAGGTAGATGATAATCAGATAATTATCATCTACCCATTAAACTTAAATCAATAGTCATTGGTTTTATGGATTAGTGTAACATCTTAGTTTGACTGAGCCTAACTTCTCCCAGCTTACTCACACATCAATTGATATCATTGGCCGAGGTAGACGTAAGTAATGCCTGTTCTGACTAATTCAATAGACCAAGCTTCACAATCTGATCAATCTATTTGTAGATTTCGCCTACTACCTTGTGCCTAACCTCAAGATAGGTCATTAAACAATACTCCAGTAACATCTATGATCATTGGCTTGCTGGTGAGCGGAAGTATAAATTTATGGTTGATTGTGCAATTACAGAGTAATTTCGTAATATGTGCAAACCATACATTAAATGCATTATTTGCACACCTTCATCCAATTCTGTTGTTATTACAATTGTTCTCTGTTTTCCTTACTGTTTTCATTAATTCAATCTTATTAATCATCTACGTAATATTTATAGTTGAGTTGAAAAGATAAAACTTTTAAAATTATAGTGAAAGCTATGTATATTATTCGAATTGGATTATCTTATATTCGAAACGATTATTGGAATGTTCTATTTGATGCTAGCCAAATTAAGTAAAGAGGCTAAAAACACGGTTCTTCTGAAGCCAAAACCCTATGTTTCTAGAAAAGAAAACAATATATGTGGTTACTATATTAGTTGGTGAGTTATTTGACATGTCACTTCTGACACGATGCAATTAGATAATCTGATGAGAATTGATTGAGGGAAAATTCATTTATCATATATGCCAGTAACTGGGAGCTTGGAATCAATTCAATTTCTTGTATCATACCCTCACTGTGAAATGAAATTATCAAAACAAACATTTTGGATTGAGATCATGGACCGATAAGTGTTAGACCACCAGTGAAAACTTGGGAGCGCTGGACGACCGTCCTACTATGGGGCTATTCAGCAATGCAGATCTACGATCCCGCCCACAGGGTCCGAACCCACGGACTTCAGTCTTGCGCGCGAACGCTTAACCTGCTGGACCACTGAGCCTGCATCCAGTGATGTTAGTGTCTAACATCAACCAATCCACGAAATCGCGTGACCATCTTTCATTGTACTGAAGTAAATACCTGTCTCTATACGACACGGATTAGCTCCGCTTGTAACGGCTTCTCACTAGAACTCCGAGAATTCCCCCCCTTAGATTGGTGAAAGTAGTAACAGTATCCAGTCGAAGTAGAGAAGAATTCAAATGAATTTTATTTTATTTTCAGACATTTTAGTGTTTTGATGCATCGATTCAAAACCTGATATGAACTTCAGTTTTGTTGATTTTATATCTAGATTTTCAACTATTTGAACGAAGTTATTAAAATTCTGAGGCTAGAAGATGAGATATATCTGGAAGTTTAACATCACCATAGAAAAGAAAAGAATTTGCAAAGTGTAAATAATGGGGTGGCCAATAGTTGATTACATTGTTGGGAATACAACCAGGAAGAAATTGAATCCTATAAGTAAACAATTGAGAGCTGAAATTTATTACCACAATACGGAAAACTATATAACTATGTTAAATATTTTAAAATTGTATAATACTACTTTGTACTACTAACTATTAGTCAGTAGTATAGCGTACGTTTAAAAAACAAATATAGATGAATGCGTGGAAATAATTCTGTATTTACGAAACAAAGAAAAACTATAAAGTAATGTCAACATAATTTACGTCAATTCATTGAACACTGAACCAAGAACTTTCACTATCATATATATATATATATATATATATATATATATATATATATATATATATATATAGACCAGTGATTTGTAATCAAGTGGTCTTTATTTCGGGGTTCAATCCTTGCATGAGATCTTGGTTAAACTTAACTTCTTGACAGTTCGTCGACGTCAAACACCCTCTAAGTAGTGGAATCTATCATGCTTATCTAGTTTTTCAATATGCACTTTATTACATAGATGGAATTGACATATTTCCTTGCTGGTGAATGTCAACCAGGAAGAAATCTAGTGTTTCTTATCAACTACTCTAACCACAAAACATTTTAACATACATCTAACGATTTTGAGTCACTAAGACTAGTGGCCACACTGCAACTGGACTGATAGAATTTAATCAGCACTGAAGCATTAAATAAACACGATATTGTCTTCCACTCATAGATCAATCAATGTACACATCAGAGTCTTAGAAGAGGTCAGATAATGCTCAAGTAGGGCGATGGTAATATCTCATATATAGTGACACGGGCTAAAGTCCCCCGAGAACCATCTGTTTAATCAGAATTTTAAGCATACATTGTTGACTAAGGTTATCTTGATCTCCTTCCAGCTATCTCCATCCGCCTGATATGCTTTAAATGAACAATTCTTCAGTCTGATTATCAATGTCGATTTCCAGTCAATACAATATCTAATTTTATTCAGGCTTACGATAAGCGATACTGACAAACATTTACACGACCAGTCATCATTATTTTTTTTTATCTTCTCTTTTATTCTAGTTGATTCAATACAACAATTTTTGAAAGATACAAAACCGCTGGTTCAAAATGCCTCTGATAAATTACAAGTACAGATAGGACGTTATAATGAACTGCATGATCGTTTACAGGGAATGGAGAATCGATTTTCCCAAATACAAGGAACAGCTAAAACTTTAGGTTAGTTTTAACAAATTATTACCACTGTTTTTTCTAATGTGATTAAAATAAACATTTACATTTGAAAAAAACATTTGTTTCTATATTTGTGAACACATGGACCCCTACTTACCAACCTCTTTTTAATCTCCAGAAATCTCCTACTCTTGATCTCTTAACATATAAATTGAAAGCACATGCTACAGACGATGCCCTACTTAGGAAATTAGATTATACAGAAGGTGTGAAGATACTTATACGATTATATACAACCTGGAGATTCGGGAAACTTCTCGAAAACATGTTGAAAGTAGCAAAAAATTCGGTATCTATCCAATCAACATAACGAAAGCTAGGTTTCTTTTGAAAATTTCCAAAGATTTTTGATTAGTTGAGGTAATTTCAACAGTTTTTCTTAACTTCCACAGCATCTTTTTCAATGAGTCTTTAATAGCTTCCATTAAGTATCATATATTAATCATTCTATCAGTTTATGTAATTAGGACTTTGTTCAAACACTTCATGACTTGAAGGAATAAACATACTAAGTATTTATATAAACAGCTTCTACACCAATGAATATTACCATTTTATCATACTGTTGAGGAGTCCCACTCTAAGGCAAAACTGTTTTATCTTGAGAAGAGGTTCGCCTCGGATTTGTTATAATTTGAGAATTCATAATTAAGATCATGTACTATGTCGGCACTCGAACGAGTAACTAATTTCACGAATATACTTACTGACCAATGAATGACAAGGAAGGTCTTAATGCTTATTGGTTTTCATGTTTGTTTATAACCATCTGACCAATTAGAAGACGATATCAAGTGGCTGTTTAGTTCCCTATTGTACCCAATTCAATCCCGACTCAAAGCTCATACAATAAAATACTGAAAATATCTAAACATACATCAGACCAAATAAGTATTCACATTTAAAACACAATCATACTATGAGTGGAAGCAAGCATTACATAATCAATTAGTAATAAATAAGGTATAATAAAACGTTAATAAGTTTCATGGAAGCTTAAAATAAATCGAATATAAAAATATAACAACATGATTATCTACTAATCATTCATGGAAGATATAAATATTGATTATTCAGAAAGTAGCACTAAGAGTTTCATAGGCGGCCTGCTTGAATATCTTGACTACCTGTTCTTGCTATCTGGATATTTCAACAAGTTATCTGTTTTCTTGTTTCTTTTAACACATCATCATGTCTATTAGTCTCATAACCTATTCAGGTGCGTTTGTGAAACGTTTACGAACTTTCGCTTTACAAGTTGCAAAAGAGCTCAATCAGAGACATCATGGTTACTAGCAATATGCATCGAAAAGGATATAAATTTATCAGATGTCGATTCGTGAACCGGTAATATCTAACTGGCGACCACTCAATATTTATCGCAAGGAACTGATCAAGAAATAAGAAAGGGAAACTTGTTGAAATACTTTGTGCTGAGAATGCTATATTGTAGCAACAACATAATACTGAATAAAGTCACTAATAATAATAATAATAATAATAATAATAATAATAATAATAATAATATTCTCAGTATTCATTTCGTTGTAACAGAAATACCTATCTAACATTTCTCATATTTCAATGATTATTCAACTAATCAGTTGATGATATAGAACCACAAAATAAATACAATAATTGTAATAATTCTTACTTACTGACTTACTTACGCCCGTTACTCCCAGTGGAGCATAAGCTGCCGTCTAGCATCTTTCATTAAATAATTAATTAGGATCTTAATAACAGTAAATTACTATCCATTAATAACATCGATTTTAGTCTGCATTTTTATAATTATATTATATTATTCATCAATCAGCCAAGCGATGACAATGAGGCCAGTAGCAGTTATCATTGATTTGTGTGAGGGCTGTAATACTTCCTGGGCACCCACACCGAATCAAGTGATTTTCATAGGGGGCCAAACCCCTAGCGTTTGACCTGAAGGTCTAATCCACAACACTGTTGAGCAACGAAAAGAGATGCACTCCTATGGAAGCCAGTGACTGATAATAGGTTCATTCATCGTTCAGAAGAACAATAAAAGCTCCACGACCAAACCATCCAGCTTAGAGAACAAAACTCCATCAAAAGGTTCATATCCTTTATTCGTCTCAGGATCCTGGAACTCATATACTCCATTAGTTTGAAATTGTTGTTTTTTTTTTAACTCTCTTAGATGTATCCTCCATATCCATCAACTCAGTTAAAGTTACGGAGATTCATATTTCGTTCTTACAATTTCATAATTAACACCTATGTCACAAGAAAGCAGTGATTACGACGTCTCTGATAGTGTGAGAGCATTTAGAGAGAGAGAGAGAGACAGAGAGACAGAGAGACAGAGAGAGGGAGAGAGAGCAGACTATCTCCATTCTCGGTCATACTAGAGCATTTGGAAGATATTCAAACTTTAGGACAACAACAAGTCAAGTTCATACTGTAAAAATTAATGATTATACATGAAATCATTTTGTATTTTATTAAATCTGTTTATTAATATTAATATTAATATTAATATTATTATTATTATTATTATTATTATTATTATTATTATTATTATTATTATTATTATTATTATTATTATAGTTGATCGAGCTAATATTACTCAATTATATTTAATGAAATCAATTGATGATATTGAAAATGTAATTAAACAATTCGATATAAAATTATTAAATTTACGACAATTAATTGATGAAATACATTCATTATTAGATGTAAATTATGGTTCATTATCAAATGATCCAATTCCATTACAATTAGGTCAAGATTGTGTATATACAATAATACCATATAGTATAACAAAATCACGTTTATTTGATATTGAATTTTGGTTTAATTTAAATAATTTATCAACATTATACAATATAAATAGTGTATTAATGGTTGGACGTAGAGCATTTGAAGGACATACACAAATGTTTGCATTTACTATTGAATCATCTAATATGATTAAATTACGTTTTATATGGAATACACCAAATGGTATATTAGAATTAGGTCCAATTCATATCAATACATGGTATCATATACGTGTTACATCTATTGGTGGTGAAACAAAAATGATACTTATGAAAAGATCATTTCAAGATAATGATAATAATGATGATGTATTAACTGAAATAAAACAAACTACTACAATAAATGGAACACTTGATCAAGAAGCAAATCTTATTATGGATAGACAAATGGAATTACGTATTGGAGGAGTTATACAATCTAGTAATCGTTTAAGTAATCCAGAAGCATGGGGTGATAATGGTGCTGAAGAATTTTGGTCAAAACTTATGTCAATGGAATCAATCAAATTTTGTATATTCAATTTAAGATTAAGTGGGATACCTATGAGTATTGTTAATTTTGCTGATGCTAATCTTGAATGTTCTAAACCAAAAGAATATCAATGTCAATTGTAAGTTATAAATGATATGTTGAATGAAAATAATATTATAAGAATTTTAGATGATTACATTATAGACTAATCTGTTAAGATTTATTGAAATACCTTAACTAATTGTTAAAAATGCTGGGTGATATTGTGATGTGTGCTACTTATGTAGACATAAGTAGTATATGAGGTGAGTACTGAACAGAATGTCTGGCGGCAGAGAGATAAGAAAATCGAACAATAAAGAATGAAGACAGAAGGCAATTTGTATGAAAATGCAAGAACAAGGGAATTCTGAGTGATTTGAGACAATTGATGAACAATTTGCAAATTAACGATTCAATATATAGTTGTTTGATTTTACTAACTAGTTCTGTAATTGGTTGTTAAACACATTGGAAGAGAAATACCTAAAGGAAGTATTTCAAAAGAATGGCTACCCAGTCAACTTCATCAAAAAAATACCAGCTACATGCAGCATAAGAGCACAAATCAAGCAGAAAAATCAACAAACGGATCACCCTATCATACATATATGGCATATCAGAAACCGCAACAAGACTGCTAAAAACCTTCGGGATGGGTGTGGCACACAAACCCACAAAATCAATACAGTCAATCCTATGCAAACCAAAGGATGAAATAACAAAAGAAGATAAATCGAACATCATCTACAAAATAAATTGTGTCAACTGCGACAAACACTACATCGGACAAAGCGGACACCCCCTTCACATGCGCTTACATGAACATCAATTAGCAGTCAAACGGCATGATATCTCCTCACTTATATCAATACACGTGGACAACTGCGGACACACATTCGATTGGAAAAATGTGGAAATCGTGGACAGAGGAAATTCTAAAAACACAAGAGAATTTTTAGAAGCCTGGCACTCAGGTCAATCAGCAATCAACAAACATATTGAAATCGATCCGATTTATCAACCAATCAGGAAACTTATGCACAAATATAGGAACAAGAATCAAACCAATAGGAGACAAAACCAACACAAAAAGGTAAACAATGACAAATTTAAGGTCAATAAGAACCAATCAACATCGAGGTGCACAGAACAAGCTGTGAAACGCATATGGACAAATTCGAACACTTCACTTCTATCTGAAGTTTGTGCTGATGATGTCGTTCAGAAGAACGATGAAAGCTCCACGACCAAACCATCCAGCTCAGAGAACAAAACTCCATCGAAAACATTGGATTGTCCCCACTGGTGTTTTATTCACTACAAAATGATTCAAAGTCTAATGTAATTACTGCAGATGCATTGACTCTTTGTCTTTATCTAGATCTTAAGTTTTGAAACTGTGTTATATATTCTTCCTTCTCTGTTTACATTGTGTATGTAGAGTCTTTTCTACTACCACTCATACTGTTACTCCAACTATAATCCTGGTATTTATCTTCGTAATTAATATGATGCGATAAATTGAACCAATACATATTTGTGATTGATCCTACCATGTTTTGAAATAAGGGACTGACTGAATAAAGTTCTATAATAATGATATACCTGCTACTTGATTACTTCATACTAACTTCGTATCTGCATCCTAGGATCCTTAAATACTCTTAGATTTGAAACCCGAATAGTAAATGAGAAGAATGAAGTAAGAATAGAAGCTTTACTTAAGTGTTTGTTTATGTACAAAAATCGAACTTATCTATAGGTTTATTGATTGCCGTTTCAGTCTAGAAACTCTTGGAATCATTCTCAATTAAGTAGCAGTGTAAGTAATCATCCAGTTAGAGTTTGACACAACCAATTAATTTTCTAGAAGAATTCATAGAATATGCAAATGTTGAAGATTGGTCTTACTCTTATGATATCTTATTCTATTATTGGGTAAATTTAGTGTATAAATTCTATAGTAATCACCTTTCGTTTTTTTCCACAGGACAGAGAAGGAGGAAAATATACGAGATATTATGATGACAATTCATGAGATTTTCAGTAGTCAGATTGTAACATGTTTTATAAAAGCGTACATGTAAACGATGTGGTTAGCAGACATTGTTAGTTAGTTCAAAACAAGTTGAAAACAGTAAATGTTAAGGCAATAAATGTACATGTGTGGGGGACAATCGAATGTATTTGGCAACACATTACAGAACTAGTTAGTAAAATCTAACAACCCTATAGTAAATGCTTAATTTACATAATATCCATCAATTGTCTCAAAATTACTCAGACTTCCTTTGTTCTTGTATTTTCATAAAAATTGTATTCTGTCTTCATTCTTTACTGTTCGATCTTCTTGTCTCTTTGTGCTGCCAGACATTCTGTTCACGACTAACGTCATATACTACTTATGTCTACATAAGTAGCACACACCACAGTACCTTTGAAAATATATTGCTCTTAGAAGTTTGAGATGGATACTATAAATTTTATATCTGCTTATTTGTTCCTCTATTTGTCTATCATCAGGATGATATTACGTGTAAATCAATCATAATTGCCTATTTGTTCTATCTTTCCTTGCTAGACAATCACAGTTTAAATTGTTTGGATGCATCACTAATACTCTGAACAAGCCGATAGCTATCATCATTTCATAGAATGAATAAATAGACTGAATCCAATTATTAAATTACTAAAACACCCAGAAAACCTCTCTCTGATTATAATCATCATATGCTGACTAGTGACGGTTTCCAAGAAGTATTTTCTGAAGTTCTAGTACGAAGCCGTGACCAGTGGAGTTTAACTAGGTCTATTGTGAGATAGTAACTCGCTGATAACAATGGTGAATGGAGGCACAACTTCGTGGATTGGTTGAAGTTAGACATACTCTATTGGTTAAGTACTCACGTGCGAGACGGATAGGTTCTGGAATCGAATCTCGTGAGGCGCGATCGTGGATGCGCACTGCTGAGGAGTCCCAGACTGGGACGAAACGGCCGTACAGTGCTTTCAGGGTTTTCATTGTGGTTTAGCTTCAATTGATTCATGAATTCAACTATTAAAATAATATGATATCCACAAAACCCTTCTCTGAATAAATAGAGCTCCAACTCGTTTAGTGATGACCAGTTGGTTTAAGCTTTAGCATTCATCTAACACGAGTTTTATGTATGGTAAAAGATGAATTCAGTACTTTCTTTCAAGCCACTTACATTATTAGATAAATTAATTTAAACAACAATAGTTAGAATACTTATAGTAGATGAAATGACAGTTTTTTATTCGGATAAAATGTTTTTATTCAACTACGGTAGAAGTATCTTTGTAAAAGGCAGAAGGTTCGATACTTTGAGTAAGTCCAGGTGATTAAATCTCTCAGTTGACCCGGTTTACATTCAGATCAATTGACAGATGGAAGTTTAATCACGACTTTCCATTAGTTTCTAATTCTATAGTAAATGGTAACAGTCAGATGACAGATAGTAATTTCTTAGCTTAAGGAGTTTATGGGAATAGGCTTGTATATTCTGTTTTTTTCAGCTTACTACCTTCTCTCAGATAATCTCTGAATTCTTGTATGTAGTACTAAAGTTTTGAACTGATGAACAAGCACCACAAAAAATCAAGAATATATTAACATTTACATGATTAAAGACACCTCTTTGTTTAAACAAATAGTTCAAACAATTATGCCAGCTATTCTATGACAGTATGCAATAGCTTCCAAATATTGACCAATAAGAACTCTTAGATCATTGATATATATATATATATGTATACGTATCTAGACAATAGGCTATTCAACAAGAGCAAATGTTTCAATAAACTTTCTATAGTTTATATTTATTCATAGATCTATCATTTACTAATGTTAATGAATTCTGATCCTTAAATTGTTGCATTGTCAGTTTTATTCATTCATATTGTGAAATCTATCCCTTTTCTGTATCATTTCTCCTTTCTTTTCTTTATTTATGTACATCAAACGGTTTTTATTTTCACCGCGGAAAACAAAACACATAAATAGACCGTAAGTTTTTTTTTATAGCCATTGAATTTAAATAATTCAGATTATTTTAAATGTATTACCAAGCCAATAAGAATTAAGAAAGCGGATCCACAAGGTCATGACGCATATATTAATCTAGAATGACGAGACTGTGATCCTCTTTAAGGAATTCGAACCCATGTTACCCAGTTTCACAGTCAGGCATATCACAATTGAGCTATTTCAATTGTAACAAATTTTATGTAGAATTGTGTAATATAAAGCACGAATCCATAGAGGAATGTGATAAGTCTTGCAATTTGAACGCTATACTCGGTTCCTAAGCTATTCTTGTAACCCCCAAGCTAGAACTATACAGCGAAATGAACACGAGAGAGAAGACTCAAAGTATGCGAAAGTACTTTACTCCAATGGTTCATTTTAATACAGAAAATATAAGGTTTTTATAAAATTTTAAATGTTTTTTGGGTTGCACGAAGATTCTGGAATGCTACTAAACATAGTAACAACATAAGTAATCAGCCAATCAGAACCTCTACATGTGACGTTTCACATGCTTGATGTTTCTGGTTAAAATTTCAAGTAAACGCTGATTAGATGAAATGCTTGTTAGTTTTTCCTGATCCTTGCCTGTCTTTTGCGAGAAATTTTCTGGATCACCCGAACAGAATGTATTTATTTACATTAGGAGATTTAAACCCATGTTACCCAGCTTCAAAGTCAGGCACCTCACTAATGAGCTTTTTAAATTGTAACAGACTTTATGTAAAATTGTGTAATATAAAGCAGTCTCGGCAACATTAGGTCTCAATATACACAAAGTGAAAAGCAAGATTTTCTGATACAACACAGCATGTACCAATCCAATCACAATTGACTGAGAAGATTTGGAAAACGTACAAATCTTCACATATTTGGGCAGTATCATCGATGAACACGGTGGATCTGATGCAGATGTGAAGGCACGGATTGGCAAATCAAGAGTAGCATATTTACAACTGAAGAACATGTTGAACTCAAAACAATTGGAAACCAACACCAAGGTCAGAATTTTCAGTGCGAATTTCAAGACAATTCTACTGTATGGGGCCGAAACCTAGAAAACTACGAAGGCCATCATCCAGAAGATACAGGTGTTTATTAACAGTTGTCTACTCACAATACTTCGGACCCGTTGGCCAAACACTATCAACAACAACCTACTATGGGAGAGAACAAATCAGATCCCAGTGAAGGAAGAAATCAGAAACAAGTGCTGGAAGTGGATAGAACACACATTGAGGGAAGCACCGGACTGCGTCACAAGACAAGCCCTCACATGTAATCCTCAAGGCCGATGGTGGAGAGGAAGACCAAAGAACACATTACTCCCGGAAATGGAGCTAGACATGAGAAAAATGAACAAGAAATGAATGGAACTAGAAGGGAAGGACCAGGATAGAGTGGGTTGTAGAATGCTTGTCGGTGGCCTATGCTCCATTAGGAGTAACAGACGTAAGTAAGTAAGTAAGTAATATATTGCACATTTTCATAAACGAATGTATTTATCCACATTAAACACATTATAATATCTATTTCAATATCATATTTTATTTATTATAGTGGTAAAAATCGTCAATTTGTTCGAAATGGTTATATATGGGATAGACAAGGTGATTTAAATAAATTAACTAATTTAGCACGTCCATCACAATTAATTGATCCATCATTATCATTAACTAGAATGTTTTTTTATGATTTTAATGGTGCCGGTGGTTATGCTCGATTAAAATCGATTAATAATTTAGATTTTTGTAAAGATCAATTTGATTTTCAATTAACACCATTAAAAGAATATCAAAAATCTAATATGACAGTAATGACATTTATTAATTATGATAAAGTAAGTGAATATTTTCAATAATATCATATTATCTTTATTATTACTTGCCTAATCTTCCTTTTTTATCCAGGCTTGAGACAGGCAGTAGCCTCCGGAGGGACTTCAGGCGGAGTTATCTCTATTATTAGATTCATTTTAATCTGATTGGGATCATCTATACTTATGGGTAAAAAAGAAATAGGTATCAATGGAATACAAACTGAAACGCAACATATATATATTATTTGCCTTAAGAAGCTAATCTCTTTTATTCCTCGTCTCCTATTTCTCCTAGAATCTACTATCCTAGAATCAATCATTCATCTGATCTGTACACTTAACTAAGCTAAGGTTCTACTGGTTTAAGATGGTAGAGAAGATTTATAGTTCAAGTGGATGATTTTGATGCAGTTTTGTTCTCTTGAACTGGATGGTTTGATTGTTTGAGGCTTTTCACTATCGTTTGCCTCGATTCCTATAAGAACAGATTTAGGTATATATACAAACATATTGGACCATATCACATTATGAATTGTAAAATCATAATTATACAGAAGTAAGGCAAAATTGTCTATCAATAAGAAAAAATTATAAAAAATTAATTGCCAATACATTGTAAATAATAAGTAGTATAGTAATAATTAATGAATTAAATTAAAGCTTATGATGAACGGAATATATGAATATAGTCATCTACTTACTTAATAATTATACAATACGAATATCTATTATATAATAATAATAATAATAATCATAATCTAAAACATACTTACAAGAGGAACCATTTCTTGATTGTTCTTTCGGTTAAATCATAGCGGTACAAAAGTCTAAAGACTTCTGTATGTTTTGATGGAGTTTTGTTCCCTGAGCTGGATGATTTGATCGTGGAACTTTTATGGTTCTTCTAAACAATATCATCCGCAGCATAAATTTCAGATACAAGTAAATTGTTCGAATTTCTCTATATGTGGTTCACAGCTTGTGCTGTATATCTTGATGATAATTGGTTCTTGTTAACCTTAAATCTGTCATTGTTTAGTTCTTTGTTTTGGTGTACAGAACAAGTTGTGAATCATATATGGAGAAATTTGAACACTTTACTTCTACTTGAAGTTTATACTAATGATGTTGTTCAGAAGAATAATGAAATTTCCACGATCAACCTATCTAGCTCAGAGAACAAAACTTCACCAAAAAGTTATATACGAAAAATATATAAGATATTTTAGGTAGTTTAGGAAACTATTCACTTCATTTACACATCTTTCATGATTTATCTTTTACAAACTTCATTACTGTTGTTATTACAATTCCTCTCTCTCTTTACATTGATATTCTCCTCGATTCAATCTTCTCTACCAGTTACTATCAAGCATTCTACTTCTGATTAGTGTTATATACTACTTATATTGACAGAGATAATTTGAATACACCACAATATATCTTATTTGATATTATAAGAAAAAGAATAATTGGTAACCATACAGTTCTGAACTACAAGTTGTACGTACATCATTTAAACAAGATAAATCATTTTACATTATCAACTAAAATGAGATCATTATTTAAAGTGAAGTAAAATTTGATCAGTACTAAGAAATGAAATGTTATTTATCTACCGATCGAATTAATCCTCTAAACTTCATTTATAGTTTTGATTACTGTAGTGATTTATGTAAATGATTATTAGTTTTCATATTTTCTAAGATCCAGATTTATTTGGGATAATAATATGACCGTATTCCTCCAACTCTAATATCAATTTCAAATTGATATCACTAATTAATATGATCATAGAAATTTTCAGTATAGGGTTGTGGAGATTATTGATTTCTTGATTGAGATCATGAACTGATTGATGTTAGACCACCATTGAAAACCTGGAAGCACTGTATAGCTGTTTCGTTCTATTGTGAGACTTCTTAGCAGTGCGCATCAGTAATCTAAAATCTACCCACATTTTCTCAGGAATTTCACCTCAATATTTCAGAATTTTAAAACAGGACAAAATTACAGGACTTGTTAAATGTCCCAATTGATGTTTATATAAATAAATAACAATTGAATTTGTTATAAAGTCCTGTTTTACTCGTTTACACAAATGAGACTCTGATTATTTACCTTAGACGAATATCTACACTAAATTCTCTATCAGTGTCTATTCTACAGGACTTCAACACAACCTAGATTATGAACACATGACTAGCCTGACCAAAAATCGACAACAGTCATAATAATACTAATAATAAGGGTAAGCGAATATATAACTCATCTTGTACCTATCAGACTACTACTACTACTACTACTACTAGTATTGTGGTGTGCACTACTTTTATTGATGTAAGTAGTATATGACGCGAGTAAGAAACGTAATGTCTGGCAGCAGAAGATGAGGGAAGATCAATAAAGAAAGAGTGGAAACACAATGCAATTTGTATGAAAATGCATAACCAATGAAATCTGAGACAATAGATTGATGTTTGCAACAGGAACAGTCAAGTTTGGTATGATGGATTGATATTTTGCAAATTAACAATTTAATATATAGTTCTCAGATTTTATTGAGACGCTCTGTCCCCATCGGAACTTCCATACGCTACAGTATGACTTAGATACAACCATTCATTATCTTCTTCACCCACACATCAGAATTCATTATATTCCAAAGTAGTATTTCGTTATAAAAAAAGATTAGACATTAGATTCAAGTACAATAATTTCCTACTGTATTTAATCCATGTAAATTTTTTTTTTAATTTTATTTTATTTCAAGGATTATGGTATAACAATCGAATTAGTTAATGGTCGACCTGAGGCTTATTATTGGTCTGGTCGTGAATTATATCGATTAGATGATACTAGACAACGTGATGATATGGAAATAATAAGACGACGTCGTTTTAAAACATTCAATTTTAAACCACGTTGGAGACGTCAATCCACTAGTTCCAGTGGTAGTAGTAGTGGTGGTGGTGGTTATCATGATGAAGATAGACGACGATTAAATTTAAATATTTTAGATCCATCTATGCGTATATTACGATTGGATAGTTTTATGACAACTGATTGTAATGATGATATGATATTATTTTTAGGTGGAATACCACCTAGTCATTATGAATTACGTAAACGAATGCTAAAGTAAGTTTTATATATATATATATATATATATATATATATATATATATAATGTAATTTCAATTTATTTATTATTTATATAAGTGTAGAATTATGGAGATCATCAATTTTTCGTTTAAGATCAAGAACCGATTGATGTTAGACCACCGTAGGAAACCTGGAAGCACTGGATGGCCTTCTAATACGAAGCGTACCCACTAAGTGAAATCAAAAGACAAAAGCGAGGAGGTTCGAAGATATATTTGATAAGCTATCAATATATCAAGAATCGACTGATCTAATCTGGCTAGCGATTGCAGGCAATGTTGAGCACAACGTTCCCACTCGTGATCTGGTGTGGATGCATGATCGAGCGCCTTCAACTAGATAAGTCTATTAAAAGTAATTTGGTCAACATCCAATGTCGAAGACTTAAAGAGCTATTTATTTTGGGGATTTATTTACTGCTGCACCATATTTAATGGTTAATGAACCCTGATGAAATAACTGTTAAGTTAAATTTCAGATTAGAATATTAAACTATATTGCTCTATTGTACAGGAAAAGACAAATTTATTGTCCTTTATCTATTAACCCATTCAAATTGTATGGTAATTCCCATCACTCACTCTTTCTCTGTTTTTTTAGTCTCGGCTTTTCATTAACTCCATTCGCCGGTCGTATTGGTTTTACAAATGGTAAACTAAGTCAATCTGGTGAAGTCTATTTAGCTGATTATGCAATTACTTCAGTGAATCAATTTGGTGATACACAGTTTACTGATTCTAGACAACTTGGTGAAATTCGAGTTATTGTAAGTGATTGATAATAATAATAATTGTGATAATAATATCATTATTATTAGAAAAGATTTAATCGTGAACAATATGATCTCAAGTGCTGTTATAACTGTGTAGGCAGTTGTCACTTCTCGGTTGCACACATTATCAAAGAATAGTTTTTCTCCAAATACTTGAAAGGTAAGCTGGATTAATAGTAGTGATCTTGGCAACCTGATTGCATGACTACAGAGCACAAGGTGTAAGTGAGTGAGGTCGCTTACATATGGGCTTCTTCTAATAAGTTCTTACTTTGTTAGTTTTGTACTTTAAAGACCTTACCGTCGACGACATAATCTCATGACTATGTTATTTTGTTTAAAACCGGGATTTTTTTATACTCTTTTACTGTTGTGAGGAGATAGCAACATTGTAATTATAGGTAAGTAGTGAAAATGCCTTAGTGCCGCCACATCCCAGCAGAGCTAGCAGTTTGACTTCACCTCCGAACCTTAAGTCACTGAGCTGCGTGGCATAGTAGGATATAAGCAAACACTTATTCCAGTCAATATAGTTACCATAGGTAAGCCTGACGATTAGATCAAGGCGAATGGATCTCATCAGGTGTTTGTATTGAAGTATAAACTTTACCAAAAGATACTTTGACCTATTTCATGTTACCAAATGAACCAATTATAGTTAAAACTTGAAGTTTGTGGTGTAATGCATTCTACTTAAGTTGACAGACATAAGTAGTATGTAGCACTAATTGGAATCGGTATATCTGATAGCAGAAGATTAAGAAGATTGAATTTAAAGATAACAGGCAAGAAAACAGAGAACAATTGTATTAACAACAGAATCGAAAGAGTCATGAAGCATGTAAACGACAACTGAAGAAAGATGCTCAAATAATATATTTATTGTATGATTTGCATACAATACGAAGGTACTCTGTAATTATACACTCGATTGTCAATTGAATTACCCCATCAAGTCCTCGTTTACTATATCAGAACTCATATATAATGAAATTTGTCTATGAAATGAACAATCCACACAAGAATAGAAATAATTTATAGAACAAATAATTAAAGTAAAGCGGTTCTGTTTTAAAAACCAATGGGGCAAAAGCCTCTGCATCATTAGGCCTCAACCTACGCAAGAGGTAAAGCAACATCTTGAAATGTAACATGGAGAACATCGACGTAATCACATTTAATGGAGAAGCTCTATAAGAGTTGGAAACATTCACGTACCTGGATAATATCATTAATCAACAATGAGGATCTGATGCAGACCTAAAAGAGAGGATTGGCAAAGGGAAGGTGGAACTTAAAACAACTGTCAACTAATATCAAAGACAGAATCTTCAATACGAACACCAGAACAGTTCTACACTACGGAACTGAAACTTGGAGAACTACTACAACCATCATCAAAAAGATACAAGTATTTATAAACAATTGTCTATGCAAGATACTCAATGTACTTTGGTTAGATGCCATCAGCAACATCAGCTTCCATCTGAGGAGGAAATTAGGAAAAGATATTAGAAGTGGATAGGATACACATTGCGAAAATCACCAAACTGCATCACGTAGTAACCATTAAGCTGTAATCCTGAAGGGTAGATGTAAAAAGGAAGACCAGTGAACACACTGCACCTAGAATTGGATGCAGACATGAAAAGAATGAATAAAAACTGAAGAAAACTGAAAAGGATTGCTCAGGACAGAGTCGGTTCAAGAATACTAGTAGACAGGCTATACTCTTTCACGAGGTGGTAACAAGCGTAAGTAAGTAAGTAAGTAAGTAAGTAAGTAAGTAAGTAAGTAAGTAAGTAAGTAAGTAAGTAAGTAAGTAAGTGAGTGGGTGGGTGAGTGAGTGAGTAAGTAAGTTTATTTATTTATTTATTTGAACACATAAATATTGGTACAAGATGGCACCAAATATATATGCGCCACACAGAATTTTATTTGTGTGTGGACTGTGATACTGCCCGGGTGCCCAAACCGAAGCAGGTGGTTTTCTTAGGGGACCACACTCCGAGTCTGACCCACAGGGCAGTGGAGCATCGTGGGGAGATGCAGTCCCATGGTAGCCGGTGACCAACGATCGGTTCATACGCCATTTGTTCCTTCAGGATACTGGAGCCCATGTGCATCATTGGTTTGGGATCCGGTTATAGCGCCGGACATTCGCTTTTCGTCCTCTCATTTTCGTAAACAACACTGGTGCCACGAGAAGGCAGTGAGTAGGACTTTCCTCGTAGAGGCTATATACGCGTGGCCATGTGAGAGCATTTGGAGAGGGAGAGCGGACTCTCCCCACTCTCGGCCATACCAGGGCACTTGGGGATGAGTAAGTAAGGACTCAGGCTTGAGTCCAGATTTAGTTTATATGCAAATATACCAGACTCTATAACACCATAAAATGAAAATAAACAATTATACATAAACTAGGCAAAAGTGGCTGTAAAATAGGAGAGACTGTAATTAATAGATTGTTTACAAATTAAGAATAGTAAGTCATGTAACCGTAACTAATGAGTTTACCAAAATTTACGATGAATTGAATACACATACATAGTAATCTATTTTTTCTAATTAATTATCCAATTCAATGATAATTAATATCAGAATCGTGAATGTGCACTGCTGAGGTGTCGCACAATAGAATAAAACGGCCGTCTAATGCTTTCAGATCTTCCATGGTGGTCTAGCTTCAATTGACTCATGATTTCAACTATTAAAATTAAAATTATAATTGATAAGAATTCAATAATTAAAAAAACTATTTTGCAAGAGTTTTGTTCTCTAAGATGGATGATTTGATCATGGAGCTTTCATCGTTCTTGTGAACGACATCATCAGTACAAACTTTAGGTAGAACTTCAGGTAGACTACTATCTGACGTTTATTCTGATGATATCGTTCAGAAGAACGATGAAAGTTCCATGATCAAATCATCTAGCTCAGAGAATAAAACATCACCAAAATCATCCATCTGAGGTACAAATCTTCTCCATCATCTCAAAAGAACAAAAAATCTATTTCCAACTTCTATTATATTTAGCCCATTATAACACCAATCTATGTTTATCTTCTTTTTTTTTCTGTCAAATTTTCTCAGGAAAATACAAGTCCAAATTATCAATATTGTTTACAATTAAAACCGCATCATTTATATATGGCATCAGAATTAAAAGAACCACAAAGATATTCACCATTTGAACCAGGAATCAGTATGACAATACGTTTTAATCCATTCATTACACAATCTGGTGATATGGATTTATTAATTATTCAACCTGTAAATAATACTTTTAAATTCACTTGGTATTATTGTGTGGTGATCGGTGTTCGATATATTCCTTAAACTTCGTATAAAGTTCGTCTCGGTAACCGTCACTAAATAATGCTTCAACGGTATATTAATCAGAAGGCGAATATGAAGTGTTAATGACGTTTATTATGGGACCACCTACAGATATCCGAAATTACAGATGCGTTAAGCAAGCATGAAATAATTGTGCCGAAAGGCAGACAGGCAAGCGAGCAACAGCAAGAACCAGAGAGCGATAGAATGAGACGAGAGCAATCGATATGAATATGAATAACATGAACATATGTATACATAGTGAAGTGAATAAACCATCGAATCAGTTAAGCGGTTAATAGTAAGGCTAGTAGCGTGAATAAATACATAGGCGGTAAGGCTTGCCGAGTATACATGTTCATACATTCGCAACAGTAATAAGGATACAATGATATAGATAAATTGTTGTACGAATGACTCAGTTCGTTAATAGGTTAATAAAATGACTTAACCAAATTAAATGTGAACAAACACAATAGCACGTGAGGTATTATAATTGTTTACTTGTATCTTTCCATTGATGTTTAAGATTGCAATTGATCAATCTCTTATTACCATATATGTATCTTGTAGGGATAGCTTCGATATTGCTTTAAGTCAAAAGTTTTATAAGCAAAGATGATTAGTGTCTAATACTGGAATCTAGGACAATCGCCACTTTGTTCTATTTGGGGCTCGTCACTGTCCATTCTGGGACTTGAACCGATTACCGTTCGCTTTAAACGCCATCGCGTTACCCAATTATAACAACTGAGTCCTGATAGTCAGGTGCTTGTGTGATAGGCTGAAGTTATATCCATAATATATTCTGATTAGCTAGAAATTGTATTGACTTATTCAATTTCGTTCTAAAGTCTTGGAAGGATATCAATAAAGTATGCTTTTCATTAAATAGATTAATATCAGAAGTGGTTCTGTGGATATTGTACTAATTTTAATAGTTGAGATCATACTTGGAAGCATTGGACGGCCATTTCGTCCTACTGTGAGACTGATAGGTTCTAGATTCGAATCTCGTTAGGCGGGATCGTGGATACGCATTTCTGAAGTGTTCCACAGTAGGACGAGACGACCGTCCAATGCTTTCAGGTTTTCTATGGTGGTCTAGATTCAATTGATTCATGATCTTAGTTACTAAAGTAGATTAATGTTTATGTTCTATTACCATTTTGATATGTTATCTGATATATTTTTTCTTAACTATTTATATTCTACTAAAAAAAACATTTAAAAATAAAAACATATAGGGACATGCAGAATGGATACGTATATTCCTTACAGAAGATCATCGTTTAGGTATTGTTATACCAGGTGTCAGTAAAACATTATACACTAGAACATCTTTAACATCACGTGCTATAAATGATCCATATACAAATTTATTAAATTTAGAATTAACAGAATATTTAAATTTAACAACAGTTTTACCAGTATGGAATAATTTAAAGAAACAAATTTCAACTGTAACATCAAATACAATAACGTCTTCGTCGTCGTCGTCGTCGTCGTCCTCGTCCTCATCGTCCTCATCGACATCGTCCTCATCACCGTCATCATCTTCGACAACATCAATCAATTTAGAAACAATTAAAAAACAATTCTTTAATTCAAAACAAGCTGAAATTGAAGTTGTTGTTACATTATATTTTGGTAAAATAGATACAGAACAATTAACTGTATTATTTGATCAACATATTGTACAAACATGGACTATACCAAAACAATCCGATATTAAAACTATTCGACAAATATATATTGGACCACAATTAATGCCAACTTATCCTATTACTATACAAGATTTAATAATTGGTAAACAGTAAGTATCTGATTATATATATATATATATATATATATATATATATATATATATAATGGATAGTAACTACAAGTTTATCCCAAGATGTATGAATAGTCATACAGTTGAGTGTTAATGTTCTCATTGAGGTTCGAATCCTTTAACAATCTTTTTTTTTTTAATATACTATGGTGTTAACTATCATAACAGTTAAACTAATATTTGTAGATTGTATTTCATTGATTTGTATTGGTTGTTTTAAATCATTCAATTAATGTTTATGTTTTTAATAGATAAGTGTCGTTTGGCATATCGTACGGATTGCTTCGATATTGATAATAGGTTACAAGGATTAGAAAGAAAGTTGGGTAGTGATTAACAGTGGAATTTAAGACGCTTGTTTTTTTTTTCTATGTTGAGCTTATCAGCTGCATATACGTTCAGCTGAGGTAATGTTCACTTCAAGGCTTGAACTCAGTGCTGTTTACTTCAAATGCCATCAACTAGAGTTCTAATATTCAATGGGAAGATTCAAACAACCAACAGGTGTAAATTAACATCCGCTTCATTGCACAAGCTACGGTTAACTAGAATCAGCATCTAAGTAGCATTTGATGCAAATGGTATTGGTTTCGAGTTCTGAAATGAACACCAACACCGAGGTGTAAGTACATCCAGTCGATGATCCTAAAATAGGACAAAACGTAAGTCTTGGGTTCAACTACTGACCGCCATCTATGTCGTTTTAGAAATGTTTATAGACAGTATCTGTCGCAGATTGATTTCATTTGGGATAACAGGAAGAATCAAGGAGTACAGGAAAACTGTTTCTCTTTATCCTTAGTTCCTAAATGTTAAGTACCGACAACCCTACCACGAGTCAGGTCCATGAATTTCCCATCTTGCTCCAAGCGCATATCCATTGGAACCATGAATTATCTACCTGTGCGCCTGAAATTTATGGATAATCAAGCCGAATAAGAACCCATCGATTATGTGTGTGAGTATAGGTTGATTGGAGAATGCCCACTTATCTTAATCTAACCCCAGTCTGAAACAAAATAACAGTTATTTGATCCTCAGCACATCACGTAATTTGATATTTATCGATTTAGCTGTACTACTCTTTGTGATCAAACAGTCGGGTAGAGATTGTGTAAATACAATGCAAGGAAGAAATATTTCTGTTTAGTGATGGCTAATCTATTATGAGCCAAGAGTTACAATCACTTACATCGTTGCGAGGAATAAATAAATTCAATTGTTCTGTAAAACTAGAATATCTACCAATCAAATGCATATCAATCAATACTTATTATCCTCCGTAAGACAAACATTGAAAAATCAAGATCTCTTACTCACTTTGCTACTTCTACATTATTATCTCATACAAATATATCCATCCCATTGATATTATTATTATTATTATTATTATTATTATTATTATTATTATTATTATTATTATTATTATTATTATTATTGATGGCTTTATTCAATATTATATTAATGATATAATATAGAATTCTCAGCATAAAGTATTTCAACACTTTTCCTTTTCTTATTTCCTCATCGATCCTGACGATAAGTGATGATTGATTGCCGGTTAGATGTTAGTAGTTCAGAAGTCAACATTTGAGTAATGTTCACTACATAGTGACAGCCATCACGATGTCCCTGATTGTACTTAGTATGCAATTTCATATATTTTCCTCAAAAATAACGTTGAAATTAATTTTACTACTAATTTATAATAAGTAATATTATTTTTTAATCAAAATTTTGTTTATAGCCTTGTGGATTTCACAACTGAATTAGTAAGTAAAGATCATCCATACGGTAGTCAAATTGGAACATGTGGTGGACAGCTATATCCACGATTTACAGAACGTCGAGGTTTAGCTGGATTAATAACAAGTAAATTACAAGGACTTGAATTAACAGCACCACCAAGTGGACGACAATTAATATTTACACCATTCAATGAATTATTGACTAAACAAATTATTCCAGGAGTAAGTTATGATGAACAATTAGTTTTAGAAAATATACGTACTGGTGATGGAAAAATTCGTAAAAAGAATGTAAGTATTAATCAATAATATAAGTGTTTTTCATTTATTTCATTAATACACCCTAAATAAGTTTTAGTTTATTTAGAATTCAACCGATGGTGGGATCAGGATAGGTACATCGTCAGGTTAGCTTACTTGGATCCGAGTGTTGATAGTCACATTGACTCCTAAACCCAGTACCTTTATCTTCATATACCCAAAGAGTTATGCACTATGGTACTAAGTTCAGATAGTCATTAGTTTCCTCAACGGGTATGAAGGTATTTGGAAGTTTTTGTTACTTTTCATTGTTTTAATTTAGGATTGTAATTGATCGGTCTCTGAATGGCGAATATGTATGCCGATCAAATCACATTTGTATAAGTTTATGTTCACCACTGATCAGTTACTGTCCTGAATTGATATAATGAAGAATTACAGACGTTTACAAACAAATTATAAACACTCAAATATTGGTCAGATAAAGGTTTTAATGTGAAACCTTGTAGATATAAAACAAACTATCTTTTTAGCGTTTAGTTATGTTTTCCAAAAAGAAAATGATCCACAGTACTTCTGTAACTTATCAAAAGGCTTGTTAAGTTTACAAGGAAATAATCTAAACAACTAGATTCATCCAATTAAATCTCTCATCATGTTCTGATAACAACCTACATCAAACTAAATTCTAACTATAGTCTACTCTATACATGTTTACAGCTGAAAAGAAATAAATTATTCACATAAGATCTATAGTTAAATATCCATTTACCTGTTTCACTTAATTGTGAATGAATTGGGATGAAACATACAGTATCTCAAGGTGTTGTTATGAGTGCTCAACTTTTAGACCATTACAATTTTAAGTTCAGTCAATTTACAATACTGTACAATCATTCTTTAATACTTTATAAGTAAAGATAGATAGTGGTTAACAGTGGAATTCAATTTGACTCGCATTTCATTCTATTTGGGACTCTTCAGCTGGATATACCTGCATCTCAAAGGTGATGTTCATTCTGGATTCCATTGCTAGCCGCTATCTATCTTTACTTATAATGTTTGTGAATGAAGGCTATATCGAGGCAATACGAATAGTATGCACATATACCAATAATAGACTGATCAGTTGCAGTCCTAAACATTAATACGAAGATTCTAGTAAAACAATATCAAGTGAATTTATACTTTTTAATACTATTGATTAGTAATTACCTGTGTGGCAACATATATAAATACTCTTCTCTAATCATGACTTCTCACTATAACTAAAGATATTACTTCTTAATTATAAAAGTGTTTTTCATTGGCGAGTTAATTTTCTACAAGATGGAGTCGCTAACCTCATGGCCAACCCTTCTCCTTGATCCGGGCTTGAGATCGGCACTAGCTTCGAGGGGTGGTGGTAGTGGTAGTGGTGCTCCAAGTGTAGTTGTAAAAAACATTAAGCAAAAAAAAAATGATGAGCTATTTTATAAATTTCTTCATTAAACTATATCATGTGTAATTGTGAAATATCGATAAAACAAAACAAACAAATTGTATCTATGCAGAATGGAATTTAAACACACTCATGAATAATCACAATAATTGATAAGATTGAAATACACCCCTCCCCCCCAATTAATGAATATAAGAATTATGATTGAATAGAATTTCATAAATGATAACAACTATCTATCAATTGATTATATATATTGGATAGGCTTATTTAATATAGGTGAATCTATACTGTTTATTAATTAAGCCATTACATTAATCATATGATATTTGGTTCATTCATTTGTATATAAATAGTTTTGTCTATAATGAGAATTTAATAATTCACTGTATGAATAGTATATTGTATATTGTTGTTGTTGTTGTTGTTGTTGTTGTTGTGTATAGTAGATTTAGAAGTTGTATAAAATCATAGTAAGTTAGTACTATTTCTATACTGTTTGATTTCTTCCCATTGATGTAGAATTGATCAGCCTCTTATATGATATATTCATGATGAGCTAATTGCTTAGATATTATTATTAAGTCATAATCATTTTAGGATAAAACTGGATAGTGACTAACAATGGAATCTAGAACACTTATATTGTTCTATCTCTAATGAATCTCAAATAGGATGAAATGCTTGTCTTAGATCCCAATGGTAGTCACCATGTAAATCGTGTTAAAAAGTTTATGATGTAATGGTAATACCTAGGTTGTTTGCTCCTAAGAGAAGGTGATCCATTTCAGTCCTGAACATCCGCCGGATGATTTATAAAATCGAGTCAAAATTCATCCTTTTGTACAATGCAGAGATTTTTCAAACTTAGTAGCTAAGTGGGTCACGCTCTGGTGTTCAGAGCGAAAGTTACTGGGTTCCAGTCTGAAGGTGAATATCGATTCAAGTTCAGATACATCAAACAGACGAGTTCTAACAAGGTTGAAATGCGTATTCAAGATTCCAACTATCCTTCTCTAACTAACGTGGTAGATTTATTCGAGGATGAGATGTCTTTTCGAAGAGTTTATTCTTTAAACTATATTCATCAATATAATCCTTAAACTTTGTATACAGTTCGTCTTGATAACCGTCACTAGATAACATCCCTTAACGGTGTATTAATCAGAAGGCGAATACAAAACGCTTAACAAGCATGAAAGAGTAGTATCAAAAAGCAAGCGTATGAGTTCGCGAGTCAAAATGAACAAGATTAATATGTACATATATATATATATATATATATATATATATATATATATATATATATATACAAACTTCAGATAGAAGTTTGTGCTGATGATGTCGTTCAGAAGAACGATGAAAGCTCCACGACCAAACCATCCAGCTCAGAGAACAAAACTCCATCAATATATATATATATATATATATATTGAAATGAATGAAACATCGAATCAAACAAGCGAATAACATTAAAGCTAACAGAATGAATATATGCGTAGACTTTAAGCAAGTCTCAAGCATACATATTTATACAAGGTGAAAATATTGATTAAAGATTTCTTTGCTAATTCATCCATTGAATTATTGATAAGTCTTGCTAATTGAACGCTATATTCGGTTTCTAAGCTATTCTCTTAACCCTCCGAAGCTAGAACTACACAGCAACCTGAACACTAGAGAAAAAGCGCAAAATATGCGAGAAGTACTTAACTGAAAAAGTTCGCCCCAGTACAGAAAATATAGCATTTTTATAGTATTTTGGATGTTCTTGGGTTTCTCGAAAATTCTGGAATGCTACTAAACATAGTAGCAGTATAAGTGATCATCCAATCAGAAACTCTACATGTAATTTTTCACTTTCTTGATGTTTCTACCAAAACTTCAAGTGAATGCTGAATAAATGAAATGCTTCTTAGTGTTTCCTAAGCCTTTCCTGGCTTTTGAGAGAAGTTTCCTGGATCACCCCAACATTTACATAAGATGCCTGACCGTTAGTAGTTTTACTTGTTGAATTCGACAAATTATCAACAATTATAACTAGTGATGAGTTTCTCTTTAATATAATAGATTCTATATTATATTAAAAAGATCACTACTTCAATTTCTATCCTTCCTTATAATAAATATTCTTTGTTGAGAAGGGAATGAAAAGTGTATTGTATTATAAACTATAATGGGCTACTAGTAATTACTGGGTTTTTTTGGGGGGGGGAGTTAGTTTTCAACGGGATAGGATTGCTAACCCCATGCCAAACCCTCCTCCTTTACCCGGACTTGGGACCGGTAGTAACTCGAGAATAGCTACATATTATATATATGGTGTTATTTAATTACATGACACATATGTTTACTAAATAATCCGGTTATTCAACTGAGAACCACGTTAAATATTGGTGAATGAAGTTAAAATTGGAATGAATTTTACACTGGAATACAATTTTCTATATTTAGATTGTATTTGGATATATCTGTCTTTAATCTTTGACATGTCTTAGATCATTTTGGTGAGACGTAAAGATGGTTCTTAATAATTCTATTTGTTAATAATGTACTACTTTTGTTCTTGTTTTTCTACTCCCCACTGTGTTTCTTAAAACATACATAATCTTTTATATGTTTTGATGCACTAAACATGTCTTTATTCATGGTGTATGTGTTATTTTTGTGGGGTTAGGATTCACCAATTATTTTATGAATGATGCATTCTTATTTACTGCACTGCATATTGGCAATTTTCACGAGCCATAGCTTTTGCTACTGTATATCAAAGGTGATAATTTATGTTAAACATTTATACTACTTATAACAAATTAAGTAACAAAGTGGTGAATTATTCAATTATATCTCTAGATTAATATCAGAAGGGGTGTTTTGTGAATATTATAGTAATTTTAATAATTCAAATCATGAGTCAATTAAAGCTAGACCTCCATAGAAAACCTGGAAGCACTGGGCAGCTGTTTCGTCCTATTGTGGGCCGTCCAGTGCTTCTAGGTTTGTATGATGGTCTAGCTTCAATTGACACATAATCTCAACCAATTGTAATTACTGCAATCTGCACAAAACCCCTTCTGATACTAATATGAAATAGTTTATTGCGTATTGTTATTCCTTATTCTCTATCATCCACTTTTACAAAACAATATAACTCAATAAGAAAATCTCATTTGATAGTGTTAATAAGATCTTTAAACTCACAGTGATTACAAACACTTCTAACAACCTTAACATCTTGAAAATATCATTAACTAAGTGCACTTTTTGTTTTATTACATCACTGATCAAACATTTAACGCTATAGCTGCTACATTTAACTTATATATATATGTATACGTTTACTTTAATACAGTTCTACTCCATATTCATTTTATATTTGTGAATAATCTCTATGATCATTTTTAAGGATTGTACTGAAAATGCTGAAAATACTGCTTGGTTTGATCAATATCCAGATTCATATTGGGAAATTGGTAATATTGGTACAATTATTGAACAACAGTATGTTATTTATATAAAACTGGATAAGATATATATGTATATGTATATATTCATATTTGACGTACATTCTCTTTGAAGTGTCGGTTCAATTAGAGTGACTTAACTTTATCTATTCAATCTTTTATATTTGAATCAAATAATCAATAGAATAAAAATAAAAGGATGGACAAATAAATTGGAAATAGCTTTGTAATAAATGTATACAATTAATATGAAGTTGTGCATCCATAATCCCGTAAGCGGGATTCGTACCTAACGATCGTCAGTTCAGTGATTCCAGGTTTTCAATGGTAGTCTAACATCATAATAACAACATAATCATTTCCAATAGTTCGTCTTTTTTTCTCTTATCTAATAGATTCATCTAGGTGTGTATGACTTGACATATATATAATTTTATACACATAGTTCCCTTTATCATTTTGAAAAGAGCGAGAACTAAAAGAATCCTAGTAGAATAGTATGAATTCATTTTATTTCGTCTGGGTCTCATCAGTTGCTTACTACCTGTGATATTTACTAAATCATCATTACATAATGGGTTTAAATGACTTACATGAAAGGGGTTTGATTGAAAGTTATATTGAAGACACATTAGTATAGTATTGCAAAAGTGTAAATAAGATTAATAGACCGAATATTGTAAATATATACCTTATGTGAATAATTTTTCCTGGTTAGCGTTTCTTTAGCGAGTTAGTTTTCTACGGGATAGGGTCGCTAACCCCATGCCCAACCCTCCTCCTTTATCCGGGCTTGGGACCGACAGTAGCTCCCGGAGGGACTCCAGGCGGATCTGATGCAGATGTGGAGGCACGGATCGACAAAGTAAGAGCAGCATATTTACAATTGAAGAACATCTGGAACTCAAAACAATTGGCAACCAACACCAAAGTCAGAATTTTCAATACAAATGTTAAGACAGTTCTACTGTATGTGGCAGAAAGCTGGAAAATCACGAAAGCTATCATCCAGAAGATACTAGTGTTTATTAACAGTTGTCTACGCAAAATACTTCGGATCCGTCGACCGGACATTATTAGCAACAACCTACTATGGGAGAGAACAAATCAGATCCCAGTGGATGAAGAAATCAGGAAGAATCGCTGGAAGTGGATAGGGCACACATTGAGGAAAGCAGTGAACTGCGTCACAAGACAAGTCCTCACATGGAATCTTCAAGGCGAAAGTAAAAGAGGAAGACCAAAGAACACATTACGCCCGGAAATGGAGCTAGACTTGAGAAAAATGAACAAGAAATGAATGGAACTAGAAAGGAAGGCCCAGGACAGAGTGGGTTATAGAATGCTTGTCTGTGGCCTATGCTCCATTAAGAGTAACAGGCGTAAGTAAGTAAGTAAGCAATACCTTATATGAACGAACATTCTACAACATTAATTGTAACAACAGTTCAAAAAGGGGTAGAAACAATTGATTACATAATGAATAAACATTGATAAGAATATCATTAGTAGAGTTCAGTTGAAAGATGATTAATTAGAAACATAGTTAAAAAATGAAAAATCAATGACGTAATCAATGTAAGAACAAAACAAAAATATTATGATACAACGAAAGAATATTTGTCACCAAAGCAAAGAAAAATGAATAACTATCTCCTTTTGAACACATAGGTTAAGTTTTGAATGTTTGATGGTAACAGCTTTAGTAAACTTCATAAAATTGAAGTTTATCTGTTTATTAAACACCTTAATCGATTACAAGGTATCTTTACTTGATATCCTGTATTAAATAGATATTTGTTGATTGTACAATTTACAGTCTTTTGTTTCCATTGTTCTAAAACTTTTTTTGATATATGTATATAATTGATTTTTATCCAATTTTCTTTCCTTCTTTTTTTTCTTTTTCTTTTCTTTTTTTTTCTTTTTTTTTTTAATATTAAATAAAAGAAATACACCATTTGAATTTACAATTGGTTTTCGAGCACAATTAGCTAATACAGCTATTATTGGTGAATCTGTAACATTATCTAATATAGATGAAATAAATGAAGATGTATATAGTTTATTAGTAACATTTAATTTTGGTCCAGATGATGGAAATATTTATGTGATCTTATCAAAAAATCAAATATATCTTTATGCAGATAGAAAAAATCTATTATGGTCTAGTCCATTAATAACAATAACAGATACAACATGGCATCGTTTAAAATTAATATTTTATTCATCTAATTCAATAATAAAAGAACATAATGGTCCTGATGTTGAAAATGGATTACAAGTAATTGTTTTGTTTTTTTTTCTTCTTTCTTTCTTTCTTTTGGTTATTGTTGTTGTTATTGTTATCATCACCATAATCATCATCATCATCCAAAGCATCATCATCATCATCACCATCATCGTCATCATCACCATCATCATCCAAATCATCATCATCATCATCCAAATCATCATCATCATCATCATCATCATCCAAATCATCATCATCATCATCATCATCATCATCATCATCATCATCATCATCATCCAAATCATCATCATCATCATCATCATCATCATCATCATCATCATCCAAATCATCATCATCATCATCATCCAAATCATCATCATCATCATCATCATCATCATCATCATCATCATCATCATCCAAATCATCCAAATCATCATCATCATCAACTAAGATATTTATACTATAATGGTAATTAGAATGTAGGTTAGAGACACGAGGGCGATTATCACTTCCCGGTTGCCCACAACGTGTAAGGGTTCTTCTGGAGGTACCTGAAAAGGAAATTGGATTAAAGGTGGTCTTAGTGACTTGAGAGCGTGACCGTAGTGCCCAAGAGACAACTGCTTGAGGTCGGTCATACACGACCTTTTTATGATTAACTTTTGTGTTAGCTCCATACTTGTTGAGACCTTATCACCGGAAACGGATATCGGTGGGATAAGTCGAGGTGTTCAGTTTTAGGCTCGACTTTTTCTAACTCCACCCCTCCTTGTGGGATGGCGGCATCACTGTTATCATGGTTGTCTGAATGAAGCACATTGCTGCTGTCACACCTCTGTACAGTCAGTAGTACGATTTCGCCTTCGGATCTTGGTTTTGTTGGTTTTAGTCTTACCGCTCTTCAACCGATCTGTCTGACATGGTAGGACCTTGAGGAACGGTTGTTCCAGGCACTATAGCTTGACTGGTTCATCAGGATAGGCAAGCTCGGACACCACGTCAATGTAGCAACAATGCGCAATGCTAACCGGTGTTGGGGATGGTTAGAAGAAAGTTAGGGGCGGTCAAGTCACTAACTTCTAGTCTGAGCCATGTTGGTAGATGCAGACTACTTGGTTGGGGTCCGTGTGACTATCGTAAAGAATGGTTAGAGACTCTAGGTGATATGGCTCTGAATCGATCACAATGGCGTAGGTGTATACACCATTTGTCTTCCTTTAATCTAAGAGATCAAAATCGCGTCATACCTTCCTTTCTACGAACTAATTCTTTCTTCCTGTATTATATCCATATATACAATCTTTCTTTTATGTGTTACTGCCATTGAAGTAACTACTTCTATGAATTCGGTGTTCATCTTGTTGTGCTAATGAGGTATGGCAATTTGAACCGATACATGTGCCTGTTCCAACGTTGTAGCTGACTGAAGTAGAAGGTAAGTAGAAGTCTTTCAAAGACAATGAGAACAGATCTTCTTTGCATTGCTAAATTAATACCTATACATCTGAAAATACTGGAATTGTGTGTGCAAAAATGATTGGTTCAACCTCTTCTTCGAACATGGTCTTAATGTCTAATCATTTTTTTTCTCTTTTCCTTTCTTCATTCACCTTTTCTTCTTCTTTCCTCATACTCTTCTCCCTTTACAGGCATCTGCTTCCCCTTCCATCTTCCCTTTAAATCTTTTACCACCAACTGGTTTATTTTTGTTTCTACGATCCTCCTGATTATATTTTGTTCCATCCTTGGTCGGTCTACCCACTTTGTGCAGAGGATAACTTGTCTCATCTAGATTAAGACCTTGACCTGATAGGTTGACTAGCTTAACCTTGAGGTTAGTGTGCATGAGTTCGATGTGGGGTAGATTGACGAATACTATTCTATCATCTGATTGGCTGCCAAGTATGCGAGTGAGAGAAGACAAGTCAATTGGATCTGGTTCCCGTTTTTCAGATTACTGTAAAAAGATACATGAATAAATAGATGACAAACCAGACAATAAGGTACAATAACGTCCAAAATTAGGGATTAGGGTAGAAAGTAAAGTACAAAAAAAATTACGTTTAAATGACAATAGCTTTGAAACAGAAAAGGCCATGGCAATGAATCATACATCAAACGAAAGCTTATGGTCTATAGAATAGCCTAGAAACAAAAATAAGCGTTATTGTTTTAAAAAGTTTTGAATTAAATGAAATAATATCCCTTGAAAATAGATTCCGTAATTTGTTATAACTTCTTGTTTCTCTATTCATATCATCCTTTCTCAATGATAATTTCTCTATCCATCTTTTGATGAATATATAAACTATTTACAATCAACACAATTGATTAAACTTTCCTTCTATTAAATATTTCAATACCTTTGTTTATTTAACTTCACTGTTACCACTATGTCTAACAGAAGTAAATATATATATTTACAATTGTATAGCTTTGGTAATCAATTCATCGAAAAGGGAAGAACTCTTCATTCAACTAATCTTTCTTATTTAATATCTTAATGAGTGTATTCCGTTTACATTAATGGATCTGTGATGTGGATTGTTTTGCTGAATGTTGATTACTCTGACAAATCAACAACGCTTATGTTGATAAACTGTAGATGAGAAGTCTTTAACAAAGTTAGACGGCTATTCAATTGTTGTTGTTTTTCTCTTCAGTGTTGTATTTCCTATCTAAACATAGTCAATGTCGAAACATTCAACAGTTATTACACCCTATAATAAGTTTCTATACTTTTACCAGATTTCAACAAAAAATGAAGTAATGACTAAAGTATATACTCTTGATACTAAATTCATTAAAGAAATCCAATGGTTATAACTATTGATTATTTTCATTAATCGATTGAGTCTAGATTTAAAAAGATACACAAATGGGTTACTTATATCCATATCAGTAGTATATAAAGATAGTCAGGTATAGAATGTATTTCAGGAGAAGATCGTAAAGGAAAGAACGGGAACCGAAAGCAATGAGTATGAAAATAATGCATGACCAATGAAGTTTAAGATGATGGATTGATGTTTTGCAAATTAACGATTTACTATATAGTTCACAGATTTAAGTGAGATGTTCTATAATTTTGTGCTTAAATACCTTCGATTGTCCCCACTCGTGTTCTTGTTCACTATACTAGGATTCACTAGAATTTGCCACATTGTTATACTGTTCATTATTCGATATATTTGATATATGGATATTTGAGATCAGTTAGCTATATATATATATCTTACAATCTTGATTCTCATCTAGTTCTATAAGATTTGACCATTTTCTAGTATAATAATGATAATAACTGGTAATTCTAATGAGGAGTTCAACTACACGATTAAGATACACATGGAATCAAAGTTGAAAAAAAACAACGATTCTATCTAAAGAACAGTTCTATCATAAAGGAATATACATAGATTGGTTAAAAACGTCAATTCGTGAGATATCGGCGGCGAATAATGTGTCTATATTTATGGAAAAAGAAAGGCTTCTTGAATAATAATAATAATAACAGCTCAACCACACAGGTACCAAGCACCCTGGTGGACCACTCGCACCATTCATATACACAATCACATCACGTGTATAGTTACTCCGATCCATGATCGCGTGTATCAATTATGCACAACACGAACAGGCCAAAGTTGACCTATTCCGATTATATGACAGTCAAACTCATTAATGTTATCAATGAAGACATGCCTTACAATGTCCCAATGACAATGGCCCTTCAGAATCCTGAAAACCAGACACCAGTATGAATAAAATCGGTTAACCAGAAAACCAATTTTGTGCATGAACAGTCAGCAAAACTTGCCAAAGCAATGCCAAACCATCCACGATACCAATGGTGAACCTCCAGCCTCATATGAGACCTTCAGCTCTATATAGCCATATAGCTTATACTGAATACAACACATATGTAGGGTAGTAAGCGAAATCGCCCAGCCTGAAGCGATAGGGTCTAAATAACTCTTAAAACCCATTGTCTGGTGTTGGAATATTATAACTAGATTAAAAAGATCACTTTTATCGGATTTGCTAAATTTTCATTTCTCCAACATTCCAGACCCTGAGTTAGGGGTAGTATCCCTTTGGCAGTGTTATACAACAAAAAAACTTGCATTATATCATACGTTTAAAAATTGTTAGAAATAGAACTGTTTACTGACTATTAATAAGTAGTATAAAACAATACACAAAAATCAATTGAACCACAAAGGAATAAGGAAAGAGACGAGAAATGAACTTAACTATAATTACAACTTTTATAATGTAATTCATTTGAACATATTTTGATTCATATCTCTTGTTCACTGTTCATTGATAGCTTTTATTTGATCATCGTCATTTTTGGCTTCCACCTATTGAAATATTTAATTTACCATCAGTTGTATTTATTGGAGGATTACCTAGGGTACTTAATTTACAATTACAAGGAAATGGACAACTTGTAAGTCAATTTTATTAAATAAAAGAGATGATGAAAATTTTTGATAAAAATTTTTATATTGTTTACTAATATTAAGTAGTATATTTTTCAGTAACTTTAAATTTCATAACGATACAATTACTAAGGAACATTTTTTTTTGCAATGGTTAAGATCATGAGTCAGTTGAAGTTAGACCACCATGGAAAACCTGGAAGCACTGCACAACCGTTCTATCCTGTTGTGAGACTCCTCAGCAGTGCTCATCTACGATCCCACCTTGTAAGGTTCGAACCCAGGACCTATTAGTCTCACGCGCGATTGCTTAACCTCTAGACCACTGATCCGGCATCCATTTGTGTTAATGTCTAACTTCAACTAATCCACGAAATTGAGCGACACATCCACCATTCTCTTCATCAATGAGGTACTATCTCACAACAGACCTGGTTTAACTCTAGTGGTCAATGCTTCTCACTAGAACCTCTTGAAGTCAGTCACTAATGAGCATATGTTGATTAATATCAGATGGGTTTTGTGGATATTATAGTAATTTCAATGGTTAAGATCATGACTTAATTGAAGCTAGACCACCATGGAAAACATTTTTTTTCTTTACTTATTTATCATTTTTTAAAATTGTACATCTTTATATTCATGAATAAAGAACACAGTTTTCGTATACAAATAAAGAAAAGGTTTATGTCAATGTAATGGGTACTGTTTAGTTAGAGTTGTGAAAGAATGTGACACTTTCTTGACTGTGAATCGATTTACTTACCTTTGAATCATAATTATCTTTATACTCTCCATGATCAAAAGTGTGTCTTATCTAAGATTATTAAATGTAAATACTACATTAAGAATGGAATCAGTGTCTTCACCTTTATACATCATTACAAACTTCTATATTGAATTTTTGTGCATTAAAAAGTTATGGAGACGATTATTGTTCTACCTGAAGTTTATGCTAATGATGTCATTCAGAAGAACGATGAAAGCTTCATGACCAAACCATCTAACTCAGAGAACAAAACTCTATCAAGAAGTTTACAGTAAACTTAAAACGAGAAAATCACTCAATCCTTAATCAATGTATCTATAAGTTGATGTTTAATAGATAGTTACATTCACTTTAAACTAATTAGATAATCTACTTGTTAAAAAGACAACTGATTACTATCACTAATGGACTGATTATTTGACTACCTATTTGATTGATCGAAATGCGATCAAAGTTTTGGATTGAAGATTCTAGCCAGTTGTTTTTCTTAATGTGTATTTATAAGTAGTTAGTTATCTTAAGTAGAATGAGAATTGAAATGATGAAAAAAATATAGTAATATATCAGTGTCTATGCTATGTTTGAAGCGATTACGAGTTTATCTACTCTACGAACGGAACAAAGACTCTGTGACCAATGACCAATAGGCTAACTATCCTGATGTGTCTCAGCCCCGCTAACTAAAGAGAGAGAAATCCAAGTTCAAAACGGAGAAATATATTCCTCAAGCAACCAGAAGCACGAGCAATCATGACAGGCATAAATCAAACGTATATATACATCATAAAATTGTCCTTCTGAAGTGTTACAACATAGCATACTAAAAGATACAACGAACCAATAACGTTTAAGATTCTCCCAAGTGGGGAATACGATATGAAGGTGAGAATGAGCGCTTCTGGCACGAAAACAGGAAGTTCAAATTTTTAGAATAAAATCACAAAAATAAGATAGTTACCAAGTGAGTTTTCGGGAGATCTAACATCCCCAACAGTGTATAATTCATATTTATTCATTAACAATATGATATCACATGGTGGCTATCAGCACTCAGTAGCCAAGTGGATAACGCAGTAGGGTTTGAAGCAGACGGTATTGAGTTCAAGTCCCAGAGGGAACCTCAACTCTGAGGTGCGGCTACATCCAGCCAACGATTCTCAAATAGGACGAAACACGCATCACTACTAGACACTATTCATCTTTGAATATATCAGTTATTATATTTAGAATAGTTGGAATACTCTGTCAGACATTTTATTCTGAACATTCTCCACTTGAATGATTAATTATTTATCACACTAATCATTTCATTGAATGATATCCTGTTTAATACTTTGAATATAACAATTGTTTTACTTTATTATGTATTTATTATTTTAAATAGTCAAATATTTATGGTTTATTTGGATGTGTTGATGAATTAATAATGAATAATGTTAGTATGTCTTTGAGAACTAGCAATCGTCCAGTTTGTTATGATTGTTTCAGTTTAAATCCAACAATTGTTCATATTCCAGAAAATATTGATGAATATCTAAAGTATAGTTTAATAAAATTACATAGTAAGTTAATGATTGTTTTAGTTAATAAATTTAAGCTACTTTAAATGTTGACAGTAGTATATATTTTATTTGTTATTTTCTAGGAATATTTTCCGATTTATTTCATATATACAACTACTGAGATTCGTGTCGTCGGTGAGACTATAATTTATGGACGATCTTTTAGCAACGCTAAAGTGACCTTGAGAATGCTCACCTACTGAATATGGCTAAACGAGAGTTTTAAACTTGTGTGGAGGATAAGGATTATAATTTACAGTTGGTAGTTATGGATAGGGATTAGATTTAAGGTTTTCATCACGAACTGATATCAGCTGACATGACAAGACGCTATTTAACCAAATGGATAAAGAATTTCACACAAAAATCAAAGATCTGTTATCGTAAATGTGATTAGTTCATCCATAAATTATAGTCTAACCATGTGGTCTTGTTAACTATGGGTGGAAGAATTTGGCGAAATGTAGGAGCTGGTGTGTATTTACCATGGTTACATTCAAGTTTTTTTTTTTCTGTTTATACTCATGATTTGAGCTCAAATGTTCACCTTTAAACTTTTCTATAGAATAGTCCTAAGATTTGATGATTAGTACACTTGTTATTCAGTCACGGAAGTCATTTTTTGAACTTATCTCCATCTTATTCGTTTTAAGTAGCTAGATACTATCGTTTACTGCTGAATAAAGCATTTAGCTTTAAGTTAATTGAATCAATTTGTATAAGAATGATTTAGAACTCGGTTAAGTAAGCGCTGATTTTATTTTGAATGATAATGAAAGTTGTAGAAACATATCGTAAAATCGTTTAAATTTAATCATATTTGATATGTAACCTGTGGTAATGGATGATGATTACCAAAATAAAGAAGTAAACAATAACAAGTTTAAGGTTAACAAGAATCAATCAAGATCAATATCTATAGGACAAGTTTTGAACGACATGTAGAGAAATTTGAACACTTCACTTCTATCTGAAGTTAGTGTTGATGATGTTGTTTAGAAGAACGATGACAACTTCACGACTAAACCATCCATCTCATAGAACAAAACTTTATCAAAATGATAGTGTTATGCCCTGATAAGCATAATGAATAGTAACTTTTGGGATCCATTTATGGATCAATACTATACGTACATTTTTATCGTATAAGTTTTAAGTGACCAAACTATTCATATCCGTGTCCCTCTTATTATGACCTATGAACTATGATGATACGATTTATCATTCTTGAATTAGGCTCTGTCTATTAATTATAATCAGAATGGGTTTTGTGGAGATTGTAGTAATTTCAATGATTAAGATCATGAGTCAGTTGAAGCTAGACCACCATGGAAAACCTGGAAGCACTGATAATAATCAACATATGCTCACTAGTGACTGGCTTCAAGAGGTATATCCTGGAGTTCTAGTGACAACTAGTGACCAGTGGAGTTCAACCAGGTCTGTTGTGGGATAGTAACTCACTAAAGACAATGGTGGATGTGTCGCTCAATTTCGTGGATTAGTTGAAGTTAGACATTAACACCATTGGATGCCGTATCAGTGGTCTAGATGTTAAGTGCTCGCGCGCGAAACCAGTAGGCCCTGGGTTCGAATCTCGCAGGGGGCGAGGGCGTGGATGCGCACTGTTGAGGAGTCCCATAATAGGACGAAACGGCCGTCCAGTGCTTCCAGGTTTTCCATGGTGGTCTAGTTTCAACTGACTCATCATCTTAATCATTGATATTAATTATAACCCCCCCCCTATTCACAGCCACATTTGGCTAAATCTTGTACAAATGTTGTTCCCTATTATATAGTGTGATGTGATCTGTTTGATTGGTTTATAAACCGAGTATATTTCAAATACATGTATCATATTTCAAAGAAGAAGATTTGGCGTTCTTGACTTAATAGGTAAGGCTAGGCAGGAAGCAGGATTGATAAGGACTCTAAACTACATCATTAGTTCGATCGATAATTCCCTATTCTCTATTTGATGATATTCTTTACATTATACAATAAATAGGGCATACAGGTTTACAAGTTATAATAGATAGTTACCATTGAATTGAATTGAATGGAATTGAATCATTTAGCTTAATGATGGTATAACATTAACTAAATCCTTTACTATACCTATTATCTATTAATTAATTTATGAATATATTTATTTCTTTATAGTACCCGATATGTTTACTCAATCAGGACATGAGAAATTAACATTTGATTTTAGTTTCTTTTATGATCGTAATACTATAAAACAAGCTAGTTTATTTGTATTAACATTTGGTGGAATAATTGATAGACCAACTGAAGAAATTCATTTATGGTTATTCCTTTCAAATAATGAAGTAAGTTATGTAGTTCTATTTTTATCTTTTTTTTTCTTTTTTTAATAATCTATCAATTTTAATATAAAAAATGAAGTTTTTATTATTATTATTATTATTATTTTAACACATAGGTATTGGTACAAGGAGGCACCAAATACATATGCGCCACACAAATCTCAATTGATTTGTGTGAGGGCTGTGATACTGCCAGGGTGCTCAAACCGAAACAGGTGGTTTTCTTAGGGGGCCACACCCCGAGCCTTTGACCTGAACGTCTGACCGACAAGGCAGTGGAGCATCGTAAGGAGATACAGTCCCATTGTAGCCGGTGACCAACGATTGGTTCATACGCCCATTTGTTCCTTCAGGATACTGGAGTTAGCCCATGTGCACTATTGGTTTGGGATCTGGTTAAAGTGCTGGACATTCGCTTTTCGTCCTCTCATTTTCGTAAACAACACCACCGCCACGTGAAGGCAGTGAGTAGGACTTCCCTAGCAGGGGCTATGTACGCGTGGCCATGTGAGAGCATTTGGAGAGGGAGAGCGGACTCTCCCCACTCTCGGCCATACCAGGGCATTTGGGGGCGAAGTTGTTTTTAAAAATCTAAACCTTAATACTATTAGATGCTGATTGACTCAATGGTTCAGTAGATTAGGCATTCGAGCGTGAGACTGTAAGGTCCTAGGTTTGAATCCTACAAGTGAGATTATAGATGTGCACTGTTACAGAAGAGTCTCAAAATAGGATAAAACAACTGTTTAGTGCTTTTAGGTTTTTCAATGATAGTTTAAAATCAATCGTTTCATGATCTTAATGAAAAACAATAAACAATAATCAATTATCTGTAGTTTGTAATTACATACCGTGTATATATATATTTAGAACCTGAATATTTTGCATTATTGATACATTGGATTATTATTATTTCTATTTTCTATTACCATTAATACTTACTTGCTTACTTATTTACGCCTGTTACTCCAAATGGAGCATAGACCGATGACAGATATGTACTTACTGGAATTCAATAAGATCAATTAATTCGTTATCTAATACCCTTATCTATAACAATTCTTAGTTGAATAAATGGAATATGTCAAGATTTACTCAAGTCGAAGACTAAGTTTATATGAACATTAGTCAGTCATCTGTTATGTAGGACCAGGTACATATATCCATCGGTCCAGGTTGTTGCACCTCATAAACACAACAAACGAAACATCTAATTCATAGAAGTAGTTACTTCAATGGTAGTAATATATAAAAGAAAGATTACATAATAAGGATATAATAGAGGAAGAAGAGATTTTAATCTCACAGTTTAAGGCATGACATAGAATGTATACACCTACACCATTTTTTATAGATTCTATGCCATGTTTTATGAACATCAGCTGATTAGTGATTCATTTCATAATATTCGTAAAGTTTTAATGAGAAGTCATGGTCATTGAAGGTCAACTATATCATGATTAAATCTAACAACTATTTAGGTCATTCATATGGCATATAGTTGACTAACATGAATACATTATAGAATTTTACAAATATGTAGTAGGACATGATTCAAATGAATCATCATATATAATCATTACAGTACAATAGATGAACATCACTTACTTACTTACGCCTATTACTCCCAGTAGAGGAGCATAGGCAGCCGACAAGCATTCTACAACCCACTCTGTCTTGAGCCTTCCTTTCTAGTTCTATTCAATTGATGTTCATTCTTCTTCTTCTTCTTCTGTCTGTCTGCATTTCTCGACGTAATATGTTCTTTGGTCTTCCTCTTCTCCTTTGGCCTTGAGGATTCCGTGTGAGGGCTTGCCTTGTGACGCAGTTGGGTGCTTTCCTCAATGTGTGTCCTATCTACTGCTAGCGCTTCTTCCTGATTTCTTCCTCCGCTGAAATCTGGTTTGTTCTCTCTCACAGTAGATTGTTACTGATAGTCTTTGGCCAACAGATCCGAAGTATTTTGCATAGGAAACTGTTAATAGACATTTATATCTTCTGAATGATGGCTTTTGCAGTTCTTCAAGTTTCTGCCACATACAGTAGAACTGTCCTGACATTTGTATTGAAAATTCTGACAAATAGGGGTTTACTTTATTTTTCATTGTGATAGACGACGCATATTGTGGTCTATCATTTAAATCTGAAATAAGTTCTGCATAATATAAGACATCAATTAGTATTATAGTGTTATTCGCTTAAACAGTTTCTATAGCTAACTGTCAGCTTTTAACGATAGTGTTTTATCATGAATGAATAAATCACGAAACAGTGGAATCCAGGACGCGCGTTTCGTTCTATTTGGGACTCGTCAGGTGGATGTACCTCATATTTAATTATGAATTGGATAGTTAATTATCACTGGTTGCAGAACCCTTTACTTTATCGTCACAACAAATTTCATACATACATTTCATCCTACTCGGAACTCGTCATCCTAATGTGCATTTATCTCAGTGTTGATATTCACACAAGGACTCGAATCTAGTACTCAATCTACCAGTATATAGAAGTCTTAAAATAGAAAAACCAAGCCTTACAGGTATTAGCAGTGGTATAATTAAGTGACTAAAACCTAACCCTAATCCTAAAGACTATAAAAAAATGAGATGTTAACTATGCTGTTTTCATAACCAGACTTAAGACTTGTAGCACTGAATAAGTAACAGCTACAGCGAACAAGTCGCTTATAATTTTTACAGCGTTTTTTTTTACCATATATGTGCTTATGAACAATAATTCCGGTAGATTATCTCCTTTTGAACTTCAACCGGAATTCTTGTTCTTATTCAGTCACACTCTTAAAATAATACTGTCGTGAACAAGAACACGAGTGAGGACAATCGAATGTATTTCAGCACAAAATTACAGAACATCTCACGAAAATTTACGAACCATATAGTAAATATAAGCAAAGATGGATAGCGGCTAGCAATCGAATCCAGGAAGCGCGTTTTGCCCTACTTGGGACTCGTCAGCCGGATGTACCTGCATCTCAGGGTTGATGTTCACTCCGGTACTGGAACCCAGCACCGTCCACTTCAAACGCCATTGCGTTATTCACTCAGCTACTGAGTCCTGGTGTATGTATTGTATATAGTTAATTTGCAAAATATCAATCCATCATCTCAAACTTCATTGTTCCTTTTGTAAATATCAGTCTATTGTCTCAGATTTCATTGTTTGTGTATTTACGTACCAAATTTCGCTCCATTCTCGTTCTTTCCTTCACGATCTTCTACTGAAATACATTCTATACCTGACCATCGTTATATGCTACTTAAATGGATATAAGCAACTTATATCACACTAGATAAACATCAAATTGATCTGTATTAACCAATTGATCATTTAAAAGCAACTCACTCGTACAGGATGTCAATAGTAACCTGAATAGATTAATAATGACATATCAGAATGTATAACTAACCGATGCAATCAGATTACAGGTATTCCTTACTTATACATGTCAATGAATATGAAACCTACATTAAATAAGGTTTACTGTCCATATCCTTCAACTACCATTCATTGTACTTTATGCCATAGTTCTTTCTTTCTTTTTTTGTTTTTTTTGGTTTTGAACTGATTTGATACTCTTTTTTTTTTCTTTTTTACTTTATTTATTTATTTTATTATAAAGATAAAAATGGGTTATATAACAGAATCCAATGATGAATTAGAATTAAATCATGAAGTGAATTTAGCTAATATTGGACATAATCAAAATATATGGCATTATATTAAATTAGATATAACATTTATTAATCGTAATCCATTATTTCAATTAAAATCTCAAACATCTATTAGTGATACATTAGCACCATTTATAAAAGCTAATCGACTTATATCAATACATCTTGGACGTAATACAGGTAAGTTATTGATTTAATATTGATTAACATACTTACATACTTACTTACTTAAGTACTTACTTACTTACTTACTTACTTACTTACTTACTTACTTACTTACTTACTCACTCACTTACTTACTTACTCACTCACTTACTTACTTACTTGCTTACTTACTTACTTACTTACTTACTTACTTACTTACTTACTTACTTACTTACTTACTTACTTACTTACTTACTTACTTACTTACTTACTTACTCGCTTACTCACTTACTTACTTACTTACTTACGTACTTAAGCTTGTTACTTCTCGTGGACAAGTATAGACCGTCAACCAACACTTTCCATCCAATTAGATAGTTCAGTTTTATTATGCAAAGACCTTGGTGATTAACATTAACTGATTGTTTCCAATAGAAATGTTATCAATATTTATACTAGTGCTATAAGTTAACATGATGAATTATAATATCGCAAATGCTAATCGTTTTTTGGTAGAAAAATAAATGTATATACAATTTTAATAGTTGAGATCATAATTCAATTGAAGCTTGACCACTATAGAAAACGTGGAAACACTAGACGAACGTTTTGTCCTATTGTAAGACTCGTCAGCCGTTAAATGATATTAGTCAGTTAGCTACAACGTTGGAACAGGGACATATATGTATCGGTCCAAGTTGGCATACCTCATTAGCACGGTAACATGAACACCGAATTCATAGGAGTAGTTAAGTCAATGGTAGTAATATATAAAAGAAAGATTGTATATAAGAATATAGTACAATAAGAAGGAGTTAGTACATAGAAGGAAAGATATGAAGCGATTTTAATCTCCAAGTTTAAGGGAAGACATAGAGTGTATACACCTACGCAATTGTGATCGATTCTGAGCCATATCACCTAGAGTATCTAACCATTCTTTAGGATAGTTACATGGATCCCAAACTGATAATTCATCATTACTTGATATAATAATTTCAATTTCATTTACTGTACATCATTCATTCACCAATTCATTCCTTCATTTGTAGTGTATTATCTTTCATTACAAAAATATTAAACTTTACTTTTGTTTTTTTCAAATAAATAGGTTTGATAAGACTTTTGGTTATAGATAGATATCAAATAATGAATCAGATAATATAATCAACACCTTATTTTATATTGTAGTTTATATCACTTAGAAAATGTAAATCAAAGATGTAATTAACCATCTACTTTAGTACATTAACAGTACTTACAACCATTGAAATTGATAAATCATGCTAATTGAATGTTAGATTTAGTTCCTGAGCTCTTCTAATAACTTCTCCCCCCCCTACCTGAAGTTAGATCTACACAGAAACTTGAGTACAACAAAAAAGGGATAAAATATGTAAGAAACTTTTTGCTTCAAAAGTTTCGATTATGTATAGCAAAATCTAGGGATTTTATAATATTTTAAGATATCTTTAGGTTTCCAGGAAATTCTGCAACGCTATTAAATAGTACTAGTAGTGGTAGTATAAGTAGTTATCTTATCCAAAACTCGATATGTGACTTTTTATTTTGTAGATGTTTCTTGAAAAACTTTTAGTAAACGTTCATTGGATAAGATGCTTCGGAATATTTTCATAGACTTTGTTGAGATTTTCTTTTTCGAGAAGTTTTCTGAATGTTCCTAACAGAAATATCTGTGAATTCATGAGTCATATATGGAATTTATGTTAAGCTAAGAGTCATCCTCATTTATTATTACTAGTGATTACATTGTTATTTCTGATAAGATTAATATTTTGCTGGTATGAAATCATTATCATTCTATTATGAGATAACTAAGTCTATTTCATCCTATAAAGCAATAAAAATTATAATTTATAGGTTTCATCTTTAAACTATCAAATTAGTATCCAGTGGTTTATATTTATAGACAACATAGATTGAATAGCCTTCAGAAATCTTTCATTTTGATTATGTTCAGGAGAAGTAGTCAAAGTTATTGTTATATATTGAGAGCCACTGAGTAGAGGGCAGTGAATTATCGATCGGATTGTTATCATTAGACATATGAACTCATAGATAATAACTTGATGGTATGTATAAGTTAATATACTCAGTGAAAATCTAGATCTTTTTCTAAGTTGTGGTCTATGTGCCATTTTAATGGATAACTGATGATACTGCCGATTAGAGTATAGTGACTTATCGATCCGACCAAGGATGCGTAAAACAATGGCGAGCAGTCTAGAATCTTTATTGGTCCTGTTTCCTGACTAGCCCTGCCTGTTATGTCTAGAACACCAATCTCAGTCTCTGCAATATGAATCATTACATTTCAAACATACTGGGTTTATATACCAATCAAACAGACTATATCATACCATAAAATAGTAAATAACATTTGTACAAGATCAAGCCAAAAGTGTCTGTGAATGTGGGAGGCAGTGACTTATAAACAGGGCATAATTCAAGAATGATAAATCGTATAATAACAGTTCATAGATCAAAATAAAGCTTATAATAATAGGGACATGAATATGAATAGTTCAGTTACTTAATGATTACACAATCGAAATATATGTATAGTATTAGTCCATCAATAGATCCCTAACAGTTACCATTCATTATACTTATCAGGAACTAGAAGATCTTCAATTCAATTCATGATCAGATCATAAGTTCATGATCTTAACAATTTCCACACTAATATAAGATGATATAACTGTAGAATGGTTCTTGATATTCTATTCTTCAATGACTAGTTGTTAATCATTGTGTTTTATGTTGTTGTTGTTGTTTTTTTTTTTTTTTCTTTATTTCATCTTTTTTTTTCTTTTTTCTTTTCAGTTTTAACATCTGATAAAATGAAACAATCTGTTTATAATTATCATGGTGAAATCTTTCGTGGTTGTATACGTAATCTTCATTTATCAACATTTAATGAAATACATAATATTAATTTACCAGAAGATTTACCTGGTTTCTTATATGGATTATGTCATACTTCATTAGTTTGGTAATCATTATCTATTATATAATTCAGTAATATATAATTATGTAATTTTATTATCTTTATTAGTTATTTTAATAGATCTATTCTATCTTTTATACATATATACACATAAACAGTTAGAGGTCATTTTTATCATTTTAAAAATGAGTATTCATTTTTGTTTCGTCCACGTTTCATCAACTACTTACAATCTGTGATATTAACAAATCATCATTATATAATGGATTTAAATGACTAATATAAAAAGAGGTTTTAGATTAGAAGTTAGATTGAAGAGATATACGTAAAGTAAAATATTTTAAGTTCGTTACACTTAACGGTTACTATAGATTCATCTTATTCGGAATGGAACAAACAATTAAGTATTCAAAGACTTGATAGGCTATTCTGATCGGTTATCGCCGACTTAACTAACTCAATCAAAAAGTCTTGATAAAATGTAGAAAGTGTATTCTACAGGCAACCAGAAGATACTAGGTCAGTCACATACACAAATCAAGCGTATTCATACAAAAATATATAATCGATGTTGCCATGAGAGTTTTTTTTTTAAACATTTAATCGATAAGTTCGTCAATCGGCTATGTGAGTGGGTGGTAAGAAATGACAAAACATATATCGGTATACAAGCTCCACAAAGATAAAATTACAAACTATGAGTTTTGGGGATCTAACGTCCCCCTCCCCCCAAAAAAACAAAGATGTGAACAAATTGAATAGACTGAGTATTGTTAATATATATACCTTATGTAAAAGAATATTCTACAACATTAATTGTGACAACAGTTCAAAAGGGTTAGAAACAATTGATTACATAATCAATAAATATTGATAGGAAGATAATGAGTAGAGCTTAGTTGATTTTTTTATGATTTGATCAAATGAATTCGATATGTCAATATCATGAAAGTTTAGATTGCTATAATAATTCAACTCACATTCTATAAGACCACTGAGCCGGCTGACATTCAACGGTGTAAATATCTAACTTCAACCAATCCACGAAGTTGCGTCATCGTACACCATTGTCTTCAGTGAGTTGATAACTCACAACAGACCTGGTTGAACTTCACTAGTAATGGCTTCTCTCTAAAACTCCACGAGTATCTCTTGAAGTTAGTCACTAGTGAGCAAATGATCATTATTATCAGAAGGGGTTTTGTGGAGATTTTAGAAATTTCACTGGTTGAAATCATGAGCCAATTAAAGCTAGATCACCATGGAATACCTGTAAGCATTGCACGGCCGTTTCAACCTAGTATGGGACTCCTCAGCAGTGCGCATCCGGCTCAGTGGTCTAATGGTTAAGCGCTCGCATGCAAGACTGATAGGTCCTGGGTCGGAATATCGCGGGGGGCGGGATCGTGGATGAGCGCTGCTAAGGAGTCCCACAATAAGACGGAACGGCCATACAGTATTCCAGGTTTTCAATGGTGGTCTAGCTTTAATTGACTCACGATTTCAACCAGTGAAATTTCTAAAATCTCTACAAAACCCATTCTGATCATATTCTACAGGTTGTTTTTAGTATGATAAACTGTTACGTCCTTGATCTGTCTACTCACTTTTGGTATCGAGGATACTTATCTAATCCAGATTAAGACTTTGACGCGATAGGCTGACCAGCTTAATGTTGAGGCTAGTATACATGAGTTCGAAGTGGGTTAGAGAGAAGAAAACTATTCTATCACTGGATTGGCTGACAAGCACTCAAATGAGAGAAGACAAGATAAGTAGAACCCTACTCGATGTAATCCCGATTCCCCTGATTTCAGATCAGTATAAAAAGGTATATGAATAAATAGGTGAATAACTCGACCGCAATGTACAACAATTAGGGAAAATACAATTATATCCAAAGCTAAGAATTAGTGTAGTAAATAAGATGGAAAACAATATGTTCAAAGTACAATAGCTTCGGAACAGAAAAGGTTATAACAATGAATGATACATCGAATGATAGGCTTATATTCTGTAGAATAGAGTAAGAACAAAAAAAAAAAATAAATATTACTGTATTGACAAGCTTTGAATAAAATGAAATAACGTTCCGAAAAATAGCCTTCGTAGTTTGTCTGGGCTTCTTGTTTCCCGGTTCACATAAACTAAACTATCATTTACTATCATTGATGATATTTTACTTAAATTCTTATTGAATCATATTTAGCTAAGGAACAATTAAAAGTTGTTTTTTTTTTTTATTTTTATAAATCATTTCAACAAGAAGTATTCCATTTGATTATGTACTTGAGAATAGTAAATAACTTTCAAGGGTGATAAGTAACAGTTTACATAATAAGTTAACTAGGTTGTTTGATGAGGATACTTTTGAGGTCGGTCACACACGATCTTTTTATGAGTAATTTTTGTGTTAGCTCCGTAATTGTTGAGACCTTACCGCCCGAGACGGATATCCGTGGGATAAGGCGAGGTTTGCATTTTTAGGGTCGGCCTTTTCTAACTCCACCCCTCCTTTTGGGAAGGCAGCATCGCTGTTATGCTGGTTGTCTGAAGGAAACACCTTACTGCTGTCACACCTCTGTACAGTCAGTAGTACGATTTCGCCTTCGGATCTTGGTTTTGTTGCTTTTAGTCTTACCGCTCTTCAACCGACCTGTCTGGCATGGTAGGACCTTGAGGAACGGTTGTTCCAACCAGTATAGCTCAGTTGCTTCATCACGATAGGCAAGACATACCACCACGTCAAGGTAGCAACAACGGTCAGGTTTTGATGTCCGCCATATCATAGTGATTATTAGTCTATTAAATTCTTTGTAATAAACTTGGATGCTTATTCATAATCCTATTACATTATAGTAGGAATTTAATGTTAACTTGCTAATGTTCACAATATATTATACTCATCGTTATAACTTCATGATCGTTTCATTAATACTAATTGAACTTCATGTTAAACTGTCATAACGGTTTAATTGAATGACTTACTAACTGAAAATTGATTAATCAAGATCAAGTATTTCCAAAGGATATTGGTTTATTGTTATAACTGTGAGAGATGCCAATTGTTATATGTTGAAACGCATAGATTGGAGGGCAGTGAATTATCGATCGGACCAAAGAAGCGTAAAACACGTAAGAACAGCCTAGAGTCTTGATTAGCCCTGCTTCCGTGTCTAGCCAAGTCAGTTGAGTCCAGAACACAAATCTCAGCCTCGGTGATATGAATCATTACATTTCAAACATACTCTGTTTATATACCAATCAAACAGACTACATCGTACAATAAAATAGAAAATACACATTTGTACAAGATTTAACCTTCAGGAAATGACACAAATAAATATTGACCAATAGGGAAATGACACCATTTCACATTCCGGAATAGCATTATATAATTTCTGAGGTATTTTCTGTATACCCCAACACTTATATTTATATTTTGTTGTATCTAATCGTCCATCTATAAAATGCTCCATAACACATGGTTAATTAAAATTTTTTTAACAAAATTAATTTATCAAAACTGATGATACAATTTTCATGTAGGTTTTCTATTGATTTCGACAATACTTCCTTCCTTACTTCCTTCCTCCCCTCCTTCCTTCCTTCCTTCCTTCCTTCCTTCCCTCCTTCCTTCCTTCCTTCCTTCCTTCCTTACTTACTCACTGGCATACTCACTTGCTTACTTACTTACTTACTTACTTACTTTCATACTTACTTACTTAATTGCTTACTTGCTTACTTACTTACTTGCTTGCCTACTTACTTACTTACTCACTTACTTACTTACTTGCTTGCCTACTTACTTACTTACTTACTTACTTACTTACTAACTTACTTACACCTGTTACTCCTCGCGAAGGAGCATAGACCGCTCATTAGCATTCTTCATCCAACCTTGTCCTTGACAATAAGAGGATGATTAATGGAATAGAAATAGAATAATTTATTGATAATTGATGATTGATTCGTTTTAAGTAACTAGGAGGATTTTTAAGATTAACCATATGATATTTTTTAGTTCTTATCAATTTGACTACTTTTCAGAATATCGATTTATAGTTACATCGATAAGTGATAAACTTTTTGATGGTATTTATAAATTTAACTTCATGATGAGTTGTTTAAGAATGTTATCTGCATTCCTATAGTATAAAGAAGTATTAATGTAAAATGATCATAGATAAGTGATGAGTCTAGTACACTGAAAGCTTTAAATATTGACTTGTGAGACATTTCTTAGACTGTGGAATACTTCAACATTCTAACTTCATATTAAATATAGGTATAAAATCTAAGAGATGGTTTAATTCAAAGTCTAGTTTAAGTTATCAGTCAGTAAGTCAGTTAGATACAACGTAAGAACAGGCACATATATGCATCCGTCCAAGTCGTCATAGTGCATTAGCACAACAAGATGAACACCGGATTCATAGAAGTAGTTAAGTTAACGGTGGTAATATATAAAAGAAAGATTGCATATAAGGATATAGTACAGGAAGAAAGAATTAGTACGTAGAAAGAAAGATTTGAAGCGTTAACGGTGGTAATATGTAAAGGAAAGATTGCATACAAGGATAATAATACAGGAAAAAAGAATTAGTTGGTAGAAACAAATATATGAAGTGATTTTAATCTCATAGTTTAAAGGAAGACAGCGAGTATATACACCTACGTCATTGTGAATGATTCTGAGCCATGTCACCAAGAGTCTCTAACTATTAGTTACGATAATCACGCAGAACCCAACCAAGTGGTCTGCATCTACCAACATGGCTCAGACCAGAAGTTAGTGACTTCATGCACTGATGCCACATTTTGGTTTGGCCGCCCCTAACTTTCTTCCAACTATCCTCAACATCGGTTAGCATTGCGCATCGTTATCGATCAATTATGATAGAACAGAGTTGCTTATTGTCTAAATGATACCTTTTTTTTTAACCACAAAAAGTGGTATTCACTAATTCATTGACTCGATTGCCAATATAGCCCAATATAGCTTTATCCACATGAACATCTGAAGTCTTAGATGCATATGGATGTGTTAGAACCAGGTAAGTTATTCTTTAGTTGAAGAATCATCATTGATCAGATTGAATAAAATCAATAGAGGTTAGTTGCATTAAACATTCTCCTAACTGTTCTAGATACCAAAAGAATAAATATACGAACATAGAAATATCAAAAGCCTTGAAAGAACTTCTTAAACTTAATGAAATATTTAGTAATTGTTCAATCAAATACTGAAGAGACAGATTTAAATCAATCTCAATTCATTTTATTTTAATGAAGTTTTGTTCTTTGACTTGGATGGTTTGATTGTGAAACTTTCATTGTTCTTTTAAACAACATCATTCACAGTACAAACTTTACATAGAAGTGAAGTGTTTGAATTTCTTCATAGAGAATAAAACTCTATCAAAATTATCCACCTGAATTACAAATCTTCTCTACCATCTCAATATGACTATTCAATTTAAGAAAATACTCAATTAGAAGGAAAGAGACAACAATTTTCAAATCGGTCAGTGAAATGAAGATAGTAAAGAACACTTGTAATACATGTGAATGACTTAAGTGTAATTGACTACTTTAAGTACAATGGTTTGGTTATGTAGCTATTAGTGTTATAATGAAAAATTTCGGGTACAATATAAGTATTTGAGTTTCATTATATATGACTCATAGTTTGTTGTATAGATTTCACAGATGATTGATGTTGGCTAACCTTTAATCAACTAATATCAATATCTTTGTCAGATAGGGTTTTGTGGAGATTGTAGTAATTTCAATGATTAAGATCATGAGTCAGTTGAAGCTAGACCACCATGGAAAACCTGGAAGCACTGGACGGCCGTTTTATCCTATTATGGCACTCCTAAGCAGTGCACATTCACGACCTCGCCCTCTGTGAGATTCGGACACAGGACCTAATGATTTCGTGCGCGAGCACTTAACCACTACACCACTGAGCCATCATCAATATCTTTACTTGGATTGCGTCTCATATAATTCGCATTTTTGATCATAAAATTCTATATATGACATTTCTGAACGAGTAAATGATTTGACACATTTCAATATAACCGAAGATTACAGAAGAATAAAGTGCCAAGCTAATAAAAATACACCCGCATTCTTAGTATTCATAACATGAGAATATATCAATACATTAGTAGTTTATTGATTTTCACAATAGAATATATGAAACAATAACGAAGATGAATCTCGTTTCTTCGTTCGACCACCCACCCACCCATACATACATACATACATACATACATACATACATGCACACACACACACGAACACACACGAACACAATGACAAGTCAAGCACACTCGACGGTCAACGACCACATTCACGTCTATTCGCCTCACTTGGTCCGATGGTCTTGCAGTGTCGGTTGCTAGTTAAAGCCCACACAACTCATTCTAGGTTTCGGACAGACCAGTCTATTCATCCTTGTTGAGTCACATTTTGACCTTGTCATATATTCACTTATCAACCTTGACTGCTTTTATACGAGCGTCTGTGTGTGCACCGTCACATGTCTCTAACTAATTTTTCTTCGACTATAAATATCGATTCACGCTTGGCTAAATTGAGTTGGCTCATTCGCCTTCTCCGTTGCGCGTAATTTTGTTTTGCTTCGCTTTCCGATCAACGATTGTACGAAATATACCTATTCAAAAATCCATTATCCTATTTGACTTATTTCATCCCGTTATTCACCAACGTGATTTAAGTCGATGATTATATTCGAGGATCTAACTGGAGTCAGATATAGGGCCACTAAAGTTTCATCTCGCTCGGGGCATGCGCATAAATGGACGACTGATTGAATGATTGATTGATTGATCGATCGATTGATTGATTGATTGATTGATTGATTGATTGACTGACTGACTGACTGACTGAATGAATGAATGAATGAATGAATGACTGCTCGACTAGATGATTGTGAGCGGATACACATTCACACATAACAGTCACAGAATCAGTATGCAACATGTCAGTACAAGCATGTTACACACAAAATACTGCAACATCAACGCAAACACCACACCTCACTGCATTCTAATCATTTTAGCATTTGTTCATGAGATTTTAATGATCGCCTTATTCAATGTGTGCATTTCAACTGATCACAGACTGGGAGTGGTGTTGACGCTGTGACGTTGTGCGATTCAGTGAACTTGTCGACTGAGAGGCAGTCAGTTGTTTGTTGTCCGTACGACAACCATTGACTACTTGTCAAGTGGTGGTTGACAGTGTGTATGTGTGTGTGTGTGCATGTGTGTGTGGGCGTGTGGGATGACGATACATCTGTTACAGTGTGTGTTTGATAGCGATGATGATTTCAGTTGTAGGGTAGGACGGTGTATGAGTGTCCCACCGACAAGACACATAGCCAAAGCGAGTCATTAGTAGAGACTGTAGATGGATGATGTGGATGCGGTGGAGCGACGTAGAGGAATGTGGACTGACCGCGAGTCGGTGTGCGTTGACTGATCGGACCCTCCGCTCCTATTCCATGCAATAGACAGAAGCAGTCAGTGATCCATCTGACGATCGATACTGACGTGCAATAGATGTGGAATGGTTCGGTGAGATTCGGAATTTCGTATGTCCACAAAATCCACACCCACGGCGGGACTCGAACCCGCAATCTTCTACTTAGGAGGCAGACGCCTTATCCATTAGGCCACGCGGGCGAATGTCAGTACGCTCACACATACACCTCGTCCCACACAACACCCAACTCCGACAAACACAAACACATACACATAACGCACAATTGTCACATACTCTACTATGTCACAAACATATACCACAGTAACACAACTATCACACATCACATACAATTACACATCAACTCTGATGACCAGCAAACCCACACTGACAACACCGAACTCGAATCACTGGCTGACAACAACCATGATAACGGGAAACCGGGACATTCAGCTGCAAACCACTCTCCACCTCACTCGACCAATCCACTGAGGAACATCAACACACACACACCTCATGACTCACTCATCCCACTCATTCATTCATTCATTCATTCATTCACTCACTCACTCACTCACTCCCTCGATCGCTCGTTTCTTCGTTCGACCACCCACCCACCCATACATACATACATACATACATACATACATACATACATACATACATACATGCACACACACACACACGAACACACACGAACACAATGACAAGTCAAGCACACTCGACGGTCAACGACCACATTCACGTCTATTCGCCTCACTTGGTCCGATGGTCTTGCAGTGTCGGTTGCTAGTTAAAGCCCACACAACTCATTCTAGGTTTCGGACAGACCAGTCTATTCATCCTTGTTGAGTCACATTTTGACCTTGTCATATATTCACTTATCAACCTTGACTGCTTTTATACGAGCGTCTGTGTGTGCACCGTCACATGTCTCTAACTAATTTTTCTTCGACTATAAATATCGATTCACGCTTGGCTAAATTGAGTTGGCTCATTCGCCTTCTCCGTTGCGCGTAATTTTGTTTTGCTTCGCTTTCCGATCAACGATTGTACGAAATATACCTATTCAAAAATCCATTATCCTATTTGACTTATTTCATCCCGTTATTCACCAACGTGATTTAAGTCGATGATTATATTCGAGGATCTAACTGGAGTCAGATATAGGGCCACTAAAGTTTCATCTCGCTCGGGGCATGCGCATAAATGGACGACTGATTGAATGATTGATTGATTGATCGATTGATTGATTGATTGATTGATTGACTGACTGACTGAATGAATGAATGAATGAATGAATGACTGCTCGACTAGATGATTGTGAGCGGATACACATTCACACATAACAGTCACAGAATCAGTATGCAACATGTCAGTACAAGCATGTTACACACAAAATACTGCAACATCAACGCAAACACCACACCTCACTGCATTCTAATCATTTTAGCATTTGTTCATGAGATTTTAATGATCGCCTTATTCAATGTGTGCATTTCAACTGATCACAGACTGGGAGTGGTGTTGACGCTGTGACGTTGTGCGATTCAGTGAACTTGTCGACTGAGAGGCAGTCAGTTGTTTGTTGTCCGTACGACAACCATTGACTACTTGTCAAGTGGTGGTTGACAGTGTGTATGTGTGTGTGTGTGTGCATGTGTGTGTGGGCGTGTGGGATGACGATACATCTGTTACAGTGTGTGTTTGATAGCGATGATGATTTCAGTTGTAGGGTAGGACGGTGTATGAGTGTCCCACCGACAAGACACATAGCCAAAGCGAGTCATTAGTAGAGACTGTAGATGGATGATGTGGATGCGGTGGAGCGACGTAGAGGAATGTGGACTGACCGCGAGTCGGTGTGCGTTGACTGATCGGACCCTCCGCTCCTATTCCATGCAATAGACAGAAGCAGTCAGTGATCCATCTGACGATCGATACTGACGTGCAATAGATGTGGAATGGTTCGGTGAGATTCGGAATTTCGTATGTCCACAAAATCCACACCCACGGCGGGACTCGAACCCGCAATCTTCTACTTAGGAGGCAGACGCCTTATCCATTAGGCCACGCGGGCGAATGTCAGTACGCTCACACATACACCTCGTCCCACACAACACCCAACTCCGACAAACACAAACACATACACATAACGCACAATTGTCACATACTCTACTATGTCACAAACATATACCACAGTAACACAACTATCACACATCACATACAATTACACATCAACTCTGATGACCAGCAAACCCACACTGACAACACCGAACTCGAATCACTGGCTGACAACAACCATGATAACGGGAAACCGGGACATTCAGCTGCAAACCACTCTCCACCTCACTCGACCAATCCACTGAGGAACATCAACACACACACACCTCATGACTCACTCATCCCACTCATTCATTCATTCATTCATTCATTCATTCACTCACTCACTCACTCACTCCCTCGATCGCTCGTTTCTTCGTTCGACCACCCACCCACCCATACATACATACATACATACATACATACATACATACATACATACATACATACATACATACATACATGCACACACACACACGAACACACACGAACACAATGACAAGTCAAGCACACTCGACGGTCAACGACCACATTCACGTCTATTCGCCTCACTTGGTCCGATGGTCTTGCAGTGTCGGTTGCTAGTTAAAGCCCACACAACTCATTCTAGGTTTCGGACAGACCAGTCTATTCATCCTTGTTGAGTCACATTTTGACCTTGTCATATATTCACTTATCAACCTTGACTGCTTTTATACGAGCGTCTGTGTGTGCACCGTCACATGTCTGTAACTAATTTTTCTTCGACTATAAATATCGATTCACGCTTGGCTAAATTGAGTTGGCTCATTCGCCTTCTCCGTTGCGCGTAATTTTGTTTTGCTTAGCTTTCCGATCAACGATTGTACGAAATATACCTATTCAAAAATCCATTATCCTATTTGACTTATTTCATCCCGTTATTCACCAACGTGATTTAAGTCGATGATTATATTCGAGGATCTAACTGGAATCAGATATAGGGCCAATAAAGTTTCATCTCGCTCGGGGCATGAGCATAAATGGACGACTGATTGAATGATTGATTGATTGATCGATTGATTGATTGATTGATTGACTGATTGAATGATTGACTGACTGACTGACTGACTGAATGAATGAATGAATGAATGAATGAATGACTGCTCGACTAGATGATTGTGAGCGGATACACATTCACACATAACAGTCACAGAATCAGTATGCAACATGTCAGTACAAGCATGTTACACACAAAATACTGCAACATCAACGCAAACACCACACCTCACTGCATTCTAATCATTTTAGCATTTGTTCATGAGATTTTAATGATCGCCTTATTCAATGTGTGCATTTCAACTGATCACAGACTGGGAGTGGTGTTGACGCTGTGACGTTGTGCGATTCAGTGAACTTGTCGACTGAGAGGCAGTCAGTTGTTTGTTGTCCGTACGACAACCATTGACTACTTGTCAAGTGGTGGTTGACAGTGTGTGTGTGTGTGTGCATGTGTGTGTGGGCGTGTGGGATGACGATACATCTGTTACAGTGTGTGTTTGATAGCGATGATGATTTCAGTTGTAGGGTAGGACGGTGTATGAGTGTCCCACCGACAAGACACATAGCCAAAGCGAGTCATTAGTAGAGACTGTAGATGGATGATGTGGATGCGGTGGAGCGACGTAGAGGAATGTGGACTGACCGCGAGTCGGTGTGCGTTGACTGATCGGACCCTCCGCTCCTATTCCATGCAATAGACAGAAGCAGTCAGTGATCCATCTGACGATCGATACTGACGTGCAATAGATGTGGAATGGTTCGGTGAGATTCGGAATTTCGTATGTCCACAAAATCCACACCCACGGCGGGACTCGAACCCGCAATCTTCTACTTAGGAGGCAGACGCCTTATCCATTAGGCCACGCGGGCGAATGTCAGCATGCTCACACATACACCTCGTCCCACACAACACCCAACTCCGACAAACACAAACACATACACATAACGCACAATTGTCACATACTCTACTATGTCACAAACATATACCACAGTAACACAACTATCACACATCACATACAATTACACATCAACTCTGATGACCAGCAAACCCACACTGACAACACCGAACTCGAATCACTGGCTGACAACAACCATGATAACGGGAAACCGGGACATTCAGCTGCAAACCACTCTCCATCCCACTCGACCAATCCACTGAGGAACATCAACACACACACCTCATGACTCACTCATCCCACTCATTCATTCATTCATTCACTCACTCACTCACTCACTCCCTCGATCGCTCGTTTCTTCGTTCGACCACCCACCCACCCATACATACATACATACATACATACATACATACATACATACATACATACATACATACATACATACATGCACACACACACACGAACACACACGAACACAATGACAAGTCAAGCACACTCGACGGTCAACGACCACATTCACGTCTATTCGCCTCACTTGGTCCGATGGTCTTGCAGTGTCGGTTGCTAGTTAAAGCCCACACAACTCATTCTAGGTTTCGGACAGACCAGTCTATTCATCCTTGTTGAGTCACATTTTGACCTTGTCATATATTCACTTATCAACCTTGACTGCTTTTATACGAGCGTCTGTGTGTGCACCGTCACATGTCTGTAACTAATTTTTCTTCGACTATAAATATCGATTCACGCTTGGCTAAATTGAGTTGGCTCATTCGCCTTCTCCGTTGCGCGTAATTTTGTTTTGCTTAGCTTTCCGATCAACGATTGTACGAAATATACCTATTCAAAAATCCATTATCCTATTTGACTTATTTCATCCCGTTATTCACCAACGTGATTTAAGTCGATGATTATATTCGAGGATCTAACTGGAATCAGATATAGGGCCAATAAAGTTTCATCTCGCTCGGGGCATGAGCATAAATGGACGACTGATTGATTGATTGATTGATTGATTGATTGATTGATTGATTGATTGATTGATTGATTGACTGACTGACTGACTGAATGAATGAATGAATGAATGAATGAATGACTGCTCGACTAGATGATTGTGAGCGGATACACATTCACACATAACAGTCACAGAATCAGTATGCAACATGTCAGTACAAGCATGTTACACACAAAATACTGCAACATCAACGCAAACACCACACCTCACTGCATTCTAATCATTTTAGCATTTGTTCATGAGATTTTAATGATCGCCTTATTCAATGTGTGCATTTCAACTGATCACAGACTGGGAGTGGTGTTGACGCTGTGACGTTGTGCGATTCAGTGAACTTGTCGACTGAGAGGCAGTCAGTTGTTTGTTGTCCGTACGACAACCATTGACTACTTGTCAAGTGGTGGTTGACAGTGTGTGTGTGTGTGTGTGCATGTGTGTGTGGGCGTGTGGGATGACGATACATCTGTTACAGTGTGTGTTTGATAGCGATGATGATTTCAGTTGTAGGGTAGGACGGTGTATGAGTGTCCCACCGACAAGACACATAGCCAAAGCGAGTCATTAGTAGAGACTGTAGATGGATGATGTGGATGCGGTGGAGCGACGTAGAGGAATGTGGACTGACCGCGAGTCGGTGTGCGTTGACTGATCGGACCCTCCGCTCCTATTCCATGCAATAGACAGAAGCAGTCAGTGATCCATCTGACGATCGATACTGACGTGCAATAGATGTGGAATGGTTCGGTGAGATTCGGAATTTCGTATGTCCACAAAATCCACACCCACGGCGGGACTCGAACCCGCAATCTTCTACTTAGGAGGCAGACGCCTTATCCATTAGGCCACGCGGGCGAATGTCAGCACGCTCACACATACACCTCGTCCCACACAACACCCAACTCCGACAAACACAAACACATACACATAACGCACAATTGTCACATACTCTACTATGTCACAAACATATACCACAGTAACACAACTATCACACATCACATACAATTACACATCAACTCTGATGACCAGCAAACCCACACTGACAACACCGAACTCGAATCACTGGCTGACAACAACCATGATAACGGGAAACCGGGACATTCAGCTGCAAACCACTCTCCATCCCACTCGACCAATCCACTGAGGAACATCAACACACACACCTCATGACTCACTCATCCCACTCATTCATTCATTCATTCATTCATTCATTCACTCACTCATTCACTCACTCACTCCCTCGATCGCTCGTTTCTTCGTTCGACCACCCACCCACCCATACATACATACATACATACATACATACATACATACATACATACATGCACACACACACACACGAACACACACGAACACAATGACAAGTCAAGCACACTCGACGGTCAACGACCACATTCACGTCTATTCGCCTCACTTGGTCCGATGGTCTTGCAGTGTCGGTTGCTAGTTAAAGCCCACACAACTCATTCTAGGTTTCGGACAGACCAGTCTATTCATCCTTGTTGAGTCACATTTTGACCTTGTCATATATTCACTTATCAACCTTGACTGCTTTTATACGAGCGTCTGTGTGTGCACCGTCACATGTCTCTAACTAATTTTTCTTCGACTATAAATATCGATTCACGCTTGGCTAAATTGAGTTGGCTCATTCGCCTTCTCCGTTGCGCGTAATTTTGTTTTGCTTCGCTTTCCGATCAACGATTGTACGAAATATACCTATTCAAAAATCCATTATCCTATTTGACTTATTTCATCCCGTTATTCACCAACGTGATTTAAGTCGATGATTATATTCGAGGATCTAACTGGAGTCAGATATAGGGCCAATAAAGTTTCATCTCGCTCGGGGCATGAGCATAAATGGACGACTGATTGAATGATTGATTGATTGATCGATCGATTGATTGATTGATTGATTGATTGATTGACTGACTGACTGACTGACTGAATGAATGAATGAATGAATGAATGAATGACTGCTCGACTAGATGATTGTGAGCGGATACACATTCACACATAACAGTCACAGAATCAGTATGCAACATGTCAGTACAAGCATGTTACACACAAAATACTGCAACATCAACGCAAACACCACACCTCACTGCATTCTAATCATTTTAGCATTTGTTCATGAGATTTTAATGATCGCCTTATTCAATGTGTGCATTTCAACTGATCACAGACTGGGAGTGGTGTTGACGCTGTGACGTTGTGCGATTCAGTGAACTTGTCGACTGAGAGGCAGTCAGTTGTTTGTTGTCCGTACGACAACCATTGACTACTTGTCAAGTGGTGGTTGACAGTGTGTGTGTGTGTGTGTGCATGTGTGTGTGGGCGTGTGGGATGACGATACATCTGTTACAGTGTGTGTTTGATAGCGATGATGATTTCAGTTGTAGGGTAGGACGGTGTATGAGTGTCCCACCGACAAGACACATAGCCAAAGCGAGTCATTAGTAGAGACTGTAGATGGATGATGTGGATGCGGTGGAGCGACGTAGAGGAATGTGGACTGACCGCGAGTCGGTGTGCGTTGACTGATCGGACCCTCCGCTCCTATTCCATGCAATAGACAGAAGCAGTCAGTGATCCATCTGACGATCGATACTGACGTGCAATAGATGTGGAATGGTTCGGTGAGATTCGGAATTTCGTATGTCCACAAAATCCACACCCACGGCGGGACTCGAACCCGCAATCTTCTACTTAGGAGGCAGACGCCTTATCCATTAGGCCACGCGGGCGAATGTCAGCACGCTCACACATACACCTCGTCCCACACAACACCCAACTCCGACAAACACAAACACATACACATAACGCACAATTGTCACATACTCTACTATGTCACAAACATATACCACAGTAACACAACTATCACACATCACATACAATTACACATCAACTCTGATGACCAGCAAACCCACACTGACAACACCGAACTCGAATCACTGGCTGACAACAACCATGATAACGGGAAACCGGGACATTCAGCTGCAAACCACTCTCCATCCCACTCGACCAATCCACTGAGGAACATCAACACACACACCTCATGACTCACTCATCCCACTCATTCATTCATTCATTCATTCATTCATTCATTCACTCACTCACTCACTCACTCCCTCGATCGCTCGTTTCTTCGTTCGACCACCCACCCACCCATACATACATACATACATACATACATACATACATACATACATACATACATGCACACACACACACGAACACACACGAACACAATGACAAGTCAAGCACACTCGACGGTCAACGACCACATTCACGTCTATTCGCCTCACTTGGTCCGATGGTCTTGCAGTGTCGGTTGCTAGTTAAAGCCCACACAACTCATTCTAGGTTTCGGACAGACCAGTCTATTCATCCTTGTTGAGTCACATTTTGACCTTGTCATATATTCACTTATCAACCTTGACTGCTTTTATACGAGCGTCTGTGTGTGCACCGTCACATGTCTGTAACTAATTTTTCTTCGACTATAAATATCGATTCACGCTTGGCTAAATTGAGTTGGCTCATTCGCCTTCTCCGTTGCGCGTAATTTTGTTTTGCTTCGCTTTCCGATCAACGATTGTACGAAATATACCTATTCAAAAATCCATTATCCTATTTGACTTATTTCATCCCGTTATTCACCAACGTGATTTAAGTCGATGATTATATTCGAGGATCTAACTGGAGTCAGATATAGGGCCAATAAAGTTTCATCTCGCTCGGGGCATGAGCATAAATGGACGACTGATTGAATGATTGATTGATTGATTGATTGATTGATTGATTGACTGACTGACTGACTGACTGAATGAATGAATGAATGAATGAATGACTGCTCGACTAGATGATTGTGAGCGGATACACATTCACACATAACAGTCACAGAATCAGTATGCAACATGTCAGTACAAGCATGTTACACACAAAATACTGCAACATCAACGCAAACACCACACCTCACTGCATTCTAATCATTTTAGCATTTGTTCATGAGATTTTAATGATCGCCTTATTCAATGTGTGCATTTCAACTGATCACAGACTGGGAGTGGTGTTGACGCTGTGACGTTGTGCGATTCAGTGAACTTGTCGACTGAGAGGCAGTCAGTTGTTTGTTGTCCGTACGACAACCATTGACTACTTGTCAAGTGGTGGTTGACAGTGTGTGTGTGTGTGCATGTGTGTGTGGGCGTGTGGGATGACGATACATCTGTTACAGTGTGTGTTTGATAGCGATGATGATTTCAGTTGTAGGGTAGGACGGTGTATGAGTGTCCCACCGACAAGACACATAGCCAAAGCGAGTCATTAGTAGAGACTGTAGATGGATGATGTGGATGCGGTGGAGCGACGTAGAGGAATGTGGACTGACCGCGAGTCGGTGTGCGTTGACTGATCGGACCCTCCGCTCCTATTCCATGCAATAGACAGAAGCAGTCAGTGATCCATCTGACGATCGATACTGACGTGCAATAGATGTGGAATGGTTCGGTGAGATTCGGAATTTCGTATGTCCACAAAATCCACACCCACGGCGGGACTCGAACCCGCAATCTTCTACTTAGGAGGCAGACGCCTTATCCATTAGGCCACGCGGGCGAATGTCAGTACGCTCACACATACACCTCGTCCCACACAACACCCAACTCCGACAAACACAAACACATACACATAACGCACAATTGTCACATACTCTACTATGTCACAAACATATACCACAGTAACACAACTATCACACATCACATACAATTACACATCAACTCTGATGACCAGCAAACCCACACTGACAACACCGAACTCGAATCACTGGCTGACAACAACCATGATAACGGGAAACCGGGACATTCAGCTGCAAACCACTCTCCATCCCACTCGAGGAATTTATTATCGTTTTTTTTGCTCAAGTGTAGTTTGTGCGGATCGCTTCAGAACTATTTTGTGCATTGATGTATTGTCAGAACCGTGATATCCCATGCTCGTTTTCATTCCTATTTGAACTTCAACACTTGATACGTCTACATCTAGCTGACAAGTGCTAAATAGGACGAAACGCGATTCCTGTTTTTTCTATGCTAGCCACTTTCCATCTATGCCTAATAACCTAATGACATGTTTCGATTATGTGTTTGGCAATAATGTATGATGATTGTGTATCCTCTACTCTCATCGGGTCATTCGATTCTATTATTTTCTTCAGTCATTTAGGTACATGTTCAGAAATCCTAACTTTGAGATCATGATTATTCCTCCCTATGTATGTGTGACCACACAAACACATTTAAAGTAGTCAACTCAGCGGGGTGTGATGCAATCCTTTTCATGTCTTTTAGGTTATAAATGAAGCATAAACTTTGTTCTTTCCTTGATAATGGCCTATGCTGAGGCTACTTGAGTCATCTCTATATGGTTAAGTGATTCAGACAGTATTAGAGCAACTCCTTCTCGTGACTGGTGTACAGCAGCATCTCTCCCGTAGTTAGCCTTTGATGTCCAGCTTGGATCCAATCGGTTTCGTTGATTCCCAGTACCGCCAATTTGTATCTCCTCATTTCCGTTGCTATTTGATTGGTCTTGCCGGTCTCCCACATTGTCGGGACGTTCCATGTACCTATAAAAATTGTTACTCTGGTTGTTAGAAGGGGCATCGGCCTCGTGATTTCCGAAGAAACTCGGCTTTCACCATGAGGCGTCATATTTCTTCCAAATGAAGACCTTCTAACTCCCAGGACAGAATTTAAATGGTTTGAATTATTTTTATGGTTAGTTTTGTACGGGATGGGTTCGCTAACCCCATGCTCAACCGTCCTCCTTTACCCGGACTTGGGACCGGCAGTAACTGTGGAAGAACTTAAATCGGAGTTACGGTGTTTTAGACAGGCTTTTTTCTCTGTCAAGGCTATACTAAGTCTCATAGTACCATGATTTTTATGAATTTAAGGGGATAGCCATTTTCCATCAGTGTTTTATTTAACAACCTTACATCACCATCATCATTATCATCATTTGCGTCATTTATGCAAATACGATCACCCCTGTTGAATAGGCACGTTATCGAACCCCATTTGTATTGCACAGTGCAGTAACTATAAGGACTAAGGTATTCACCTGTCCACGTTGGTTTTCTAAAAATCAATCGTTTGACTGAGCCATCTTCTCGTTTACTTATAAGCATATCTCAGAAGGGAAGTTGGTTGTTCTTCTCGTCTTAGCATGTAAGACTGATGTGACTTTGGATAGTGTTAATTTTATCCAACAAACACTTCATATCCTCCTTTCTTTCATAGACAATTAAGTTATCATCCATATATCTCTTATAAAGTGGCATGTTTTCGATTAGGTCTTCAGTCAGATTTTCAACTTATGCCATGAACAGATCTTCTAATAATGGTTCTAACGAACTACCCATAGCAACCAAGTTAATTTGGCAAATGATAACCATTCCGGCTCCTTTATCAGACTTTAACAAGACAATATCAAGATTTATTCGTAGTTCTTTTAGTGATCTACCATGATAAGAAGTTAATATGGTTCTCTGATTTGATCCAGTTTAGCTTTACATTAACTTTGGTTATTTAAAGACTTAGGGATTTGACTAACCAGTTGCTGATGTAGATCTTCAAATTGGGCATTTATCTCCAAATCAAGCATTTACGTTATAGGGACCAAGAAATTATAATCAAATGACGTACTTATCAGGATGAATTGGCAATGTTCATAACAAGTATATATATATGATCAGATTGTACACAATGTATTGAGTTAACATAAAATAACTATTAAGTTTGTTAATATCCTCTGTACTTATTCTCTTCCTATCAACTTTCTTTTTGTGCATTATTTCATACTACTTATTGATATTCAGTAGACAGTTTTATTCCGAGCAATTTCTTCGCGATTCAAATCTTTGTTTCCACTCAATGCTAACCATATTGTTTACTTTTGGTTTCGTTTTTACTTGTTGATAAACTATTATCAAGATTAAACTGTCATTTGCACCATCATATGTTGTAATTATTCTTTAGGTTACTATGACAGGGAGCTTATTTTCCATCAAACTTACAGATGCACTAAGCGCTACAGATACACTACAAGTTGAGGTTTGTAACTAGTTTCTATCTGTTCTTTAATAAAGAACAGCTTTTTAGACAAATCACTGTTTTGTGAAATTCGATTTCGCGTGTATCTCAACTATGTGATTAGATGATTTGATAGATTCAACAATAACTATGGTAAAAATTTCTGAAATAATAACCAGACACTTGTGAACGTACACAAACCAGATCTTGATTTTACTTTACACAAACTTTCAAATACTTTCATTATACTATTTAATTAATAGTTGATGTGTTGCCGTAATAGAACCAGCGATGATATCCTACTTAGTTTCAATAGTTGAGATCATGAGTCAATTGAAGCTAGACTACCATGGGAAACCTGAGAGCACTGGACAGTCGTTTCGTCTTATTGTGGGACTTCTAAGTAGTGAGTATCCACGATCCCGTGGATTGGCTGAAGTTAGATATTAACACCGTTAGATACCGGCCCAGTGGCCTAGTGGTTAAGCGTTTGCGCGTCAGACTGGTAGGTCCTGGGTTCAATATCTCGCGGGGGGAGGGGTCGCGAATGCGCACTGCTGAAGAGTCCTATGTTAGGACGAAACGGCCGTCCAGTGCTGCCAGGTTTTCCATGGTTGTTTAGCTTCAACTGACTCATCATTTTAACTATTGAAATTAATAAAATCCCCACAAAACCCCTTTGAACATTACTTTTACTTAACTGGAAAAAATGCATAGTTTGACATGATTATATTACCTGTCATTTGTAAATTTAAGGCAAATTTTTATTCCAGCAATTTTACTATCTTTCATTCTCATGATATATACATATATTTGTCAGTATAAAATTGAATGGTTCACGATTGTTATCTGATTTTAAAAGTTTTTTTCAAACGGTAATTTTATGCAATGAATTAGATCAGATTCAGACGTAAAGGCAAAGATTGGCAAATAAAGGGCCACATTCTTACAATTGAGGAACATATGCAACTCAAAACAACTGTCTGTCAATCAATATCAACGTCAGAATCTTCAATACCAAACGTCAAAGCAGTTCTACTATACGGAGTTGAAACTTGGAGAACGTATGATACTCAATATCCATTATCCGGATACCGTCAGGAACAGAGTACTTTGAGAGAGAAAAAATCAACTTAGAGTTAAATAAGAAATTAAGAAAAGATGTTTGAGGTGGATATAACATACATTGAGGAAGTCATCAAACTGTATCACGAGGCAATCTCTAATATGAAATCGTGAAGGGAAACAGAAAAGAGGAAAGTCAAAGTACAGATTACGTCAGGAATTGGAAGCAGATATGAAAAGAATGAATGGCAACTGTAAAGACCTGGAAAGGATTGCTAAAAACAGGGTTGGATGGAAAGTGCATATGGGCGGCTTATACTCTACCACAAGGAGTAACAGGCGTAAGTAAGTAGGTAATTAGGATATTGATTAGTTTATAACCTACTTATTATATACATAGTAACGTGAGTAATCAACTCATATTTATTGAGTCATAAATAAATACAACTCATAATATACTCATTTTGAATAGTGTTCATAGTATTTAAGGGGGTGTTAAACTTTATTTCCCTTTTCTTCTCTCTTGATTAAATAAATAACTTTCCCTTAGATACTAGGTTCTACTATATTGATTATTGATAATTAATAGCATTTCCAGTATTGATTGATTTCCTGTGAATATCGGTTTTTCTAGACAGTTATGAGATCATATGAATACAATTCTGAATTCAATATGATTGTCTTGTTAAATGATAGATTTTTTAAACTAATTACAACTTTATAATCAAAGGTGGATAGTGGCTAGTAATGGAATCTAGGAAGCGCGTTATTTCCTACTCGAGACTTGTCAACTGGATGTACCTGCATTTCAGGGTTGATATCCATTCTGGGACTCAAACCCAGTATTGTTTCATTCAAATACCATCGTGTTATTCACTTAGCTACTGTGTCCTGATATCCATTTGCTTGTGCAATAGAGTGAAGTTTAAATTCATATGGTATTGTTTTACTTGAATCTTATCATTGATGTTTAGGACTGTAATTGTTCAGTCTCTTATTGACATATGTGCATCATGTTCAGACTGCCTTGATATTGCCTTAATTGTTGTATCCCGATGAGAATAATGAATGGTATCTGTTGGGATCCATTTATGGATCAATACTATGCGCATATTTTTATCTTATCATTGTTAAGTATCTAAACTATTCATATTCGTGTTCCTCTTATTATCAGCTTTATTTTGATCTATGAACTATTATTATACGATTTACCATTCTTGAGTTATGCCCTATCTATTGATTACTATCTCCCTCATTCACAGCCACATTTGGCTAATTCTTGCACAAATGTTGTTTCCTATTTTATTGGTACGTTATGGTCTGTCTGGTTGATATATAAACCGAATATGTTTGAAATATAATGATTCATATCTCCGAGTCTGAGACTTGTGTTCTGGACTCAACTGGCTGGGCTAGACAGGGAAGTAGGACCAGTCAGTACTCAAAGCTGCTCGCTCGTATTTGATGCGTCACTGTTTCAATCGATAATTTGTTGCCGCTCTCTAATAGGTGGATCACAAAATATAACATTAATTCATAAGCATTCTAAGTAAAGATGGATAATTACAGGTATTTCTGTAAAAGAAACATTCATAATTATCTTTTAGATCTAATCCATTATTTTGTTTTACACAATTTCCACCTGAATACTAATCGTGTTTTGTAAGCATCATTTAATTTGTATAGGCTATCTGTCACTGATAGAACTCGATTGAGGTACTGTTTTATATAACTAAGCACTAGACATCTAGTTACCATATGTATACAACATCATAATAGTTCCCACTGACAGGATCACCTGAGATCAAACGGTATGTTTCGAATGTATATCAGTAAGTGTATAACAACTAGAGTACCACCTGATGGTATAAATTCCTAAAGTCAGTTACTTCTTGACATCATTAAAATATCATGGATTCGTTCATTTTAGATAACTATTGAGGAGTCTCATACTTGTACGAAATAACCCCTACTACCCAATGGTTTCTAATGATGTCATTGTATGGTGGATATCATCTAGAAACTGGTCATATTTATGGAAAATCAATTATTTCTTTTGAAATAAAACCTATAAATGTGAATCAATTAAATTAACACCTATTATCTCACTGTGATGTGTTTATATGTGGAAGGTTTAATTGACAGTTTCTTGATAATCTAAACTGAAATAGTTTAAAGACATTGTTGACACGGTTTCATTTAATCACAATTGAATGATCACTGGTGGTGACCAATGTCATGCGTGTCTAATCCTTATTATTAGTGCAGATCGAATGTTATCAACCATATTGCAATGTGGCCACCAGTCTAGGTGACTCGACACTGCAAACACCACTGTGAGATTAGATGGTGGTTGGCACTCGTCAGTAAGGTGTACCTGTATTATTGAGGGAACTAGTGCCTCCTGACGGTAGCGATCCCACGTCACCCAGCTTCACAGTCAGAGACGTTACCACTGAGCTATCCGGGATAGAATCCGCTAGGAAGCACCAGTTCCCTCAAAGATTACAGGTACACCTTGCTGACGAGTGCCAAGTAGCACGAAACCCGGTTCCAGGGATTCCTGTCGATTACCTCCGACCACTATCTATGGTTCCATTTAGTTTATCAACTGTATCGATTCCATATTGAACTAATCCAAAACATGAATGTTAGAGGATTCTTAATACAAAAAGATTTTAGTTAGATAACCATTGAAAATCGAGAAGCGTTGAAAAACTCTTTCTTTCTAGTATAAGATTTCACATTAGCATATATCCAAAATATCATCCTGGATCGGATCGATAGTTTTATCTTTCATCAGGGCAATAAACCATTAGATCAATGAGTTGAAATCTATTCCAATCAATTTGTAGTATTGTACTACCAACATGATGATATTTTCCTTGTACTATGGTTTCTCACTAGAGCTTCGGAAATAAAGAATTATCAGACTGACGTTAAATGATAATAATCCCATTGTATGGTGCGAAATATTTCATGTTTCCGAAAATGATTGACTTCCTGTTATAATGATTGAATTTTCTTCGTCTACACGAATGAGACGCTGATTTGCCTTAGATGAATATATACACTAGATACACTTTCCAGTGTCTATTCTACAGGACGTCAACACAACTCAGATCAAGATCACCTGATTAGCCTGACTAGAACCTGAGTATAAACCCAAACCGAAAACCGACAACAATCATAGTGATAATAAGGGTAAGAGAATATGTAACTGATGTAGTACCTGTCAGACTATCTATTAGTCTGACTAAACAAACAACCAATCATTAATATCTTCGTCTACACATCACACGAGACTGATAGGTCCTGGGCTCGGATCGCGCAAGGCGGGATCATGGATATGCACTGCCATGGAGGAGTTCCAGAATAGGACGAAACGGACATCGAGTGCTTTCAGGTTTTTCATAGTGGTTCAGCTTCAATTGACTCATCTTCTCAACTATTGAAATTACTATAATATCCACAAAAAACCCCTTCTGACTTCTAATCTTGTTCATTTACAGAAAAAAAGCATTTAACTCATTGAAAACATGAGTTACACTACAATTGAAAGTTGATTTCCTTAGTCAACCAAACATTATGATGTGTCTCTAACAGTCATTCATTACAAGCGAATTCAAACAACGTAGCTCAGTTCCTACGATGATGAGATAGGATAATTGAAAGAGGTAAGAATAGACTATAATCAATATTACGTCATTTAAATCACATTCATGAAGTTTAGTAAGATAAACAGAATAGTTATAAAAATGGTTTTAAACTGATCAAAAGAATAAACATGTACACATTAATCATTATGAATATTGTAATAGGAAAGTCTTCAATATCATAGACATATGATTGTAGCGAATGAAAATTAATCAGAATGTTACATGAAAATATGAATAGTTGAGATCATGTGTCAATTGAAGCTACACCACCACCACCACCACCACCATGGAAAACCTGGAAACAATCGACAGACATTTCGTACTATTGTGCGACTCCTCCATGGCACTGCGCTGCCATGATCCTGACTAGCGAGATTCGATTCCAGAACCTATCGATCTCTCTTATGAATGCTTAACTTCTAGTCCACTGAGCCGGCATCCAATGGTGTAAATAATCATATCGTTTCATAGAATAACAGATTAACATGGGTTAAGCTCAAACGGATTCAAGAAAATGAAAGAAAGAAAGAAACGAGAGATTTCTTCCTATCAAATATATGAAATGAGATATGATGTAATTGAATGATCAGATTTATCATTGTATCTCTTTAAATTCATATGGTTTTAGTTTTAAAAATAGTTAACACGTGATATCAACATCGTGTTCACTATGTAACAGATGACAATGAATGGGCATGTTGGAAACAAGTGAATGCTTTGATGCAAACATACTTATATACTTATGTCTGTTACCCATCATCAAGGAGCATAGGCTACCCACCAGTATTCTCTAGCAAACCCAGTCCTCAACAATCATATTCGTGTTCCTGTAATCATCAGATTTATTTTGACCCATAGACTATTATTACACCATTTATCATTGTTCAGTTATGCCTAGTCTATCAATCACTATCTCCCTCATTCACAACCACTTTCGGTTACTATCTTGTATAAATGTTATTTTCTATTTTATGACACGATGTGGTGTGTTTGATTTATATATACACACAATATGTTTGACACATGTAAAATTCATAACGCGATGACTGGACTGTAACAGACAGGATTAGTCAGGAAGTAGGACTGGTAACGACTCTAGACTAGTCATACGGGTTTTCATGCGTCATTGGTCCGATCGATGAATTATTGTTTTCTAATTGGCGGTATCATCATCTTATACATTAACAGGGCACACAGGTCACAAATTATAATGACTAGATTCTTGTTAAATAGTTTGAACATTTTATGTTCGACTCAAAATGTGACATTTTTGATGTTTTTTGTTTTATAAAAACGTTTTTCTATGCATAATTGTTAAAAAGTCGTAGAAAAACTAAGAGAGGAAAACATTTACAATTGATTGATCACTGGGTGATGATCAATGTCATGTCTGTACAGATCGAATCTTATCGACCACGTTGTAATATGGCTACCAGTCTAGGTGACTCGACACTAGGATCATATGGAGATAAAATGGTATTAATCAAGTATTCTCCAATAAAATATTGTTGTAAACCATACTATTTCAATGAAATATTCAGTGTTTTGTCGTTACCAATATTGTTCATTAAACGGGCCCAAAATGCTCTGGTATAATCGAGGGTGGAGAGAGTTCGCTATCCCTCTAGAAATGCTCTCATATGACCACATGGTCCTGTTCATTGCGTTGTCGTGACGAGAGGGTTGTTTAAAAAATTGAGAGGACGAAAACCGAATGTTCGGAGCTCTAATCAGGTTGATAGACACAGAGGATCCATCTAAGGAAGTTGGAAAACCCTGATTCCAAACCAAACACGTATGAATCAATTGTTAGTCACCGGCTACCATAAGACTGCATCTTCTGATATTGTTCCACGACGTTGTGAATCAGATGTTTAGGTCTAAGGTTCGAAGAATTTCCCACTAAGACAATCACCTGCTTCGTTTTAGGCACCTGAGCAGTATCCCAACTCTCATACATATCAATGATAACTATTACTGATTTCATTATTATTAAGTGACGCATATATATATTTGATGCCTCCTTGTAACAATAATTATGTAATCAAATAAATAAATAATTAAAAACACTCAATATACATCATTTAAAACTTTTATACATAAACTAAATCAATTAAACTCACTTTGTATTGTTTTACTGGAATCTTCCCATTGATGTTTAGGACTGAAATTGATCAGTCTCTCATATTGGCATATGTGTATACTGTGAGTATTCCCTCGATATTACCTTAATTTACATGCATTATAAGCCAAGATGGATAGTGGCTAGCAGTGGAATCCAGTTTGACGCACGTTTCATCCTATATGGGGCTCGTCAGCTGGATGTACCTGCATCTCAGAGTTGATGTTCACTCTGGGACTCGAACCCAGTACCGTCCGCTTCAAACGCCATTGCGTTATCCACTCAGCTACGAAACGCGCGTCCTGCATTTCACTGCTAGCCACTATCCATCTTCGCTTATAAATCAATTCAACTTTCTATTGGTTAACATGGGTCAAGGTGAAATATGATCATTATTGATTATAGAAATCAGATTATTGATTGATTATAATGAATAAATAAAATCTATACAAAAAAAATCAATATTTTTTTCTGTATGTTTTATCGAAAAAAATTTTTTTTAGTTTTAAATTATCATTTATATGATCAATACTGATTTGTATATTATAGCCCTAATTATATTGATTATGTAATAATAGATGATTAATTGATTACATAATCATTCAAGTGAAAAATAAAAAAAAAAGTGGGCAATTCAATTTTTTTTTTATCAAAATGGATTTTGTGGAGATTTTTAATCATTTCAATCGTTGAAATCATGAGCCAATTGAAGCTAGACCAACACCATGGAAAACCTGAGAGCATTGGAGGGCCGTTTCGAATCTCGCAGAGGGTGGGGTCGGATTATGGACGGCACTATTGTGGATGAGTCCCATACTAGGACGAAACGGTCGTTCAGTACTTTCAGGTTTTCCATGGTGGTGGTCTAGTTTTAATTGACTCATGATTTCAACTATTGAAATTCAATTGTTTGTTGTTTTTTTTTGTAGATCAGTAGTGTGAACTTATAAGAGAATTAGGTCAAAAGTCATGAAATTGATTGATATTATGAATCGATTGATGCTAAACAACCATTAAAAATCTGGAAGCATTAGACGGTTGTTTTGTCATATTATGAGACTCTTCAGCAGTGTGCATCTATGCTTCTAGGTGGGATCGAATCCATCAGGTAGCGCCAGTTCCCTCAAAGATTACAGGTACACCTTGCTGACGAGTGCCAAGTAGTACGAAACTCGGGTCCAGGGTTTCCTGTAGACTATCTCCAACCACCATCTAATCTTACAATAGTGCCCGCAGTATCGAGTCATCTAGACTGGTGGCCACATTGCAATATGGTCAAAAGCATTCGATCTGCAGTAATAATAAGGACTAGACACGCATGACATTGATCACCACCCAGTGATCAATCAATTGTATTCTAGGTCAGTGTTATGTTCATTACTTGATTAACACACAATACGGTATACAACTCTGGCAGTCAAATGTATAGAACCCCCACAGTTGCAAAATTAGAAGACAGAAGATAGTTGAAAAAGTGATTGTTAGATAAGAAACGAAATGTACAGGAAATCATGGGTATTTATAGATATTAGCGTTTGTTATAACATCATTTTAATTGAGCCAATCCACAAGGGGGTTAAGTTATGCTACTGTCCAATCATAGCATACGACATTGATATTCTAGAAAGCTCAATCATGTTCTGATTAGATGGAAACTCTTTGAATTTATTTAAGGTGTCTGAAGCCTTGTTCGTAATTCTCGGAATCCATCCTAACAGTTAGAGTGATATTTACTCTTCTATCCATGATCTCGCTCTCAGGATTCGAACCCTCTAGAACCTTTAGAACACTGAACCGGATTTAATATTACTATATGAGTTATTCATGTGATTACCTGGACATTTCTATATCATTTTAACATTCCAATATAAGTTAATACAAATGAACCGTTGACATATCTAATCATGAACTAAGGGAATCAGTTGTTTTCTATGTAAATTAATTAGAATTTGTTAAGATATCCTAATAGTTGATTTGATTGATTCTTTCAACTTACTATTTCTATTATCCGATAGTATAGTGTTAGGTGGATAAGTATCAATAACTTTGGAAGCTTAATTACTTGATAGGATTATACATATATGTACCGAACCTATATCCATCTAATGGTGTTAATGTCTAACCTCAACCAATACACGAAGTTGTGCTACCATTTTCCATTGTACTGAGGTAGATACCTGTCTCTACCCGACACAGATTAGTTCCATTGGTCACAGCTTCATGATCTCTATCAAAACTTAATAATTTCCAACAATCCCTAAACTGATATTTATATTTCTGTTAGATAAACTGAATGTTTGCAAAAAATTTCATTCCATAAGATAGTAGATGAAATGTGTTCTTAATATTATTATACTGTGGTGGGTGCTACTTATATCCACATCAGTAGTATAGAATGTTTGGTAGTAGAAGGTTGAGAAGATCGAGTAGGAAAGAACGGGAACAGAAGACTATTGGTATGGAAATACAGGAATAATGAAGTCTTAAACAATTAGTGAACATTTTACAAATGAAGTATTAGAATATGATTGTTTTCTATTGACTCTGTAAGCAAAGATGTATAGTAGCTAGCAGTGGAATCCAGGGTGCGTGTTTCGTACGTAGTTGAGACTTGTTAGCTGGATTTATCTGCATCCCATAGTTGATATCCATTCTGGGACTTGAACTCAATGCATATAGAACGAAATGCTCATCCTGGATTCCACTGCTAGCCACTATCTATCTTTGCTTAAAATGCTTGTGACTTAACGCTATATCGAGGCAATACACACAAGATACACATATGCTAACAAGAGACTGATCAATTGCAGTCTTAAATAACAATCGGAAGATATAATTCAAACAACACCAAGTGAATTAAACTGTATAATTTTGTGCTAAATGTAATCGGTTGGCATCACCTGACTACTGGTTCATTAAAATATCATTTCTTATATGTATATGAGATGGTGGAGAAGATTTGTAGCTCAGGTGGATGATTTTGATGGAGTTTTGTTCTCTGAGCTGGATGGTTTGGTCAATAAGAACCAATCAACATCGAGGTGCACAGAACAAGCTGTGAAACGCATATGGAGAAATTCGAACACTTCACTTCTATCTGAAGTTTGTGCTGATGATGTCGTTCAGAAGAACGATGAAAGCTCCACGACCAAACCATCCAGCTCAGAGAACAAAACTCCATCAAAAAAATATATGTATATGTTTTTCTTAAATGATCATTATCATATTACATAACTAATTTAATTAAACAAGAAACATAAGGTATCTTTCTGTTAATAAAAATGAACAGAATAAAGAAACTTGTGATTTATACTTATATTTGATTTGATATGATCATGTTGTTTAATGATAAACAATAAACTGTTTCATATTTGGTTGATCACTGGGTGGTGATCAATGTCATGTGTGTCAAATACTTCTTCTTAGTGCAGATCGAATGCTATCGAACAAGTTGAAGTGTGGCCTTTAATCTAGGTGACTTGACACTGTGTGCACTATGTTGAGATAAGATGGTGGTTGGAGGTAGTTAACAGGAAACTCTAGAACCAGGGTTTCGTGCTACTTGGCACTCGTCAGTAAGGTGTACCTGTAATCTTTGAGGGAACTGGTGCTTCCTCATGGAAGCGATCCCATGTCATCCAGCTTCACAGTTAGAGACATTACCACTGGGATATCTGGAGGACGTCCGACCTCCTATATGACTGAGATGTAATCACCATTGATTGATCACTGGGTGGCGACCCGGACAGCACGGTGGTCTCTAACTAATTGGCATAGGATTAAATCCGTCAGGAAGCCCCAGTTCCCTCAAGATTACATGTACGCCTTGCTAACGAGTGTCAAGTAGCACGTAACCTGGGTCCAGGGTTCCCTGTTGACTACCTCTAACCACCATCTTAATATGCTGTTTCGTTTATTGTTATATCTTGTGGCCTTTGTACCCTGTTAATGTATAAGATGATGATACCGCCAATTAGAAAACAATAATTCATCGATCGGACCAATGACGCATAACAACCCGTACGAGTAGTCTAGAGTCGTTACCAGTCCTACTTCCTGACTAATCCTGTCTGTTACAGTCCAGTCATCACGTTATGAATTTTACATGTGTCAAACATATTGTGTGTATATATAAATCAAACACACCACATCGTCTCATAAAATAGAAAATAACATTTGTGCAAGATAGTAACCGAAAGTGGTTGTGAATGTGGGAGATAGTGATTGATAGACTAGGCATAACTGAACAATGATAAATGGTGTAATAATAGTCTATGGGTCAAAATAAATCTGATGATTACAGGAACACGAATATGATTGTTGAGGACTGGGTTTGCTAGAGAATACTGGTGGGTAGCCTATGCTCCTTGATGATGGGTAACAGACATAAGTATATAAGTATGTTTGCATCAAAGCATTCACTTGTTTCCAACATGCCCATTCATTGTCATCTGTTACATAGTGAACACGATGTTGATATCAGTGTTAACTATTTTTAAAACTAAAACCATATGAATTTAAAGGGAAACAATTATAAATCTGACCATTTAAATGCATCATATCTCATTTCATATATTTGATAGGAAGAAATCTCTTCTTTCTTTCTTTCTTTCTTTCATTTTCTTGAATCCGTTTGAGCTTAACCCATGTTAATCTGTTATTCTATGAAACGATATGATTATTTACACCATTGGATGCCGGCTCAGTGGACTAGAAGTTAAGCATTCATAAGAGAGATCGATAGGTTCTGGAATCGAATCTCGCTAGTCAGGATCATGGCAGCGCAGTGCCATGGAGGTGTCCCACAATAGTACGAAATGCCTGTCCATTGTTTCCAGGTTTTCCATGGTGGTGGTGGTGTAGCTTCAATTGACACATCATCTCAACTATTGATATTTTCATGTAACATTCTGATTAATTTTCATTCGCTACAATCATATCTTTATGATATTGAAGACTTTCCTACTACAATATTCATAATGATTAATGTGTACATGTTTATTCTTTTGTTCAGTTTAAAACCATTTTCATAACTATTCTGTTTATCTTACTAAACTTCATGAATGTGATTTAAATGACGTAATATTGATTGCCACTATTGTTTCTAAGCCATAAGGGTTTGAAGAGATACAATGAAATTGAATGAATATGATATATATATATATATATGTTGTTTATGCATTGATCAAATTTCATGGTTGAATTCATCAGTTGATCTGAGCTAGTTCACCATTAAAAATCTGGGATTATTGGACAGTCATTTCATTCTAGTAATGAAATCCTCAACAGTGCACATCTATGATCACGCACGTGAGGCTCGAACCAAGGACTTTCGGCTGCACACACAAACACTGAGGCTCTAGATCATTGAACCAGCATTCAACAGTGTTAATGTTTAACTTCACTCAACTCATGATCTTGTACTACCCTTCAACCATTATCTCTACTTGACACGATTTCAACTCCATTAGTCGTCTAATGCTTTTTAGTTATTAATGATAATCTAACTTTTATCGACTCATGAATTCAACTATAATCTCCATAAAATCCCTATTCTTGAATAATCAGTTTTATCTTGTAAATGATCTTCATTCTTTCTTGGTTAATACTTATGTTCACTGATCTCTGATTGATGGTATCGTTGTGTTATACAATAAATAGGGTATACAGGTTCACATAACTGATAATAATTACCATTTGTATTATTGATTGAACAATGAGACAAGAATGTCATCAATCATATGATATAACCTTTTGAATAATAATAGAAAGCCAACTATGTTATTACTATACCGATATTGATTGATACATTATCTGAATACATAAATTCTTATATTAATATTAATTCAATAGTTCATATTATGTAAATAAGAACAAGAGTTAGAGTGTAATTCACTATGAATAAATCAATAACCGATTGTATACTATTGATTAATTATTGTTGTATCACTAAATTATCACAATGAACAGTGACTGATCAAAGGGATTACAAGATCTTATCTTTGATTCAATTCATAAACTCATCAATGTGGAAAGAAATGAACAAAGAGTAATCTCTCTCATTCATTCACTCACTCACTCACGTTTATCGATGTATCTATCTATCTATCTATCTATCTATCTATCTATCTATCTATCTATCTATCTATCTATCTATCTATCTATCTATCTATCTATCTATCTATCTATCTATCTATCTATCTATCTATCTATCTATCTATCTATCTATCTATCCACACATCTATCTATCTATCTATCTATCTATCTATCTATCTATCTATCTATCTATCCACACATCTATCTATCTATCTATCTATCTATACTGCATATATACTTACATGCATACATATATCAATGTGAATACGTAGTTGATCTGAAAAATGTGATGTATTCGCGCTATATATTTCGAACAATTTGGTCACACATATACATGTCAGAATATTTTATATGAAGGTTCATATAGAAAGAAATTGTCGCATTATTCTAGACCATAAAATGACTTAAAGATTACCAGGGTATATTCAAGGTTAAAACAAATTGTTTTTGTATACATAGGGGAAGGGGAGTAAATTTACGAATAACCAAGGCTTTAATAAACCTGAGAATTCGTCCTTGACAATTTACATACAATGTTTTAAAAGTTGTATTGATGCCAATTTTGTGCCCCATTTCAATTATATGTTTCGGCATTGATGAACCTGGTTTACTACCTCCCACATTGATCGGATCATTTGATACACATTGATTTTGAAACCATTTAGGTACATGTTCATTGACCCTTGATTGAATTATTCGATTACTCTTCCCTATGTATGTGTGTCCACACAATCATGTAAATTGGTATATACAATGATATATACCGTAATCATTTGTGAATTATCTAAGTTTATTTGGAATCATGGACTTGAACTTTTCAAATACAACCAATTGAGTAGCATAATTGGGTTTACTCGATGGCTACTTTCAATCTGTGTCTTTAAACTATACTATTGGATTCATATCTGTATGATAGATAGATATAAACTTTATTCTTTGGAACTGAATAAACAAGATGTCTTGGTGTTGACTGACTTTTGAATCTATTTATAAACTTTATTGAATAACCATTGGATATTAATGTATAAGTCAGCAACTATTCATCTTCTTCGAGTGTATCAATAGGGTGAATTCTTTGAATCCTAATAAAGAGATCCTTAATCAAACCTAACTTGTATTGTGATGGATAGAAACTATGAAAGTTTAAATATTGTACTATTCAATTTGGTTTCTTATAAATTGACCGTCTCATAGTATCATTCCTCTTTCAACTTAAAAGTATATCTAAAAAGAGCAATTAAGCATTATTTTCTGTTTGATAGGTCATTTCGATATCATTTGGAACTCCATTGAGTTTATCTAAGTACTGAGAAACCTCAAAATCATTAGTACATATAACTAATCTCTCATCTATATATCTTCTACATAAAGTTACCTCTCTAATAAGATTGCTCATTATATCAGGAATACAATTTTTCTACTCATTGGAATATAACAAAGGAATACTTATGATTAACTCTCCTGAATCAAGGCTTAGTTTATTTGAAACTATCAATTCTAACCTTGGTGTTGATACTTATAAACGATGAGTATGAGTATGTGTTTCCCTTTATTGTATATTGCTTATATAAAAATACAATATTTGTGATGATGGAGAAGATTTGTAGCTCAAGTGGATGATTTTGATGAAATTTTGTTCTCTGAGTTGGATGGTTTAGTTGTGGAACGTTTATTGTTCTTCTGAAACGACATCATCAACACAAACGTTAAGTATACGTGAAGTATTCGAACATTGAGGTGTACAGAACAAGCTGTGAACTACATGTGGAGAAATTTGAACACTTCACTTCTGCCCAAAAATTTGTGTTGATGATATTGTTCAAAGGAACGATGAAAGCTTTACGAACAAACCATCCAGTTCAGAGAACAAAACTATATCAAAATAGAATATCTTTATTTAAAAAAGTGTTTGTAAAGTTGTGACAGTTTAAAATCTAGTCGTTATCAGTCAAATCATCATAGTGTCTTAAGTTCAATTCTCATCACTGTCATGAATGTATAATTTAGATTAGATATTTATGCACTGATACTTAATTGAAGGGTATGTCTTTCATGTAGTCTCACTAGTCCTTAAAACCAAATAGATTAATCTGTAATCCTAATAAAAAGAGTTAAGTTTCTAAACTGAAATTTTAGATGGACAAAGATTTTATACTTAACAATGGACCAATAGAACAATAAAAGCAATATTTATACTCACTAACCAAAGAATAGTAATCGATAGTGGTTAAGCGCTCGCGCGCTAGACTTTCAGGTCCTGGATTCGAATCCCGCGAGGCGGGATTGTGAATGAGCACTCATACGGAAGACGAAACTGCCGTCCAGTGATTCCAGGTGTATATAGTGGTCTAGCTTTAATTGACTCATGATATTAACTATTGAAATTACTACAATCTCAACAAAACCCCTTCTGATATCAATATTATTCCCTTCTAATCCTGAGCTTTAATTAAAAACTTTAGATCAAGTTTCAGTGGGAGTGTTAATCTCAGTATCTAATTAGTTTAATTATCTCACTTCTATTAGACATTGTTCAGAAGCTAAATAACTTAACAGTAACCTTTCTATTTATTACATTGGATGGTATCAATCCTATCAAGATTTCAGAGACTTCAAGATGTTGAGTGTCGATCAGCATGAAATCTAAATTCAGAAATTCTTGTTAATTGTTATGATGATTCTCTGGCTAACATTTTTTAGCTAACTTCATGCCGAACCCTCCTCCTTTACTCGGGCTTGGGACCGGCAGTAGCTATAGAACAGCTGTAGGCGCAAGTTGGCAAAAGCTAGTCGACGAAAACTGTCATAGAACCTCACGATCAACAGCGTCAAATGCTGCCTTAAGGTCGAGAAATACTACGATCGTGAGACGTCTGATGGTGTGCCCATGTTCTAGGACCTGGAATATTGTGAATTCCTGGAAATCTTATTATAAATAGTTTCCAAATTTTTATTCTGTTAGTTATAAAACAGAGCAAGGGCCATATTCCTTCAGTTGAAGAATATATGGAACTTAAAACAACTTTCAACTAATATCAAAGTCAGAATCTTCAATACCAAACGTCAAGGCAGTTCTGCTGTATGGTGCTAAAAACTGCAGAACTACTACAACCATCATCAAAAAACGTACAAGTATTTATAAATAATTGTCTACACAAGATACTCAACATCCATTGACAGGATACCATCAGCAACAGCCTTTTGTGGGAGAGAACAAACCAGCTTCTAGCTGAATAGGAAATTGGGAAAAGACGATGGAAATGCATAGGATATACATTACGCAAATCATCAAACTATATCACGAGGCAAGCGCTAACTTGGAATCCTGAAGGGAAGTGTAAATGTGTAAGACCAAAGAACACAATACGTCGAAAAATAGAATCAGACAATGAAATGGATGAATGGAAACTGGAAAGAGCTGTAAAGGATTATTTGGGACGAGGTTGGATGGAGAATATTGATGAGCGGCCTATGTTCCTTCACGGGGAGTAATAGGCGTAAGTAAGTCATGGTGATTGTCATCTAAAGAGAAAGAATACGATATGAATAGTTGGAATGATTATTCTCAATTGGTTATAAGTACAATCAGTATACCTTCATTTATTCATTCATTCATTCATTCAATTTGGTCAGTTCATTTGATGTGACAACTGTGATAAGTATCAATGGAATTAAAGTTTATTGATTTTAAAGGATTATTTATCACTATAGTTGAGGTTATTCATATAATTATAAGAGATAGATGTTATATTGTCAGTTTGTTCATATGAACAATTGATGTGTGGGCGAGAATGATCATGATTGATTGTTTGCTTAGTCAACCATGTAGATAGTCTGACAGGTGTCATATGAGTAACATATTCCTTTATCCTTATTATTGTGACATACATGCTACTGATTGTTCATTCTTGTGGATTATGTCGCTCTTCAGTGTGAAAATATATTCATGTTCTAGTTAGGCTAATTACATGTTCTTGATCTGAGTTGTGTTGACGTCCTGTAGAATAATAGACATTGGGAGGGATCTAATGTAGATAATCGTTTAAGCATTATAACATTAGACGAAGTAGCACCGAACATTATAGCAACAATCTATATTGTTTCATTTGATTAACAACTAATAGGAATATATACTTCAAACTGTGATGGTATTTTATCAATCATTACAACAAATAGTAATTAACTATTCAGTTCCATAAATAAATCGTGATTAATAACGGAATCATAGATTCATGGATTATCATTTGAATATACTATCATTATAGTAATAATGATCCCATTCCAAGTAGAACATGATACCTTATCCTACTAGCTATAATCTATCTATTCAATGAAATTTGTAACAAAAAAGAACTATATCAAGTCAATCATTACAGGATGAATATAAACCAATAAAGATTGTTAAAAACTGAATTCCGAATATGATTGATATAACAATTCAATTTCTTACAAACAGTAACATATGTAATCTGGATTGATCTTTATTATTCACTTTCCACTTCTGTTTAAAACTCATCAGCCGGATGTATTCGAATCCAAGAATTGATATTCACAGGGTTCATGTCCCGAAGCAATGAAAGTACATTCAATTGTCCAATCCCAGATGGGATGAAACATGAGTTCTGAATTCCATTGTTAGTCAATATTCAGCTTTGCTTAGAATGTATATGAATTAAGGCAATGTCGATGCAATAGGCACAGTATACACAAATGCTAATAAGAGACTGATCAATTACAGTCCTAAACAATGATGGGGGAATTTAAAGAATCAATACAAAAATGAATACCTAAAAGTGTTTTGTTATCTCACTAGTACCTAAAAAACATAATTTTTCAGTCATTATTTGTCTCGATATTCACCAAACAATCAATCTAATTAGACATTGTAAACCTGTTAGAATTGCATATTATGCTATATTATTGTGTAATGGATGAATTCTTTGTACAGTTCATGTACATTTATGGGTACACAGACCAACCCTACCAAAGACAAGTGTGTATTAACCTTGAGTAAGCGATGATTCCATCACTACTACTACTACAGACCTTCACGCACGAGATGAAAGGTCCTGAGTTTGAGCTTCATGTGCGTGATCGTGGATATGCACTACTGAGGAGTCCCATACTAGAATGTACATACTGTGTGCATTGATTTCATTTACAAGCATGATATGCAAAGATGGATAGTGGCTTGCAGTGGAATCCAGGACGCGTATCACTTCGTGCTATTTAGGACTCGTCAAATGGATGTACCTGATGTTCACTATAGGACTCGAACTCATTACCATTCGATTCAAACGCCATCGCATTAAACACTTTACTAATCTGTCCTAATAGCCACTTATTTGTGTATTGAATTGAAGTCTAAATTCACTTGATATTATCAGAAGGGGTTTTATGGAGATTGTAGTAATTTCAATGGTAAAGATTGTGAGTTAGTTGTAGCTAGACCACCACCATGGAAAACCTGGAAGCACTGGACGGCCGTTTCGTCCTATTATGGGACTCCTCAGCAGTGCGCAACACCATTGAAATTACTACAATCTCCACAAAATCCCTTCTCATCATCATCAACATATGCTCACTAGTGACTGGCTTCAAGAGGTATATCCTGGAGTTCTAGTGACAACTAGTGACCAGTGGAGTTCAACCAGGTCTATTGTGAGATATCAGCTCACTAATGAAGACAATGGTGAGTGTATCGCTCAATTTGGTGGATTAGTTGAAGTTAGACATTAACACCGTTGGATGCCGGCCGGCTCAGTGGTCTAATGGTTAAGTTCTCGCGCGCGAAACCAGTAGTTGCTGAGTTTGAATCACATGGGGGGGGCGAGGTGGTGGATGCGCACTGCTAAGGAGTCCTATAATAGGAGGAAACAGCCATCCAATGCTTCCAGGTTTTCTATGGTGTTGGTCTAGCTTCAACTGACTCATAATCTTCATCATTGAAATCACTTGATATTGTATGCTTTACAAATAAAATGAAACCTTCTTCCTATTTTATCTATTCCTAGCCATTTATATTTCTAATCTAAATAACTAAATAATAGATTTATCCATCAAATAGTAGAATTGATTAATCTAAATTTCTATTGGTTAATTAATTAATCAAATGATTAAATTCTATCATTTTAAATCATTTTGATTGGTGGAATGATAATTTCATTTCTGATTGGTTAAAATTCAATCTATTTGAACTTGTACTATTTTTTTTTTTTTTTAATTTGATCATGATAATTGGAATGCAAAAATTCATACAAGTAAATGTTGATGATAATGATAATGTAGATGATGATGTTGCTGATGATGATGTCTGGTGATAATGGTGAGAAACATAATCTGATGGATTACAAAACAAACAAACAAACACATATATATATATAATTTCATCATATCTATGTATATATAAGATAAAGAAGTATCATGCCGGGATGTTGTAAAACAATAAATGAACTAAACATTGTAATATGAAACAAAATCATTGAATATAATGGAATATCATATTACACAACATTCATTTATGGATTATGGAGATGATAATAATAATAATCATAATAATAATGATGATGATAATAATGATGATGACGATTTGAAAAGTCATTTCTCTATCATTTATTCTCATGAAGAACAAATCAATCATCAATCAAATATATATGAATGTATGATTGATAATTTACATGATGAAATGAATCCCGACTTTTCAACTAGTAATAATAATAATAATAATAATAATAGTAATGGTGATCATAATCGAAAGGATTCAACAGTATTAAATCAATCATCATTAATGTGGCTTGATGATACATTAGATACAGATATACTACCATTATCTGGATTAAGTGAATTATCATCCTATAGTATTCCTATAATATCAAATAATAATTCAGATAATGATGATTCTAATTGGAGTATATGGTTAAAAACATGTTCATCTCAATCACCAGCTACTGATAGGAAAGTAAATATAGTGACTATAAAATTATCAGATGAAGATTATTCTATTCATCATCAAGAACCAGATTATGCACATCATAGACATCATTCACATCATTATCATCATCATCATCATCATTGTCAACAATATGATCAATGTCAAAATCATAGTATAGATAAAGAAATTGATTTAACAAATGAAGAATCTTTGAAGAAAACAAATGATACTGACAATCATATTGATGATGTTGAACAACAACCACAACAACAACAACAACAACAACCACGTAGGGATTCATTAAACACTGAAATTACAGAGAAAATTGAAGTCATTAAAAATGATACTGATAATCTTCCACATTTCCGTGATAAATATCCACATCATCATCATCATCATCAACATATTCATTATCACCATCATCATCATCATCATCACCATCACCATCACCACCATCATCATCATCATCATTCTAGTCATGAAGATCAACAATCGTCATTTCATGAACTCACTAATTCTATTGATGAATGTAAAAAATGTCAATCATTTGAATTGAAACGAAATGGAATTATAGATAAAAATTCTAAACATGATTTTAATGATAAAGATAATGATTTTATGAAAACTATTGATTATTTAGAAGAAATGTTCAATTTAGAATTGACTGATTTTTCGCATACATCATATAATCGTGTTATACAATGGTTAAATAATACACAATAAATTATATCAACAAAATTCAATTGAATGATTTCATTCTATACTACTTATTCAATAACTACTTAAATACTATTTATTAGTAGTATTAGACCATATGAAGTAGTCAATAATAAATATGAGTAATTATTATGTATATATCTATGTTATTTTGGTACTTTATTATTGTGTATGTTATTAGAATGAAACCATGGAACATATAAACAAACAAACAAGCACACACGCACACATACACACACACTAATGTTGTATATGATGATACTTAGTTAGTTTAATGAATAACTGACTATTCGCTCTAATCTATGGATGTAAATAATCTCATCATAGTTCTAGTTCTATTCTGATTTATTGTCCATAGTTCATTGTATATAATAAGTATGATTTTAATAAAACAAGATACATACATACATACATACCTACCTACATACATAGTTATACAGTTTGTTTGTTTGTCTATTCTGTACTATGTGTGATTATGTAATAGGTAGTGTAGTATATAGATTCATCTCGATTGTATATTGATTAAATTCTTGTTTGTATTAATTTGTAATTGTTTATATGAATGTATAAAATATATTTGTCTATGTGTATCTTTGTTTCTATGATTATTATTAATATTATTTAGTAGATAAATTGATGAGTTGTATGAAATTAGACATTAGATGGGGTGTTTCGTCCTAGTATGGGACTCCTCAACAGTACACATGAGAATAGTACATTTTAATTCTTTGACAATGAATAATAAGTAATGATGTATAGTGACTAGCAGTGAAATTCAAGATACGTGTCATTTTGTTTTATTTGAGATTCATCAGTTGTATGTATTTACATCTTACAGTTGATGTTCATACTTTGGTACTGGAATATCAGTAATATTTAGTTCAAATGCCATCGCGTTATTCACTTAGCTACTGAGTCCTGATATCCACTTGTCTTTTACTGTTGTGGTTTTTCTGGTTTGCACATATTGGAATACAGTGACTGTGTTATGTTGTGAATGACATTGATGCCAAAGGCTTTAGGTTCTCTGCAATTGTTTCTGAGATAATAAGTAAAGATGGATAGTGGCTAGCAGTGGATTACAGGACGCGAGTTTCGTCCTATTTGAGACTGATCAGCTGGATGTACCTGCATCTGAGTTGATATTCACGCTATGGCTCGAACCCAGTACCGTTCGCTTCAAACCCCATCGCGTTATCTGACTAGCTACTGGGTCCTGATAGTCACTTACTTATGCGATGGGGTGAACTTCAATTCGCTTGATATTGTTTTACTTGAATCTTTCCATTGATGTTTAGGATTGAAATTGATCAATCTCTTAATGGTTTGTGTGTATACTGTGCGTGTTGTCTCGATATCGCCTTAATTCACAATCATTCTGAGATATTTCTTACATACTATAAGATGCTCTATTTCTTGATTTCTAGCGTTAATTTTCCGATGATATGTTCACTGGATAGACATCTAATGAATTTGTTACTTTCCAAGTTTCTGCAATTACACCTGATATAGATGATCCCATTGAAGTTCCTTTGATCTATCTATAAATCTGATTGTTGAATTGATAACATATTGTTAGACATCATTCTATAAGTTTTATCACTACTAAATCAATTAGGTTCTGAAGATATTGTTCAAAATGACAATCAAATACATCTCAATGGAACTAATTATCTTTGAAGTATTCAACACCATCGAAAGCGTCGATCCAAACTATAGATTTTCTTTATTTGTATTTATCTCATATATTATATCATTCATTTAATCCATCTGTACTGGACAATATCATGATTACCATTATACTTTATCCTTTAATTCATAAATGATCATTCGCATTGTAAAGATTGAAACTATTTTTTAAAATCAATATTTCTATTTGTATTTATGATTAGTATTTATAATGAATTATCACAAAATTGTGTTTTATACTTACTTCGTTACTTACGCCTATTACTCCTCGTGAAGGAACATAGGCCACCCACATCCACTCACCATCCATCCCTGTTCAAAGCAATCCTTTACAGCTCTTTCCAGTTTCCATTCATCCATTTCATTTTCTGATTCTATTTCTCGACATAATGTGTTCTTTGGTCTTCCACCTTTCCATTTCCCTTCAGAATTCCAAGTTAGCTCTTGTCTCGTGATACAGTTTGATGATTTGCGTAATGAATGTCCTGTTCATTTCCATCATCTTTTCATAATTTCCTATTCAGCTGGAAGTTGGTTTGTTCTCTCCCACAGAAGGCTGTTGCTGATGGTATCCGGCTAATCGATGTTTAGTATCTTGCGTAGACAATCGTTTATATGTACTTGTACCTTGTTGATAATGGTTGTAGTGGTTCTCGAAGTTTCAGCTGCGTACGGTAGAACTGCCTTGACGTTTGTATTGAAGATTCTGACTTTGATATTAGTTGAAAGTTGTTTTGAGTTCCATATGTTCTTCAATTGAAGGAATGTGGCCCTTGCTCTGTTTTATAACTAACAGAATAAAAATTCGGAAACTATTTATAATACGATTTCCAGGAATTTACAATATTTCAGGTCCTAGAACATGGGCACACCGTCAGACGTCTCACGATCGTAGTATTTCTCGACCTTAAGGCAGCATTTGACGCTGTTGATCGTGAGGTTCTATGACAGTTTTCGTCGACTAGCTTTTGCCAACTTGCGTCATTTATGGTGTAGAAGAGATATCCGTCTATCAACCAATGGACGGGTTTACTGCACAGCAGTTCGTTCCGTCCTACTTTATGGAAGTGAAACATGGCCGGTAAGAGTAGAGGATATTCGTAGGTTACTAGTATTTGATCATAGGTGTCTTTGGAGCATTGATCGTATATCCTAGGACCACCAAGTAAGTAATGCAGTGGTTAGGAAACGGATACTAGGTAAGGATTGCAAATCAATTGACGAAGTAGTGAAACTTCATCAGTTGAGATGGCTGGGACATGTGTTGCGCATGCCCGACCACCGACTGTCCCGATTTGCGATGTTTTATGGTGTAGGAGTAGGTTGGAAGAAAGCTAGGAGGGTGGCCAGACGAAAACATGGAACAAATCCATGAAGTCACTGACAAGTGGACTGAGCCATGTTGGTAGGTGTAGATCACTCGGTTGGGATCCGTGAGATGATAGCAATCGATGGTTAGAGACCTTGAATTACATTACTCGGAGTCGTTTGTAATGACGTAGGTGCATCCACTTTCTATTCGCATTAATCTTCTGAAATTTTCATCTCCCTTTCTTTCTCCAAATTTATTTCACTGTATTATACTCCTTGATTAACATGTTCAAACCCTAGTGTTTCCGATTACTGCTTATACTCTTACTACCTCTACCACTACGGGATTTGAATCGATAACTGAATCTCTGTGCTAATTTTGTATGGCGAATCGAACTGATGTACGTACGTACATGTGAAGTTCTACGTTGTTGTTAACTGACTGGTTCACGAAACAACCTCAGTCAAATTACCATTGGAAACAGAATTCTTGAGCACATTGTATTTACAATCCCGCCAGGGGTCAAACCAAAGCTTTTAAATCTTTCAATAACTACTTAAGCTTGAAACTAATGAAATAAAATTCCATTGTATACATCGTAATATTTGACAACCCCTATATAAAGTACTTGGTAGGCAACTACCATACTCTTGAATCATTTAAACTTTAGTGGTCAAGATTTTCATACCAAAATTCTTGGATTTATTTATAGTATATATATATAGTACAAAAAATATCCCCAAGAACTTAACAATCAATGAATAAATAAAGGGTTTTTGTAGATATTCTAGTCATTTAATAGATGAATTCATGAATCAATTGAAGCTAGACCACCACTATAGAAAACTTGGCAACACTGTACGACCATCTCATCCTATTATGGGACTTCTCAATAGTGTATATCTACAATCTTGCCTCGCCAAAACGTTTACAAGAAGAATAAGATAGATAAATAAAGATAATTTCGCTGGTTGAAATCATGAATTCATTGAAGCTAGACCACCATGGAAAACCTGGAAGCACTGGACGGCCGTTTCGTCCTAGTATGGGACTCCTCAGCAGTGCGCATCCACGATCCCGCTCCTCGCGAGATCCGAACCCAGGACCTATCAGTCTTGCGCCAGGCGCTTAACCAACTAGACCACTGAGCCGGCATCCAACGGCGTTAATGTCTAACTTCAACCAATCCACGAAGATAATTATAATGGTAAAATTTAATGCTAATTCTAGTTAATTAAAGTCTTGATTCGAAATTATCAAGGTCAAAATTGTAATGTTGATTATCTTGTGACATTTCAACTTCTCTCTCCTTTTCTTTCTGTCTCTACCTCCTTCCCTCCCTCCCTCTCCCTCCCTCTCTCTCTCTTCCATATTACCTTAAAAGGATATTACTGTTATGGATATTGATTATAAATTATCCTAGTATTTTTTAATCTCTTTATTACAACATTTATATGATCTTTGTATATATATGTATATATACAGAACATGATTTTACTATATTGATTTTAGAAACTTATTCAGTCAAAGGATTAGCAACTAACAATCTTCATGAATTAATTATCTTAATTCATTATCTGTTGTTTGTTTATAACTTATCACATTTCCCCATTTCTATACATGTATGATAGATCCTGGGTTCGAAACTCGTGGGGAGGGGGCAGGATCGTGGGTTTGCATTGCTATGGAGGAATCCTACAATAAGACGAAACGGTCGTCCAGTGCTTTCAGGTTTTTCATAGTAGTGGTCTAGCTTCAATTGACTTATGATTTTAACTATTTAAATGACTATCATATCCATAAAATCCCTTCTGATTTTAACTGTTCATTTAGACCATTATTTGTCTTAGTATAGAACTTCTTAGTAGTAGGTATCCATGATTCTGCATATTAAGATTCGAACCTATGATCATTCGTTTCACGCTCGAATAGTTAACCACTAGATCAATGAATTGGGATTCGATAGTGTTCATGTCTAACTTTAATTAATTCCCGATAGTTCACAATTGTGTTCACTGAGTAACTGCTTTACAACAGATAGAGTTGTACTCCATTGCTCAAAGCTTACTATTGTTATGAAGATGAAATTGATCACTAGCTAATTGATAAATCAAGTTATTATGTCATACTTTCCAGTTCATTTTCATTCATATTTATTTTTAAAAACAGATCTAACTACTGAAACCAATATTGATGTTCTAAGAAATGTTAACTCGTAGATATCATGTAAAGCATTTACTAAAACTAGTGTTTTATGAACCACAAAAGTGGTTCAAAATGTATACAGTATTCCCATAGTCAACATAATAGTTAGGTGAAATATATAACGCAATGATTTGTAAAATTAAGATGTTGACTCAGTGATCTAATGGTTAAGCGCTCGCGCGCGAGATTCATTAGTCCTGGATTCTAATCTCGCGGGGGGTGGTGGATCGTGGCTGCATACAGCTGAAGAAGCTCATACTAGGACGAAACGGCCGTCCAGTGATTCCAGGTTTTCCATGGTGATGGTCTAGCTTCAATTGATTCATGATTTCAACTATTAAAATTACTATAAATAACCACAAAACCCCTTCTGAAAATTAAGATTAGTTTAGAATGGATCAATTAATTGATTTCAGTTCTAAGGAATGTAAATGAACTATAGAGTGTTGAATCGTTGGTCATAGTGATTAGTTTTTTTAAAAATAAGATCAACTGTCATAGAAATTTTTAAAATCCTAATTATGATCCCAGATCAATCAGTTTTATATTGTTCGTATATCACGTTCATTAACCTAATTGTCCATCTAAATTAATACGGAAGACAATATATATACTATATTATATTGTCAATACTATTTATTCATATTAAGAATGTGACTGAACATAATAAACAACTTTTCGTATTTACTTAATCATATTGAAATTTTCCATAATAGTGAAAGTAGGCATTGAATGTTGAATGGAAGTATATGAACGATCGATTGTGTATGTTTGTGTGTGGGCGTGAAATCACATGGTGTTACTGGAGTAGTGGAAGTTGTGTTGGTTGTGGTTTAGTGTTAGTGGTAGATATGGACGTTGTATAATGAGTGAGTGAGTGAGTGAGTGAATGAGTTGTTGTTAGTATTTGTAGTGATGGTGTAGTTAGTAGTAGTTGTTTGGTTTGTTGTTGTGGAGGTGAGCAGATTAGTTGAGTGTAAGTTAGTTTAGTTGTGTAAATGTTTGTTGTGTTAGTGATGTTTGGGTGTGTGTGGATATGGTGAGGCTGTGTGAGGCGCGCTGATCTGCGCCCTAGTAGCGCAGTAGGTTAGCGCGTCAGTCTCATAATCTGAAGGTCGTGAGTTCGAGTCTCACCTGGGGCAGGCTTTTGACAATTGTCTATGCTCACTGACACACACACACATACACACACACACAACATCAACAACACTCACTCACATCAACAATACCGCTTGCATTGTCACTCACTCACTAACTCACTCACTGCAATCGGTTATGCACGCACAAACTGTCGCGTGTGCAACTGACCGACTGAATCATTCACTCAGTCAGTCAGTCAGTCAGTCAGTCAGTCACTGGGAGCCTGCATTCCATCTCTCGAATTGTTCAACGCGTTAGTCGTCTGTGTGACAATCAACCAGTCAATCATGTGGTCGGTGAAGCCTTGAGGCATGCATGCCACATGAAGCGTGCTGAGAGATGTCAGAAGTCAACGTGATTGGCATGACGTGCTGTCTGGCCATTCGATCAAGTTTGATATCAGTGGATGAGGAACGAGAGAAGAGACACCACGAACTATGAACTATTATTACATAATTTACCGTTCTTGAGTTATACCCAATCTATCAATCTTTACATCCTAAATTCACAGTCACTTTTTGGCTAAATTTTGTACAAATGTTGTTTCATATTTTATGGTACGATATGATCTGTTTGATTTATATATAAATCTAGTACGTTTGACATACGACGTTATAAATCTGGAGATAAGACTGACATGAACAATTATCGGCCAATAAATATTACTCCAGTAATCTCTAGGATTATGGAGAAAATTGTAAGTGATGAGCTTTCTAACTATTTACTCGCTGGAAACTTTATCAATGATACTCAACATGGATTTCTCAAAAATCGATCTTGCATGACATGTCATTTTGACTTCTTTAATTTAGTCTACTCTCTACGTAGCTAAGGATATCTAGTCTTAGTACTATATCTGGACATTTCTAAGGCCTTTGACATGGTTAACCACCAACTTCTTATAGGCAAACTTGCATCTTATGGGGTTCAAAATCCTTTGCTATATTGGATTGATTCATCTCTCAGCAATCGACATCAACTAGTTAAAATTAACTCTTCATTTTCTAACGCTGTCCCCGTTAGAAGTGGTGTAATACAAGGTAGTGTCTTAGGCCCTTTGCTCTTTTTAGTGTTTATCAATGACATTTGTGAAAATTTTTGTGTAGGTAAGCCCCTTCTATATGCAGATGATTTATACATCATTGTTCCGGTTAATAAATCAATGATCTTTCATTCACGGTATCAATCCATTATATATATATATATATATATATATATATATATATATATATATATATATATATATATATATATATTATAGACAAACTTATATATAACACAATTAACCTTAAATCATAAATAATTAATGGAAGTAATCAATATCAGCTGATCAATAATAATAATAATAATAATAATAATAATAATAATAATAATAATAAGAATAATAATAATAAACCATTGAATAGATCATTCATATTCCTTCTTGATATATTAGTTACTAACATGAAATCATTATAAATATTATTATGTTGAAACCAAAAAACAAAAAAACAATTTTGATTTTGCCAAAAAACTTGTTTATCTTTTAGTAACTATGTCAAAAAAAATAAATAAATCGATCAATGAATAGATTGTCAATAAAAGTACATTATTGATTAGTTTTATTTTAAAAAAAAGTTATTCATTACTATCAGTAGGGAGGGGGTTTGTAGATATGATAGTCAATTTAATAATTGAGATGATGAATCCATTGAAGTTAGACTATCATTATGGTAAACCTGGAAATACTATACGGTTATTTCATCTCTATTGTGGGACCACTCCGTAGCAGTACATATTCACAATCTTGCTGTGTAAGATTTGAATACAGGATCTATAAGTCTCATGCATGACCTCTTAACCACTAGATCAGTAAGTCAACCATCATCCACCGATATTAATATTTAACTTCAACTAATTCAACCAATTCATTACAGTTCATGTGTAACAATTATTGGTCAATATTAGTAATATAAACTAATAATACTACAATCTCTACAAAACCCCTTCTCATAAATCATCAACATATACACACTAGTCACTGGCTTCAAGAGGTATATCCTGGAGTTCTAGTGACAACTAGTGACCAGTGGAGTTCAACCAGGTCTGTTGTGAAATAGTAACTCACTGATGAAGACAATGGTGAGTGTATCGCTCAATTTGGTGGATTAGTTGAAGTTAGACATTAACACCGTTGGATGCCGGCCGGCTCAGTTATCTATTGGTTAAGTGCTCACGCGTGAAACCAGTAGTTCCTGAGTTTGAATCACGTGGGGGGGGGCGAGGTGATGGATGCGCACTGCTGAGGAGTCCCACAATAAGACGAAATGGTCGTCCAACGCTACCAGGTTTTCCATGGTGTTGGTCTAGCTTCAACTGACCCATAATCTTCATCATTGAAATTACTACAATCTCCACAAAGCCCCTTCTGATAATAAGAAATAGTTTACGTATGATTATATAATATAGATGATAAAACTTGATTGGAGTTAAAAGTAACGTGTATAGATTTTCTATATTTTTAATCGGCTTACACAAGTTTTCATGGTCTATGATTGTTTCTTTTTAATCTTAAGTTAAAATGTTTATCATTGACATTTTTTAACTGATTTCTACAAACTTGGATTACTTCTATTTATGGATGTGATTGGCAAATCAAGAGCCATTTTCCTACAATCGTAGAATATATGGAACTCAATACAACTTTCAACCAATACCAAAGTCAGAATCTTCAATACCAAACGTCAAGGCAGTTCTACTGTACGGAGCTGAAACTTCGAGAACCACTACAACCATCATCAACAAGGTACAAGTACATATAAACGATTGTCTACGCAAGATACTCAATATCGATTAGCCGGATACCATCAGTAACAGCCTTCTGTGGGAGAGATCAAACCAACTTCCAGCTGAATAGGAAATTGGGAAAAGACGATGGAAATGGATAAGACATACATTACGCAAATCATCAAACTGTATTACGAGGTAAGCGCTAATTTGGAATCCTGAAGGGAAGCGTAAAAGTGTAAGACCAAAGCACACAATACGTCGAGAAATAGAATCAGACAATGAAAAGGATGAATGGAAACTGGAAAGAACTGGAATGGATTGTTTGGGACAAGGTTGCATAGAGAATGCTCGTGAACGGCCTATGTTCCTTCACGAGGAGTAATAGGAGTAAGTAAGTAAGTAAGTTCGTTGAATAGTCGATAAAAAGATAGTTATCTAAAAAGTACGGATGTGAAATTCTTGAGATCTTAAAGACAAAAGTGTTCATTTCAAGAAGACATGAAATACTACAAATAGTGTATGCTAAGTAGTGGTTTAAACTCTTAATTTCAATCATTCGATTATGAATTCAAACCTATCTTCACCAATTCCATTTTAAACACCTGAACACCTGATTCAGATTGTTCATCTTGTACTGGCTGATTGAATCTTCCTACTAATGTTTAGAACTAAAATCGACTAGTCTCTTATTATCATATGTGCATACTGTACGTATTGTCTCGATATTCTCAGAGTGAACATCAACTCTGAGATGTAAGCTCATCCGGCTGACGAGTCTCAAACAGGATGAAACACGCATCCTGGATTCCACTACTAACCATTATCCATCTTTACTTAAACTGTAATTCCATTTAATGATGTGTCTAGCCACAGCTGTTTTCATAATGAGTTTCATTCTTTAATCTGAGTAGTTTAATTGTTAAATTTTCATTGACCTTCTTGACAACATCATCGACATATGTTTGAGTTAGAATTGAGCTATTCAAATTTCTTTACTTGTTAACTAACGATAACCTTTTTTTATTAACTTCAATCTTAAATGGGTTTTGTTTATTCTTATTCATGATTTTTCTAATTGATTAATAAGTTGAGTTTATTTCAATATCTTGATAGATTGTTGACTGATCTGACTACTAACTCTGTACTGATAATGTTGTTCAACTTGAGGAATAAATCATCCAGTACAACAAATGAAACTGTTTTTGATTGAGATCATGAATCGACTGATGTTAGACCATAGTTGGAAACCTGGAAGCACTGCACAGCCGTTTCGTCCTAGTATGGGACTCCTCAGCAGCGCGCATCCACGATCCCGCTCGCGGGATTCAAACCCAGGGTCTTCACTCTTGCGCGCAAACGCTTAACCTATTGGACCACTGAGCTGGCCGTCATCTAATGGTGTTAGTGTCTAACATCAACCAATCCACGAAATTGCGCGACCATCTTACATAACAAATTTTCAAACGAATCATATTCACTTACAATGTTGAGTGGATTGATGATTTCATCTGTGATGGTAAAATTTCTCAAATCGAAATATTAGTCAGCTAGTGTAAACTGTTTTTACATCCTACTTAATCATAATATCTAGAACATTCAAATCCCGAAGGGCAGGATCGTGGATGCGCACTGTTGAGGAGTCCCATACTAGGATGAAACGACTGTCTAATGCTTCCAGGTTTTCCATAATGGTCTAGCTTCAATAGACTTATGAATTCAACTATTAAATTACTACAATCTCCACAAATAAACCGCTTTCTGATAATAATCTTCATATACTCAATAGTGATTGATTTTAGATTTAATTCCTGAAGTTCTAGTGAGAAACCATGATCAGTGGAATTCAATAATGTCTGTTATGAATCATTGAATCACTGAATACAGTGGTGGACGGTGGCGAAATTTCGTGGATTGGTTGAAGTTAAACATTAGCACCGTTGGATGCTGGCCAGCTCAATGGTCTAAGGGTTAACCATACGCGCACGAGTCCGATCCGTACTACGTCCGAATCTCGCAAGGCAGAGTAGTGGATGCAAAATGTTGAGGAGTCCCATACTAGGATGAATCGACCGTTCAAGTGCTTCCAGGTTTTCCATAGTGGTGGTCTAGCTTCCATTGACTCATGAATTCAATTATTAAATAACTATACTATCCACAACACCCCCCCCTTTCTGAGAACATTATTTGTTATTTGAGTAAAATATAACAAAGTCAACAGTTTTATTTCACATATATTCTATACAAACAGTAAAATTATTATCATATAAAGTGATCATTTCAAAACCTTATCAAGATTAAATTGTATATTTTATGTTTACTGGAAAACATTAAGTCTTGTCTGTATATATTCATGACCTTGAACGTCTACCTTTATGTTATTTGTCTAGTTTTATTGTTTTGTATAACAGTATAAACACATGAGTATAGCTTCCGCACACACACGTACATACATGTAGATATATAGTAAGCAATAATTGTATATACAGAGAGGGATTTTGTGGATTTTATAGTCATTTAATAATTGAATTCATGAATCAATTGAAGCTAGACCATCATGAAAAACCTGGAAGTACTGAACAGCCGTTTCATCCTAGTATGGGACTCTTCTGTAGCAGTGCGCATCCCTGATACTACCTCAAGAGATTCGAACCTACGACTTATCAGTCTCGCGTGCGAATGAGCGAGTTACTTATTGGATAGTTGAATTATCATTATGGTTGAATTATCTGATAATTTTGAATTAAATCAACAAAAGACTTGGAGATGTTAAACTATTTTGACCAGTCAAATTATAGCAAAGATAAATAAACCGGGTCTGTTGTGAGATAGTTGAAGTTATACATTAACACCATCTGATGTCGGCTCAGTGAACTAGTGGTTAAGCGCTCGCGCGCGAAACCAAGTAGTTCCTGTGTTTCAATCTCACAGGGGCAAGGTCGTGGATGCGTACTGCTACGGAGGAGTCCCATAATAGGACGAAACAAACGTCTGGTGCTTCCAGGTATTCAATGGTGATGGTCTAGCTTCAAATGACTCATGATTTCAACTATAATATCCACAAAAAATCCTGATAAATAAAATGATAAGTTAGGACCTAGGATATAGAGTTTAAGTGTCTTGCATTACAAATGATATCAGTTTATGATACCCAGCCCCTCCTAATCCTATTTTAATAAATAATCCATAACTTTGAAGAGATGTGCTCGCCCATTATTAAGTTTCTGAAATAGTTTAACTCTAGCAAATCGGTTTTTAATTATATTTAATGAGATGATAATATTTTTATGATAACGTAAACGATTTAGATTAAAAATAATCGGATACTTATTGATTTATGGGCGTTAAACTACTCTTTCGAAGATTTGTAAAGATTAAAGAGATCATATTACTAATCTAAGTTATTTCAATAGTTAAGATCATAGGTCAATTGAAGCTAGACCAACACCATGGAAAACCTGGTAGCGTTGGACGGCCATTTCGTCTTATTGTGGGACTCCTCAGCAGTGCGCATCCACCACCTCGCCCCCCGCCCACGTGATTCAAACTCAGGAACTACTGGTTTCGCGCGTGAGCACTTAACCAATAGATAACTGAGCCGGCCGGCATCCAATGGTGTTAATGTCTAACTTCAACTAATCCACCAAATTGAGCGATACACTCACCATTGTCTTCATCAGTGAGTTACTATTTCACAATAGACCTGGTTGAACTCCACTGGTCACTAGTTGTCACTAGAACTCCAGGATATACCTGTTGAAGCCAGTCACTAGTTGGACAATCTGACGCGCGCGTTCAAAAAGGGTAGTGATTTTGTACTTGTTGTGATTATCTTTGCTTTTGTGTAATTGTTCCATCAAAATCATTCTTGGTCTATATTAAAGTACTTTAGTTAAGGTTTTAAATCTTGGTAATGTTTGTCTTGTGGTACCCTTTTACTCATTGACTGACACTAGTGATCATACTGTGATCATATTGTGTTTTACACCATAATCTGACTAAAATGGTTGGTAGTACTCACAAATGTGAACAACCACACTGTTTGTTCCCTGTGGTTCCATAAGATGTGCACCCCTTTAAGTCCCACTGCATACAAAAGATGTTCAAAGCCTAACTCACACTGACTTTGCATGTTTTGCTGTGCAAATAAAACGTTACTAATACTACTCAAAGTAGGAAACTATGAAGATTTGGGAGTCATATTAAGCAATGATCTCAAAACCACTAGTCACTGTAAGGCTGTTGCGAAAGGCTATAGGGTATTATGGTCTATTCGTAGGTCTTCCCAGTATTTAGATGATGAAATGTTTAGATTGTTATACCTGATTTACGTGCGACCACATTTAGAATATGGGATTTAAACAGCGAGTTCAACGACGAGGTACTAAGATGGTACAAGGTCTATCTGGCCTATCTTATGAAGACAGACTGAGACACTTCAACTTATTTCCCTTATCTTACCGTAGAATACGGGGTGATCTAATATTGGTTTATCGTATACTGAACGATGACCTTGGTATTAACATGTCTTATCTTTTACATCCGTCTAGAACTGATCATTTGAGAGGACATTTAAAAAAAAGTTCAAAACCCGAGATCAAATCGATTACGTCTGGAGTTTCGTTTCTTCCACCGAGTAGTGAATTGTTGGAATTCTCTACCGGAACACGTAATATCAGCACCTTCTGTTGATATATTCAAAACAAGATTGGACCTCCACAATATTAAAAACTGCAAGGATTAATATAGGTCGATAGACCTCCTATCCTTATTATTGAAGACTGAAAATATTGAATACCAAGAAGTTACGAATAGCTATTTGGTCCTAGAATAAAACATTTAAACAATATACATTCACATATCCATTGGTGATTAGATCTAGAATCTTGGGATTCTGCGATAAACATCTAATTTTTCAATCATCGAATAGTGTACATTACTGGTTTCAATCAGTCCATGATATTGTTCAATTATCTTTCATTGATAGGAACTTTTGATTTTGAAGAATATAACAACAAGACAAATTAGACAATATATGTGACATATACAACATCCTGAGACGAATTCAGTTAGTAAATTAGTGAATGAATTCATTGTATTATATACAAGAAGACAAACTAGAGGAGAAGGCGAGATTATAATTTATGGACGACCTTTGAACAAGTCTTGGGTGACTTTTTGGAAATATTAGTCAATCAGAATACAGTTAGTATAATGTAAAAAAACCAAAGAATTCAAGTGGATCTACTTCTTTTACATGGTTCAAAGATTTGTTAAGGTTAGAAAAAGATTCAGAGTTTGTAAAATCGTAATGCATGCAGTAGAGGAAATCATCCTTATGGTTACATAATAGTCGGCCTTTGGAGCCAAGATAAAGTTGCAAAAGTTTTTCGGTCTCAAACACATAGCTTGAATATTGTTTGTGTGCACTCCAGTTGTTGGATCTAAAAAAAGCCGCTTTTAGATAACAACACGATGCATATAACCAAGTTTATGTAGGCATCTGTACGCTCTTCAATCATCCACATATACGATAGTACTCGGCTGAAACCAGTGTTACTGATGCTTTTATTATCCAGTTCGCAACAATTGTCATAATTTGCCTTAGTCTCAATTTGGATCAAGCGAAAGAAGTTCTTATTCTAGTAGAATTCTTCCTCTAACATATATTACATCGAAAGACAACATCATCATGGTAGTCTGCACAAGGTCCACAAGTTATTTGATTACCACAATCACAAATAAAAGAACTTTTTAGGTAGTCTCATTTATTGTAGTCGCTCAACTATCACGTTTTCTCTTAAATCCATTGCGAACCGATCATACGTGAGTAGCAGGTACTGGAATTGGCGCCATGACCTAGAGATCCTTCAAGCGCTTCTGATTGACTCGTCCATAAATTACAGTCTTGTCAAGGTGAAATACAGCTCACTTTGGAACGAATTGAAATGATCATTAGAATATAACTAGATTATTATATTATTTATCAACTGATATGTACTTACTGGAATTCGTTATCTAATACCCTTATCTATAACAATTCTTAGTTGAATAAATGGAATATGTCAAGATTTACTCAAGTCGAAGGCTAAGTTTATGTGAACATCAGTCATCTGTCATGTAGGACCAGGTACATATATCCATCGGTCCAGGTTGTTACACCTCATAAACACAACAAACGAAACATCTAATTCATAGAAGTACTTACTCCAATGGTAGTAATATATATAAGAAAGATTACATAATAAGGATATGATAGAGGAAGAAGGGATTTTAATCTCACAGTTTAAGGCACGACATAGAATGTATACAGCTACACCATTTTCATGGATTCTATGCCATGTTATATGAACATCAGCTGATTAGTGATTCATTTCCTAATATTCCTAAAGTTTTAATGAGAAGTCATAATCATTGAAGGTCAACTATATCATGATTAAATCTAACAACTGTTTAGGTCATTCATATGGCATATAGTTGACTAACGCCAATACATTATAGAATTTTACAAATAGGAAGTAGGACATGATTCAAATGAATTATCATATATAATCATTACAGTACAATAGATGAGCATTACTTACTTACTTACGCCTATTACTCCCAGTAGAGGAGCATAGACCGCCGACAAGCATTCTACAACCCACTCTCTACTGGGCTTTCTCTTATAGTTCGATCTCATTGTTTTTCATTCTTCTTCCTATGTCTGTCTCCATTTCTCGATGTAATATGTTCTTAGATCTTCCTCTTTTCCTTTGACTTACTTACTTACTTACGCCTGTTACTCCCAAAGGAGCATAGGCTTCCGACCACCATCCTCTAATCCACCTGTCTTAAGCCTTCCTTTCTAGTTCTATCCAATTGTTGTACATTCTTCTCATGTCTGTCTCCATTTCTCGGCGTAATGTATTCTTTGGTCTTGAGGATTCCATGTGAGGGCTTGTCTTGTGACGCAGTTGGGTGCTTTCCTCAATAGATGAGCATAGTGCATTAAATATCTTTCTAGAGAAAAAAAGTAATAACCAAATAGAATTCATATAAAGAAATGTAACACAAGTTATCAGTATGATTAGTTTCATTATGATCTACGTTTCATCATTATTATTATTATGGTTACTGATCAATACTTGTTACTTGTTACACTACACTTCATTTAGATAAATATCATTTACACGTTGACAACTACATCATTATTCATTAATACATTGACCAGATTCTAAATAGCAGGTAAGTCATTTTATGACACACACACACACAAAATACAGGTAGACGTTTCTATCGATCATATGATGGATAATTGATCATTGAATAGAATAAGTGAAATGTGTGATTTAAAACAAGAATAGTAATGATCAATCAATCAATCAATCAACCAATCAATCAATCAATTAATAAATCAATAAATCAATCAATTAAAATCCGATCATCAAATATTAGATTATTATTATTATTATTAATGGTTTTTTGTTATAACCTGTGGCTTTGTGCTCTATTAATATACAAACGTAGTGATATCGCCAATTAGAGAACAGTAATTCATTGACGAGAACAATGACACATAAACGCGTACGAGTAGTTTTGAATCCTTATCGGCCCTTCTTCCAGCCTAGCGCTATCTATTACAGTTTAGAACAGCAATCTCAGCCTCCATGATATGAGTCATGTATTTCAAACATACTGTGTTTATATGCCAGCCAAACAGATTGCATAGCACCATAAAATAGGAAATATCATTTGTAAAGGATCAAGCCAAAAGTGGCTGTGAATGTAGGAGATAGTGATTGATAGACTGAGTATAATTCAATAATGGTAAATTGTATAATAATAGTCTATGGGTTAAAATGAAGTACATACTAAGAAGAACATGAATATGCATAGTTGAGCTACTTAACGATTATATAATAAAATTTTATGTGCAATATTAGTCCATGAACAGAACCCAACAGTTATCAGTCATGATTCTTGTCGGGATATATGTTTAATACAATATAGAAATTTAATAGTTGATATCATGAGTCAATTGAAGCTAGATCACCACTATGGAAAACCTGGAAGCATTGGACGACTGTTTCATTCTAATATGAAATTCCTAAAGTGTGTATCCACAATCCCGCCTCACGAGATTCTAACTCAGTACCTATCAAGTTTTTGATTGAGATCATGAATCGACTGATGTTAGACCACAGTTGGAAACCTGGAAGAACTAGACGGCCGTTTCGTCCTAGTATAGGACTCCTCATCAGTGTGCATCTACGATCCCGCCCGTGGGATCCGAACCAAGGGCCTTCAATCTCGCGCACGAACGCTTAACCTACTGGACCACTGAGCTGGCCGGCATCCAATGGTGTTAGTGTCTAATATCAACCAATCCACGAAATTGCGCCACCATCTTCCATTGTACTGAGGTAGATACCTGTCTCTACTTGACAAAGTACCTATCACTCTGGCGCATAAACGCTTAACCTTTAAACTACTGAGCTGGCCGGTATCCAATGATGTTAATGTTAAGCTTCAACTAATCCACAAAATTGAATGACATATCAACAATTGTGATCACCAAGTTATTATCTTCTAACAGAATCTCATAATAGAATATTTTTTAATAAAACATTTAGATAATGAAGAATCAAACTGAATCATTGATATCTTGTTTTATTTATATTCATTCTTAATATCTTTCTTTCTATGTCAAGAGTTCATCCACTATTATTATCTACGTGTATACTAACTCATATACAAATGCTAATGATTTAACGATAATAATCTATTCATATAACAATAATAATAAGATGAATAATTGAAACGTCTTTCTTTTGTTCTATAGAGAATAGTAACTACAAGTTGAAATTCAGGAAGCATGTTTCGTCCTATTTGGGTTTCGTCAGCTACATACGCCAACATTCTAGAGTTGATTTTCACTCCAGGATTCGATACCAGTACCGTTTGCTTCAAGAAACTGATCAGTTAAAGTGCTAAACAACAATAAGAATATGTAAGCAAACAATATGAAGTAAATATAAAATTCACTCCATTACATAAACAAGTGGCTATCAGGGCATAGTAGCTAAATGGATAGTGTGATGTCGTTTTGAAGCGAATGATACTCGTATTCGAGTCCCAGAGTGAAAATCCAGTCTGAAATGCAGGTAAGCCCATAAATAGGATGAAACGCGAGTCCTGGATTTTACTGCTAAACACTATTCATCTTTTCAGATTGTAATAAGTCTGGAAGTTGAACTCTTGAAACTAACTATTTAACTACTTTCTAGTTACCCTGAAAAATCTTCTGAACTTGAACTTTGAATGGAAGACGAAAAGCTGGAAAAACTATACTTCCAAGGCTAGTTTAGGTATAGATGTGTTTGAATGATCCTGATATTCTGAAAACTTTTAGAGACATGCTAAATTTAATAACTATCTAATCAGGCTAAGAACTGAAATATATCGTTTTTCGGAAGCTTTCTGGGAACTCACTACTAAGCACTGATTTCATGAGGTATGATCAGCCTTAAATTTCCCGAGAAATTCTTGTCGTCTGCTAACAATATAGAGAAGCATATAAAGATTATTCGATGGGAAGGATGGTTTACTTTATTGACCTTACAATGACAGGAAACCATGATATACTGAAAAAATTATTACGTTCGAGATTGGGGGATACATAGGAGAGCTCACCAGTGATCATTTAAGGGGTGAACTCAGAAAGTAAACATTTCATGACAAATGGGTTAACCTTGAGTTACACAGCGAGTACATGATTATTCCATTGTTCGAATAAAATGAACCTTATTTAAACGTCAATTTACTTCTCGAACAAGCTTCATAATAGAAAAATATAGTTGTTCAATGCTTACAGATTTTTTCACAGTAGTCTAGTTAAGAAAACCACCGGGAGCCCCTCTGGGTCTGCTGCCGGTCTCAAGCCCTGATAAAGGAGGAGGGTTGGACATGGGGTTAGAGACCCTATCCTGTAGAAAACTAACTCGTTAAAAAATACGCGAACCAGGAAATATAATTCAAACCATGTAAACACTGTCCTGGGAGTTAGGTCTTCATTTAGAAGAACTATGACGTCTCATGGTGAAAGCCGAGTTCCTTCGGAAATCACGAGGCCGATGCTCCTTCTAACAATCAGAGGAACTATTAGTTTAGGTACATGGAATGCTCGTACAATGTGGGAGACTTGGAGAGTCATCCAAATTGCTGCAGTCTAATTAAGGCTCGCTTATGATATCATTTATGAAAAATAAGTACTTGTTTTTATTGACCGTATGATTTATATCCTTAACACTTGGTAACACTAGTTTCACTAGTTATAATAGCCTTTAATCCTTTATTCAGCATTTTTCAATGAGTACTTCCTTGATCCAAGAGCCACACTTACGTCTGTTACTCCACGTAGAGTAGCATAGGCCACCCACATGCAATCGCCACCCAACTTTGTCCCAAACGATTTCTTTTTCGGCTCTTTCCAGTTGTTATTCATCCCTTTCATTGTCTGCTTCTATTTCTCGACATAATATGTTCTTTGGCCTTCCACTTTTCCGCTTCTCTTCAGGATTTCAAGTTAGAGCTTGCCTCGTAATGTAGTTTGATGATTTCCTCAATGTATATCATATCCACCTCCAATTGAATTTATGAGTCAATTAAATCTAGACCACTATGAAAAACCTGGATGCACTGAACAGCCGTTTCATCCTAGCATGGAACTCTTCAGCAGTGTGTATCCACGATCTTACCTCACAGGATTCGAACCGAGGATCTATATCGCAATCGACTAATTAATTGAAAAAAATATTCATAATATGATAATCAGTATCAAACTAAGTGATATTATGAAAGACACTATAAAAGAAACCAAGAAGAATGTTTCCAAGTATTGAATTTAGACAACATCTAAGACACTATTCAAATCACCATCATTCAGTTATTTCAATATATTTCCAACAACATTATCAATTATATGTGTCCAGTATGATTGACTAGGAAATAAGGTCACTAAGATATTAGTTCCTTCTTTATATCTGATAAAGATAAATTTCCATTTGTTGAAGGATTCAAACAATGGTAGTGAGATGTGGGCGAAGATGACAATGATTGGTTGTTTGTTTAGTTAGATTAGTAGAGATAGTCTGAAAGGTACTAAATGAGTTATATTATTCTCTTACCCTTATTATTACTATGATTATTGTTAGTTTTTAGTATGGGAATATACTTACATTCTAGTCAGGCTAATCATGTGTTCTTAATTTATGTTGATGTCCTGTAAAATAGACTGTTAGGTCCTGATTAGCGTAATGAATGGTAACTTTTGGGATTCATTTATGGACTAATTACTATGCGTATATTGCTATTGTATAATGGTTATGTAACTAAACTATTCATATTCATGTCCCTCTTATTATAAGCCTTATTTTGACCTTAGAACTATGATTATATGATTTTACATTCTTGAATTATATTTATTATTATTTATTTATTTTAACACATAGGTATTAGTACAAGGAGGCACCAAATACATATGCGCCACACAAATCTCAATTGATTTGTGTGAGGGCTGTGATACTGCTCGGGTGCCCAAACCGAAGCAGGTGGTTTTCTTAGGGGGCCACACCTCGAGCCTTCGACCTGAAGATCTGACCCACAAGGCAGTGGAGCATCGTAAGGAGATGCAGTCCCATGGTAGCCGGTGACCAACGATTGGTTCATACGCCATTTGTTCCTTCAGGATACTGGAGCCCATGTGGACCATTGATTTGGGATCCGGTTATAGCGCCGGACATTCGCTTTTCGTCCTCTCAATTTCGTAAACAACACCGGTGTCACGAGAAGGCAGTGAGTAGGACTTTCCTGGCAGAGGCTATATACGCGTGGCCGTGTGAGAGCATTTCGAGAGGGAGAGTGGACTCTCCCCACTCTCGACCATACCAGGGCATTTGGGGGCAATAGGATAGGAATTATACCCCGTATATTAATCACTACCTCCCTCATTCACAGCTACTTTTGACTAGACCTTGCACAAATGTTGTTTCTTATTTTATGGTACGTTGTGGTCTTTTAGATTGCTATATAAACCCAGTATGTTTCAAATAAATGATTGACATCGCAGAGGTTCAGATTGGTGTTCTGAACTTGACAGGCTAGGCTAGGCGGTAAGCAGGGCCAATCAGGACTTTAGACTGCTCATACGGGTTTGCGCGTCATTGATCCGATCGATAAGTCACTGCTCTCTAATTGGCGGTATCGTCAGGTTATATATTAACAGGGCACACAGGCACAAGATATAACATAGATATTGAAAGTATATCTAGCGTAGATATTCGTCTAAGGTACGTTTTCGTTTTTCGTCTTTCATTGATGTATAAGACAATAACTATTTTGTATTGTTATGATGGGCAATGTTTGAGATCGGATACTATTATACAATATTTTACGCACTAATCCCTTAAAACTGTCTACCTGTGAGAGTAGACAAGAGTGGAAGAAAAACTCTACTGGATTAGTGAACAGTATGTGTAGCTACTTATATATATGCATACCTTGTTGATAGATTCATTAAAAAAAAGAATATAAATACGCTCACTTAATCAGATACTGGTCAAGTGATTAGCTATTTTCCATCCTAATGGGCAGTTGATTGGAGGACTATATCTTACACTTGTTGGTAGTACATGTTGGCAAAGGCACTCATGAAGAAAATATAATTGTTCTTAAGTGGAAACCTGCCATTTGATGAAGTTCTCCCGTTTTCGAACAACGAGAAGCGTATTACGCTTATATGGTTTTGAGATGGTGGAGATGGTTGAGCTACAAATCTTTTTCACCATCTTGAGATATGATAAAGGATGAACACTACTAGTTGAAAATGTGGTATAATTTTCCAAGACAGATAGATAGATTGATATTAATGAATAAGTAGTGCATGTATTTTCTATTAAGTTTAGTCAATAAAAGCTTTCTGTTTACTCAGTAGTTAACTGATTCAGCTCATTGGAAGAAAGAATGGATATCAGAAGAAGACCATAGAACATTGTTGAATTTCCGCATTAAACACATTATTTTCAATTGAATAACGGAATTTACACATGAATTACAGCTTAACTAAATTAGTTGTAATTTTAATAGTTAAGATTATGATTCAATTGAAACTAAACTATGAAGCTGGGTTATGAATCTTCATCGACCGAGATGGTTGATCCACGTATTGCGTATGCCTGAACATCGATTACCACAACGAGCAATGCTAACTGGTGTTTGGGATGGTTGGAAGAAAGTTAGGAGCGGACAAACAAAAACGTGGCATCAGAGCTTGAAGTCACTAACTTATGGTCTGAGCCATGTTGATAGATGTAGAACACTTGGTGGGGATCAGCGTGACTATCGTAACCAATGGTCGGAGACTCTTGGTGACATGCCTCAGAATCGATCACAATGGCGTCAATGTATACACTTTCTGTCTTTCTTTAAACGATGACATTAAAATCCCTCCATATATTTCTATCTACGAACTAATTCTTTCTTCCTGTACTATATCCTTATATGCAATCTTTCTTTTATATATTACCACTATTGACTTAAGTACTTCTATGAAGCCTGTGTTCATCTTGCTGTGCTAATGAGGTATGGTAACTTGCATATATGTGCCTGGTCCTATATTGTAGCTGACTAACTGACTGACTGAGACCAAAATGGAAAACGTAGAAGCACTGGATGGCCGTTTCATCCTATTCGTGACTCCTCCATGGCACTGAGCATCCAAATATTATTTGTATTTATTCAGCATGAAACTATAAAATTAGTCACATTCGACTCACATTCTTACATTCATGTAAAAGAATTTGATGCCGATGATGAGTGTTATATCCCGACGAGAATTAGGAATGGTAACTTTTGAGAACTATTTACAGACCAATACCATATATGTTTTTATTGTATAGTTGTTAAGTAGCTATAGTATGCATATTCATGTTCCTCTTATTATATGCTTTGTTTTGACTCATAGTCTATTATGATACCATTTACCATTCTTGAGTTATGCCCAGTCTATCAATCACTATCTCCTACATTCACAGCCACTTTTGGCTAGATCTTGTACAAATGTTATTTTCTATTTTCTGGTTTGATTTGTATATAAACCCAGTATGTTTGAAATACATGATTCACATCATGGAGGCTGAGATTGGTATTCTGGACTGTAACAGACTGGAAGAAAGGCCCAAAAAGGATTTGAGACTACTCGCACGGGTTTTTATGCGTCATTGGTCCGATCGATAATTCACTGCTCTCTAATTGGCGGTATCGTTACGTTATACATTAAAAGGGCACATACGCCACAAGTTATAACAGCTCCAACTACAAATTTTAGAGAAATCAGGTACGATACTAAGAGCTATCATAATTATCAGAATGGGAATGTTGAAGTTGAAGAATAGGAACCATATTACAATCAAGCATAAATGATAATCTCAACATTTTAGATCTTTTGATAACAGCAGAATTGATGAACTCATCAGGGATTGGAATATTCTCATGATTAAATCTTATATGATGTGTTTAGGTAAAGATAGATTGGGTTCATTGATTTCTTATGCTTTATCCCAAGTCATTTTCTACGTTTTGAAACTGATTTTTGAGGTTATATGCTTTAGACTTATATATAACGTAAACAGATTCAAAAAGAACTCGATGGCAAAATAGATCTAACTGCTTTTGAGATGGTGAATATTTGTAGCTCAGGTGGATGATTTTGATGGAGTTTTATTCTCTGAGCTGGATGGTTTAGTCGTGGAGCTTTCATCGTTCTTCTGAACGACATCATCAGCACAAACTTCAAATTGATGATGTCGTTCAGAAGAACGATGAAAGCTCCACGACCAAACCATCCAGCTCAGAGAACAAAACTCCATCAAAAAGATCTAACTGTTTTCTCATTCACAGCTACTACCACAGGTGTAACTGGCTGTTACAAGACGAAGATCAAAAGTCGTTTTCTTAATTTTATCACATTCAAATAACTGGCATTGAGATTTTGACATTGTTTCAGAAGAACCTATCAATAGAATACATTTGACTTACTTCTACCTGTTATGACTTTTGCTCTGGTAATAATTATGTGGCGAAATTGTTAACCACAATACCAATTTATATGACATTGTTCTTGTTCTGAATCAAATGACACGTTAAATACGGTACTAGCAGCCATGTGTCAACTCTGAATGCTTATTGGTTATTCTTGGCTAGCCCTACCCGTTGAGTTCAGAAAATAATCTCTGCCTTCACTGTACACATAATATATTTCAGACATACGTAGTTTATATACAAACGAATCAAACCACATCACACCATAAAAGAAAACACAACAAGATCAAGCCAAAAGTGGCTGTGAGTGTGAGAGACTGTAACTACTCGATTGGTAATAACTTAAGAGTAGTAAATAGTATAATAATAGCCAATACGTCAAATGAAAGCTTATAATTAGAGGAATATAGATATATATATAATCTGGTCACTTAACAGTTGTGATGATCGGTATTGAATATGATCCTTAAACTTCATATACGGTTCGTCCTGATAACCGTCACTAGATAACGCCCCAAACGGTGTATTAATCAGAAGGCGAATACGAAGTGTTGAATATGTTTATTATAGCACTACGCACAGATAACCAAAACTACAGGTACGCTAAGCAAGAATGAAAGAATAACGCTGAAAAGCAAGCGAGAAAGCGAGTGAGTGTGCTAGTTGGATGAACGAGCGAGTCAATGAACAGGATTAAAATGTACATACATATATATACATAGTGAAATGAATGAATCATCGAATCAGTTCAGTGACTAATAGTAAGGCCAGCAGAATGAATATATATGTAGGCAGTAAGCAATGCTCAAGCATGCATATTCATACAAGTGTAACAAGAATAAGGGTACAGTGATATAGATAAAGTTGTTATTGTACGAATGACTCTGTCCGTTAAAGACGTTAGCAACGAGGCTTAATCACATTGAATGTGAATAAACTCTCTCTCTCTCTATCTATATATATATATATATTATTAATAATTTATTATTATTATTATTATTAATAATTTCAATGATTAAGATCATGAGTCAGTTGAAACTAGACCACCACGATTGGAAACCTGGAAGCATTGGACGACTGTTTCGTCCTATTATGGGACTCCTCAGCAGTGCGCATCCATGACCTCGCCCCCCTCACGTGATTCGAACTCAGGAACTACTGTTTTCGCGCGCGAGCACTTAACCACTAGACTACTGAGCCGGCCGGCATCCAACAGTGTTAGTGTCTAACTTCAACTAATCCACCAAATTGAGCGACACATCCACCATTGTCTTCAGTGAGTTACTATCCCACAACTGACGTGGTTGAACTCCACTGGTCACTAGTTGTCACTAGAACTCCAGGATATACCTCTTGAAGCCAGTCACTAGTGAGCATATGTTTATGATGATGAGAAGGGGTTTTGTGGAGATTGTAATAATTTCAATGATTAAGATCATGAGTCAGTTGAAGCTAGACCACCATAGTTCCCGGAAATTACCTATGATTTATTCATCATCTTCGAATACAACTCTTCCCTTTTTTTTGAAGCATTAAGGATAATGAGGGTCATGAGGATTTATTCTTATTCGACTAGGTTTTCGTCTGATACGTTACAATCGCCTTGAAAGTGTTGTACACTTTCTCTTGTTACTTGAGTCCGTTTTAGTTCCATTAACTAATTTACTTGATATGTTTAATGATATATCCGAAGTTAAATTAATTCCAGTCTCCTACTGATTTCTGACTGGTTGTAGTTGGTTTGTATGTCACATCGATATCTTTAATCCGACTTTTACTTCATAAATAACTTTTCATTTTCTGTGGATTATAATTCCAATCTTCCACGTTGGCTTTACATAATGAAAATATCTTGCTATTATTGTTTGCTTCACATTGAACTCTCTGTACAATGCACCATATCACTGATTGAATTGTTATTCTATTCGTTTGTTCTTGAAGAGGTTTGTTTGGGGTCTTGGTTTCATTTATTCTATTGGTATTCTAATTTTCCTTCCGAACATCATTTCTGTTGGTTTTTCTTGACTGATTGTTACTGAGTTTGGAGTTGCGCGGTTGGTAAGCAGAAATCTTTGAATTACATCCTCCATTTCTCCTTCCTCCTTAGATTTAAACATTGCTCTTTTAGATGTCCTTACATCTGCTGCAAAGCACTAACATAAGAGTTGAATTGTGATCTTATGGAACAACATTCAAATTAGGGCATAATTTTCATACTACTAACAAATTACAGGTAATAGAATAAACAAGATTGTTATTATAAACATATTTGATATCAATGTTAATCATGAAAATGTCAGCATCTGAAGGGAAGCACGGGATACAGTGGACAGCTAGGGTGCAGATGGACGATCTATATTACGCCGATGATCTGGCTCTTCTGTCGCAAACGCAACAACAAATGCAGGAGAAGACAACCAGTGTGGAAGCAGCCTCAGCAGCAATAGGTCTCAATAAACACAAAGGGAAAAGCAACACAGCATGCAACAATTCAATCACAATTCACGGAGAAGGTTTGGAAGAAGTAAAAACCTTTAAATATTTAGGCAGCATCATTGATGAACACGATGGATCTGATGCAGATGTGAAGGTACGGATCGGAAAAGTAAGAGCAGCATATTTAAAACCGAAGAACATCTGAAACTCAAAACAATTGGCAACCAATATCACGGTCAGAATTTTCAATACAAATGTCAAGACAGTTCTGATGTGTAGCGCAGAAACCTGCAGAAATACGAAAGACGTCATCCAGAAAATACAGGTGTTTATTAACAATTGTCTACGCAAAATATTTCGGATTCGTTGTGCAAACAATATCGGCAACAAATTACTGTAGGAGAGAACATACCGAATCCCAGCGGAGAAAAAAATCAGTGAGAGGCACTGGGAGTGGACAGGAAACAAAATGAATACAGCACCGAACAAGTATATTGTGATGACGATGGGTGTTAGATTGGTGGTTGGATGCGATATAAGAGAGTGTAGATTTGGTTTAGTCGTCCAGTTCTCATCTTCTTCACACAGTCCATAATCGACGTCGACTGCTCTCATCCGACTGACGAGTGCGCACCACACTGTATCCGATACATTTATTCTGTCATTGAAACTGGCAAACACCGGACACCTGGTCAGTGATCAGATGCCGATTAAGCTCATCGATAATGACTGGTCACTCGATGTTCCATTTGAGCTGCGACCAGTTGACATGTTCTGTTGACAACTTCCATATGTCAGTGTTTCGTTGTGTGACGCTACCTGTATGTATGTTAGCGTGCGTGTGTGCGTGAGTGCCTGTGTGCGCGTGTTCGCGTTCGTCTCAATGTGTGAGATGATGTGTTCCTCGAGTTGACATGAAGTTGACGGAAGACGTTGATGATGACGTTGTTGGCTGACGAGCTGCGACGGAACAGCATTGTGTGGAGGTTGTTCGGTGGATGACAAATATGAAGTGGCTGGCGTCTCTCGAATGGTCTGATGTTCTGCTGCCAGTCTGCGTGAATGTCTGAAGCATGTGTATCCGTGTGTGATGGAAGGCGTGTAGATGGACAAAACGCGGCAACACCGTGTGTGGATATTAATGATGAAAGTGGATGAAGATGAATTTCATGCTGGTTACACGAAATCCGACACAGTCATTACAACACACTACCACATGACTTGCAGTCAACGCGTCATTCGGTGTGCAACGATGTGGATCAACTCAACTGATTATGAACTATGTTGGTGAATAAGGGAGATAGGTTGATGAGTCGGTTGTGTGTGGGCGTGAAATCACATGGTGTTACTGGAGTAGTGGAAGTTGTGTTGGTTGTGGTTTAGTGTTAGTGGTAGATATGGACGTTGTATAATGAGTGAGTGAGTGAGTGAGTGAGTGAGTAAGTGAATGAGTTGTTGTTAGTATTTGTAGTGATGGTGTAGTTAGTAGTAGTTGTTTGGTTTGTTGTTGTGGAGGTGAGCAGATTAGTTGAGTGTAAGTTAGTTTAGTTGTGTAAATGTTTGTTGTGTTAGTGATGTTTGGGTGTGTGTGGATATGGTGAGGCTGTGTGAGGTGCGCTGATCTGCGCCCTAGTAGCGCAGTAGGTTAGCGCGTCAGTCTCATAATCTGAAGGTCGTGAGTTCGAGTCTCACCTGGGGCAGGCTTTTGACAATTGTCTATGCTCACTGACACACACACACATACACACACACACAACATCAACAACACTCACTCACATCAACAATACCGCTTGCATTGTCACTCACTCACTGCAATCGGTTATGCACGCACAAACTGTCGCGTGTGCAACTGACCGACTGAATCATTCACTCACACACTCACTCACTCGCTCACTCAGTCAGTCAGTCAGTCAGTCAGTCAGTCAGTCAGTCAGTCACTGGGAGCCTGCATTCCATCTCTCGAATTGTTCAACGCGTTAGTCGTCTGTGTGACAATCAACCAGTCAATCATGTGGTCGGTGAAGCCTTGAGGCATGCATGCCACATGAAGCGTGCTGAGAGATGTCAGAAGTCAACGTGATTGGCATGACGTGCTGTCTGGCCATTCGATCAAGTTTGATATCAGTGGATGAGGAACGAGAGAAGAGACACCACGAATATCATCCCCGTGACGGCTGTAGCAGAGAATGTCTGTGTTGATGTGGAGCAGCGAGATCCAGGTGGATAATCGGTTGTTACATATACTCTGATGGAGTGTATCCAATTATCCTGATGTCGATGTTGTCGTTGATGCTGGCTTAGTTTCTGGAGTTCATGTCGGTAGTGTTTGTGGTGTTTATTGTGATGACGATGGGTGTTAGATTGGTGGTTGGATGCGATATAAGAGAGTGTAGATTTGGTTTAGTCGTCCAGTTCTCATCTTCTTCACACAGTCCATAATCGACGTCGACTGCTCTCATCCGACTGACGAGTGCGCACCACACTGTATCCGATACATTTATTCTGTCATTGAAACTGGCAAACACCGGACACCTGGTCAGTGATCAGATGCCGATTAAGCTCATCGATAATGACTGGTCACTCGATGTTCCATTTGAGCTGCGACCAGTTGACATGTTCTGTTGACAACTTCCATATGTCAGTGTTTCGTTGTGTGACGCTACCTGTATGTATGTTAGCGTGAGTGTGTGCGTGAGTGCCTGTGTGCGCGTGTTCGCGTTCGTCTCAATGTGTGAGATGATGTGTTCCTCGAGTTGACATGAAGTTGACGGAAGACGTTGATGATGATGTTGTTGGCTGACGAGCTGCGACGGAACAGCATTGTGTGGAGGTTGTTCGGTGGATGACAAATATGAAGTGGCTGGCGTCTCTCGAATGGTCTGATGTTCTGCTGCCAGTCTGCGTGAATGTCTGAAGCATGTGTATCCGTGTGTGATGGAAGGCGTGTAGATGGACAAAACGCGGCAACACCGTGTGTGGATATTAATGATGAAAGTGGATGAAGATGAATTTCATGCTGGTTACACGAAATCCGACACAGTCATTACAACACACTACCACATGACTTGCAGTCAACGCGTCATTCGGTGTGCAACGATGTGGATCAACTCAACTGATTATGAACTATGTTGGTGAATAAGGGAGATAGGTTGATGAGTCGGTTGTGTGTGGGCGTGAAATCACATGGTGTTACTGGAGTAGTGGAAGTTGTGTTGGTTGTGGTTTAGTGTTAGTGGTAGATATGGACGTTGTATAATGAGTGAGTGAGTGAGTGAGTGAGTGAGTGAGTGAGTAAGTGAATGAGTTGTTGTTAGTATTTGTAGTGATGGTGTAGTTAGTAGTAGTTGTTTGGTTTGTTGTTGTGGAGGTGAGCAGATTAGTTGAGTGTAAGTTAGTTTAGTTGTGTAAATGTTTGTTGTGTTAGTGATGTTTGGGTGTGTGTGGATATGGTGAGGCTGTGTGAGGCGCGCTGATCTGCGCCCTAGTAGCGCAGTAGGTTAGCGCGTCAGTCTCATAATCTGAAGGTCGTGAGTTCGAGTCTCACCTGGGGCAGGCTTTTGACAATTGTCTATGCTCACTGACACACACACACAACATCAACAACACTCACTCACATCAACAATACCGCTTGCATTGTCACTCACTCACTAACTCACTCACTGCAATCGGTTATGCACGCACAAACTGTCGCGTGTGCAACTGACCGACTGAATCATTCACTCACACACTCACTCACTCGCTCACTCAGTCAGTCAGTCAGTCAGTCAGTCAGTCAGTCAGTCAGTCAGTCAGTCAGTCAGTCACTGGGAGCCTGCATTCCATCTCTCGAATTGTTCAACGCGTTAGTCGTCTGTGTGACAATCAACCAGTCAATCATGTGGTCGGTGAAGCCTTGAGGCATGCATGCCACATGAAGCGTGCTGAGAGATGTCAGAAGTCAACGTGATTGGCATGACGTGCTGTCTGGCCATTCGATCAAGTTTGATATCAGTGGATGAGGAACGAGAGAAGAGACACCACGAATATCATCCCCGTGACGGCTGTAGCAGAGAATGTCTGTGTTGATGTGGAGCAGCGAGATCCAGGTGGATAATCGGTTGTTACATATACTCTGATGGAGTGTATCCAATTATCCTGATGTCGATGTTGTCGTTGATGCTGGCTTAGTTTCTGGAGTTCATGTCGGTAGTGTTTGTGGTGTTTATTGTGATGACGATGGGTGTTAGATTGGTGGTTGGATGCGATATAAGAGAGTGTAGATTTGGTTTAGTCGTCCAGTTCTCATCTTCTTCACACAGTCCATAATCGACGTCGACTGCTCTCATCCGACTGACGAGTGCGCACCACACTGTATCCGATACATTTATTCTGTCATTGAAACTGGCAAACACCGGACACCTGGTCAGTGATCAGATGCCGATTAAGCTCATCGATAATGACTGGTCACTCGATGTTCCATTTGAGCTGCGACCAGTTGACATGTTCTGTTGACAACTTCCATATGTCAGTGTTTCGTTGTGTGACGCTACCTGTATGTATGTTAGCATGCGTGTGTGCGTGAGTGCCTGTGTGCGCGTGTTCGCGTTCGTCTCAATGTGTAAGATGATGTGTTCCTCGAGTTGACATGAAGTTGACGGAAGACGTTGATGATGATGTTGTTGGCTGACGAGCTGCGACGGAACAGCATTGTGTGGAGGTTGTTCGGTGGATGACAAATATGAAGTGGCTGGCGTCTCTCGAATGGTCTGATGTTCTGCTGCCAGTCTGCGTGAATGTCTGAAGCATGTGTATCCGTGTGTGATGGAAGGCGTGTAGATGGACAAAACGCGGCAACACCGTGTGTGGATATTAATGATGAAAGTGGATGAAGATGAATTTCATGCTGGTTACACGAAATCCGACACAGTCATTACAACACACTACCACATGACTTGCAGTCAACGCGTCATTCGGTGTGCAACGATGTGGATCAACTCAACTGATTATGAACTATGTTGGTGAATAAGGGAGATAGGTTGATGAGTCGGTTGTGTGTGGGCGTGAAATCACATGGTGTTACTGGAGTAGTGGAAGTTGTGTTGGTTGTGGTTTAGTGTTAGTGGTAGATATGGACGTTGTATAATGAGTGAGTGAGTGAGTGAGTGAGTGAGTAAGTGAATGAGTTGTTGTTAGTATTTGTAGTGATGGTGTAGTTAGTAGTGGTCGTAGTTGTGTTTGTTTGTTGTTGTGGAGGTGAGCATATTAGTTGAGTGTAAGTTAGTTGTGTAAATGTTGGTTGTGTTGTGTTAGTGATGTTTGGGTGTGTGTGTGGATATGGTGAGGCTGTGTGAGGCGCGCTGATCTGCGCCCTAGTAGCGCAGTAGGTTAGCGCGTCAGTCTCATAATCTGAAGGTCGTGAGTTCGAGTCTCACCTGGGGCAGGCTTTTGACAATTGTCTATGCTCACTGACACACACACACAACATCAACAACACTCACTCACATCAACAATACCGCTTGCATTGTCACTCACTCACTAACTCACTCACTGCAATCGGTTATGCACGCACAAACTGTCGCGTGTGCAACTGACCGACTGAATCATTCACTCACACACTCACTCACTCGCTCACTCAGTCAGTCAGTCAGTCAGTCAGTCACTGGGAGCCTGCATTCCATCTCTCGAATTGTTAAATGCGTTAGTTGTCTGTGTGAAAGTGAAACTTTCATCTTATCATCTATAAAATAATACGTTAATGTAGTTTTGTTTTGTTTTCTTGCGAATTCTTTTAATTTATATTCATTCAATATTATATTTTTCCTTTAAAAATATTTATTTTTTTATTTCTATACTACTAACAAGTAGTTAAACAAAATATATTTAAAAACGAGAAAACGTCATGTTTGAATCGTAATGCGAATTAATTTTAATTGGTTGTATATTTTCATATATATGTATTACATGACATAATAGTTTTAGTTTGACAAATATTGAATGAATCAGAGTGAATTTTCATCATTCAGTTGTCAATCAAACCATAAATGTTTGTCTAGAACTTGAAACATATATTAAATTAAATCTTAAATTAATGATAAGGATTGTTTGATTTTGTATAAATGTTTAGTTTAGCTAACTTAGATGAATAGTTGATTGTATTAATAACAATCAGTTTATAGATGTTGAATGTAAATCTGATTAGCCATTTTTGTAGTCATAATCTTCCGTAATTTCTTGTGAAATGAACATAAATCAACGAACTGAATTCAACGTTATTTAAACATTTACTTACTTACTTACTTACTTACGCCTGTTACTCCCAATGGAGCATAGGCCGCCGACCAGCATTCTCCAACCCACTCTGTCCTGGGCCTTCTTTTCTAGTTCCATCCAATTCTTGTTCATTTTTCTCATATCTGTCTCTATTTCTCGGCGTAATGTAATCTTTGATCTTCCTCTTCTTTTTTGGCCTTGAAGATTTCAAGTGAGGGATTGCCTTGTGTCACAGTTGGATGTTTTCCTCAATATGTGTCCTATCCACTTCCAGCGCTTCTTCGTGATTTCTTCCCCCTCTGGGATCTGGTTTGTTCTCTCCCACAGTAGGTTGTTGCTTATAGTGTCCGGCCAGTGGATCTGAAGTATTTTGCGTAGACAACTGTTAATAAACACCTGTATCTTTTGGACGATGGATTTCGTAGTTCTCCAGGTTTCCGCGCCATACAGTAGAACTGTCTTGACATTTGTATTGAAAATTTTGACTTTGGTGTTGGTTGCTAATTGTTTTGAGTCCCAGATATTCTTCAGTTGTAGATATGCTGCTCTTGCTTTGCCAATCCCTGCCTTCACATCTGCATCAGATCCACCGTGTTCATCGATGATACTGCCCAAATATGTAAAGGTTTTTACATCTTCCAAAGCTTCTCCGTCAATTATGATTGGATTGGTACATGTTGTGTTGTATCGAAGAATCTTGCTTTTCCCTTTGTGTATATTGAGACCTATTGCTGCTGAGGCTGCAGCTACACTGGTTGTCTTCTCCTGCATTTGTTGTTGTGTATGCGATAGAAGAGCCAGATCATCTGCGAAGTCTAGATCATCCAATTGCATCCTAGCTATCCACTGTATCCCGTGCTTCCCTTCAGATGTTGATGTCTTCATTATTTAAACATTTAATAGTTGTTAATTGAACTACATGGTTCACTCTAGTTTGGTAGAACAGTCGGCAAATATTTTTAAACATTCAAATAAAGTTATTCGATCAGCTGATTGAAGTGTGTTTCTTTATTTTGTCAGCTTCATTGTTTGGATAGTAAATTTGGATGTCAAGGAATAAGTACAGTTCAGAATTCAGTGTGAGGATTTGCATTTGATAACTATGATTGATCATTGATATTTTTCAGTAATAATTATATGTTAACCTGTAGTGGTTGTACTTCGTTGATCAATCACCCTTGTAACCGTTATCGTATCAACCTTAACGGTAGTTGAAATCAGAAGGCAAAGTGAAGCAGCTATTACAGTTTTATTAGTAGGCAGCTCAAACCACAGAGCAGAGAGCTGAATGAGTCAGAAAACCGAGAATGTATGGGAATGTGTAGAGTGTTAAATATACATGTATATATATATATATATATATATATATATATATATATATATATATATATATATAGAAAAATGAATGGACTATCGAATCGATTAAGCGAATAATAATAAGGTTAGTGGGATGAATATATGTGTTGGCAGTCAACAATGTTCAAGCATGCTTATTCATACAAGCATAACAATAATAAAGATAGAATAAGTTGTTAAAGTACAGATAATCTTGTCCGTTTAATAGGTTAACAAAAGGGCTTAAACAAATTAGATGAGGGCAAACTCAATTGAACGTGAGTTACTATAAGCCTATATAAGGTACTAGGATGAGAAAATTTGGTTAGCCATAATGATGGCTATTTATACTCTGTGATTTCTCAGCAAGAATAATACAAAATTCTAATGAGGAATCAGATCGATTGTATACAACAGATTATGGAAGTTAGTTAGTTCACTTAAAATATTTTCATGAACATGAATTGTGTATGTATCATAATTTTTCTTTTTAATTGAGTCTTGAATTGTTTAATAACAATCGACTGTGATGGTTGGATCACGTGTTGTCTATGCCTGAATACCGATTAGCACAACGTGCAATGCTAACCAGTGTTTGGGATGGTTGGAAGAGTGTTAGGGGTGACCAAACCAAAACGTGGCATCTGTGCTTGAAGTCACTAACTTTTGATCTGAGCCATGTTGGTAGATGCAGACTACTTGGTTGGGGTCAGCGTGACTATCGTAACGAATGGTTAGAGACTCTGAGTGATATGGCTCTGAATCGATCACAGTGGCGTAGGTGTATACACTCTCTATCTTCCCTTAAACTACGAGATTAAAATCGCTCCATTTCTTCCTACGTACTAATTCTTTCTTCCTATATTATATGCTTATATGTAATCTTTCTTTTATATATTACCATTATTGAATTAACTACTATGAATTCTGTGTTGTGCTAATCAGGCATCGCAACTTAGACCGGTGCATATATGTGCCTGATCCTACGTTGTAGCTAACTGACTAACTGAATGACTGTTTAATAACAAATTATTTTGATCAAATAGCATTTTACAAATACTTTGTAGTCTAGCAGTGAAATGCTTTTAAACTTCAGTTTCTAATTTATTGAGTATCAGACTTGTTAGAATGTTTTGAGAATTCTAGAAAACGATGTTGAGTATAATCAAACTACTTCCTCCAATTTGATTAAATAAATAATAAACTAACATGATAATAATGAAGATTATTTGTATTTCTAATTGATAAGTCTTTCTAAATCAATGCTTAGATCAATTTCTTAGCTACTTTTGATCTCAAACTAAATCAACTTTAATAGTTGAGATTATGAATCAATTGAAGCTAGACCATCATAGAAAATCTGGAAGCACTGAACTGTCGTTTCGTTCTATTGTATACCTCATCAATAGTAAGCATCCGGGATCCCGCCTCGCGAGATTGGGACGCAAGATCTATCGGTCTCGCGAGCGAACGACGGAATTCGACGGTGTTAATGTCTAACTTTACTTAATCTACATGTTATGTGGCTTGTTTACAATTAGACTAGCATTCAAATTTGTATCTAATAATAATGACTGGAGTCAGACAAGGCCGATTACTCTCCCCCTTTCTCTTACATCTAGTAGTCGACTATATTATAAACACTTCGACATCTGAGTGGAAAACGGAATGCGATGGACAGCTAGGAATCAATTAGAAGATCCGGACTTTGCAGATGACCTACCCCTCCTACCCTATACACACCAACAAGTGCAGATGAAAACAACTGGTGTAGCAGCAGTCTCTGAATCAGTAAGCTTCAACATAAAAAAAGGAAAAACTAAGATCCTGAAATACAACGCGGAGAACACTAAACCAGTCGCAACTGATGGAGAGACTCTGGAAGACTTGGAATCTTTCATGTATCTAAGTAGCATCATAGATGAACAAGGAGGATCATTTGCAGACGTAAAGGCGAAGATTGTCAAAGCAAGGGCTGCATTCCTACAGTCGAAGAACATATGCAACTTGAAACAAATATAAATCAACGTCAGAATGACAATCTTCAATACGAACGTCAAGACAGTCCTACTGTATGGAGCTGAAACGTGGAGAACTATTACAACCATCATCAAATAGATACAAGTATTTATTAATAGTTGTCTACGCAAGATTCTCAACATCCATTAGCCGGATAACATCAGCAACAGGCTTATGTGAGAGAGAACTAATCAGCTTCCATTTAAACAAGAACTTAGAAAAAGACAATGGAGGTGGATATAACAAACATTACAGAAATCATCAAAGTGCATCACGAGGCCACTTGTCCTAACTTGGAATACTGAAAGGAAACGGAAAAGAGGAAGACCAAAGAACACACTGCATCGAGAATTGGAAGCAGACATGAAAAAAAATAGCGACTGTTTACAACTGAAATGGATTGTGCAGGACAAAGTTGAATGGAGAATGCTGGTGAGCAGTCTATTACCCTCCATATTACATATGATTAGATAAAAATGAATTTCATATGTCATTCAGCATTACTACCAATCAAGCTGTTACTAACCATATATTATTAGATCTATCGAAGCGTCTAGTTCATCTGATTGAGATACGCGCAAAACCGAAGTTCGCATAACAATGATTTGTCTACAATAACGGTTCTTTATTGAATAATACACAAAATTTTGTTACATACCTCAACTTGTGAGGTGTCTGTGGCGTTTAAACGCGTTCTTCAAGTATAAAAATAAAAAGGTTTCCTGTAACGGTAACATAAAGAATAATTACAATGGACAGCTGATAGCTGTGTTTAAATTTGATAACAGTTTATGAACAACTGAAACTCGAACCAAGAGCAAAACAATATGGAAACTGTTGCGTTTAAACAAATGCACGAAACTGCGGATAAACGTTACAGGGATTAAGGTACAGTAATTATAATGATAAATACAATGATAAGTACAATAACTTACTTACTTACTTACGCCTGTTACTCCCAATGGAGCATAGGCCGCCGACCAGCATTCTCCAACCCACTCTGTCCTGGGCCTTCTTTTCTAGTTCCATCCAATTCTTGTTCATTTTTCTCATATCTATCTCCATTTCTCGGCGTAATGTATTCTTTGGTCTTCCTCTCTTCCTTCGACCTTGAGGGTTCCATATGAGGGCTTGTCTTGTGACGCAGTTCGGTGCTTTCCTCAATGTGTGTTCTATCCACTTCCAGCGCTTCTTCCTGATTTCTTCCTCCACTGGGATCTGATTTGTTCTCTCCCACAGTAGGTTGTTGCTAATAGTGTCGGGCCAACGGATCCGAAGTATTTTGCGTAGACAACTATTAATAAACACCTGTATCTTTTGGACGATGGATTTCGTAGTTCTCCAGGTTTCCGCGCCATACAGTAGAACTGTCTTGACATTTGTATTGAAAATTCTGACTTTGGTGTTGGTTGCTAATTGTTTTGAGTCCCAGATATTCTTCAGTTGTAGATATGCTGCTCTTGCTTTGCCAATCCCTGCCTTCACATCTGCATCAGATCCACCGTGTTCATCGATGATACTGCCCAAATATGTAAAGGTTTTTACATCTTCCAAAGCTTCTCCGTCAATTGTGATTGCATTGGTACATGTTGTGTTGTATCGAAGAATCTTGCTTTTCCCTTTGTGTATATTGGGACCTATTGCTGCTGAGGCTGCAGCTACACTGGTTGTCTTCTCCTGCATTTGTTGTTGTGTGTGCGATAGAAGAGCCAGATCATCTGCGAAGTCTAGATCATCCAATTGCATCCTAGCTATCCACTGTATCCCGTGCTTCCCTTCAGATGTTTATGTCTTCATGATCCAGTCGATCACCAGGAGAAAGAGAAAGGGTGAGAGTAAGCAACCTTGCCTGACACCGGTCTTTACTTCGAACGACTTTGTCAACTTTCCTCCATGAACGATCTTGCAGTTTAATCCATCATAGGAATTCTGTATGATATTGACTATCTTCTGAGGCACGCCGTAGTGTCGAAGAAGCTTCCATAGGGTTGTTCTGTCCACGCTATCAAATGCTTTTTCGTAGTCGATGAAGTTGATATAGAGTGATGAATTCCATTCAATTGATTGTTCCACAATGATCCGTAGAGTTGCGATTTGGTCTGTGCACGATCTATCCTTACGGAATCCTGCCTGTTGGTCTCGAAGTTGGGCGTCTACGGAGTCCTTAATCCTGTTTAACAATACCCTGTTGAAGACTTTTCCCGGTATTGAAAGAAGAGTGATTCCCCTGTAGTTGTCACAGTTGCTGAGATCGCCTTTCTTTGGTATTTTGACTAGAAGTCCTTCTTTCCAGTCTTTTGGTACCTGTTCCTCATCCCAGATCTTTTTGAAGAGAGTTTGGAGTATCCTTGCAGTTGCCGCTACGTCTGCTTTTAGTGCCTCTGCTGGAATGCTGTCTAGTCCTGCTGCTTTGCCACTCTTGATTTGTCTGATAGCCATGCTGATTTCTTCAATTGTCGGTGCGCCAACATCAATTGGGAGGTCCGTGAGTGCTGCTTCGATGTTGGGTGGGTTCAGTGGGGCTGGTCGATTCGACAGTTCTTTGAAGTGTTCTACCCACCTGTTTCGTTGTTCTTCAATGTTGGTGATTATCTTGCCTTCCTTGCTTTTCACTGGTCGTTCTGGTTTACGGTGATTTCCGGAGAGTTTCTTTGTTGTTTCATACAGTTGTCTCATGTTTCCTTCTCTGGCAGCCTTTTCCGCCGTCATTGCCAAATCTTCCACATATTTACGTTTGTCAGTTCTGATGCTCCTTTTCACTTGCTTGTTTACTTCTGTGTATTCAGCTTGTGCCTTGACTTTTTCTGCTCTTGTTCGACTGGTATTGATTGCTACTTTCTTGTTCCTCCTTTCTTGAATCTTATCCAGTGTATCGACCGTGATCCAATCCTTGTGATGGTGCTTCTTTTGGCCCAGAACCTCATGACATGTTGAAGTGATTGCCTCTTTTATCTCGTTCCAGTTGCTCTCCATAGTAGTTCCTTCTCCATTGAGTAGATCATGAAAGGCTTGGAACTTATTGCTGAGGGTTATCTTGAATTTATTGAGTTTGTCAGTATCCCGAAGAAGAGCCGTATTAAATTTTTGTGATATTGTCCTCCCCGTTGTCCAGTGCCTCTTGAGTTTCAATTTCATCTTGGCGACCAGCAAGTGATGATCTGATGCTATATCAGCTCCTCTCTTTGTTCTCACGTCCTCCATCGTCCTCCTGAACTTTTTGTTGATGCAGATATGGTCGATTTGGTTCTGTGTGCTGTGATCCGGTGAAGTCCATGTGGTTTTGTGTATGCGTTTATGTGGGAATATAGTCCCGCCTATGACCAGTTTATTGAAGGCACATAGATTTGCAAATCTCTCACCATTTTCGTTCCTTTCTCCCAGTCCGTGTCGTCCCATGATCTCTTCATATCCGGTGTTGTCAATTCCAACCTTGGCATTTAGGTCTCCCATCAGAATAGTCAGGTCTTTTGTTGGGCACTTCTCGACGATTGACTGCAGCCTATCGTAGAATTGATCTTTAGCGTCTTCATTGTAGTCATTGGTAGGCGCGTAGCATTGGATGACGTTCATCGTAATCCCCGTTTTCTTTGTTTTGAAGGAGGCTTTGATGATTCTTGGTCCATGAGATTCCCATCCTATAAGTGCATTTTGTGCTTGTTTGGACAGCATCAATGCAACTCCTTGTGTATGTGGGGCATTTTCTTGTTCATGTCCGGAGTATAACAGCAGCTCCCCTGAAGCTAGTCGTTGTTGTCCAACTTGCGTCCAATGTGTTTCACTGATCCCAAGCACCTCTAAATTGTATCTCCTCATTTCTGCAGCAATTTGGAAAACTCTCCCAGTCTCCCACATTGTGCGAGCATTCCATGTACCTAAATAAATGGTTGCTCTGGTTGTCAGAAGGGGCATCGGCCTCGTGACTTCCGAAGAAACTCGGCTTTCATCATGAAGCGTCATAATTCTTCTAAACGAAGACCTCCTGACTCCCAGGGCAGAGTTTAAATGGTTTGAATAATTTTTTCTGGTTAACGTTTTTTTAGCGAGTTAGTTTTCTACGGGATGGGGTCGCTAACCCCATGCCCAACCCTCCTCCTTTATCCGGGCTTGGGACCGGCAGTAGCCCCCGGAAAGGGACTCCAGGCGGAGTTATAAGTACAATAAACGTCATAAATATACATGAACAATTCAAAATATTAACACTACAACTTGCGTTACAATATAAGTTTAAAAATTCTTGGGAATACAACTACTTACTGAATATAAATAAGTAGTATAAAACAATATACAAAAGAGTGGAAAGGAAACGAGTAGGAACAATGTGAGCTAAGTTAACTCGTGTAAATAACTAGTATTTGAACGAAGAATATTCTTTTTTATAAATTCTCTTTTCAGGTTCTCTTCAAGTTTTCGGATCATTAATTTGGATATATAATTGTAGAACCTGAAGAGAATTTATTGAAAAGAATTTTCTTCGTTCAAATACTAGTCTTTTAATATATCAATAAACAAAATAAGTAATTATCAATATAGGGGTTGTTAAGATTATTAGGTTTTTGATTGAAATCATCAACCGTTTGATGTTAGACCACCATTGAAAAACATGAAAGCAATGAATGGCCGTTTCGTCCTATTGTGGGACTCATCAACAGTGCATATCCACGATCCTAATCATAGGATTCGAACCCATGGCCTTCAATCTCGAGCGCGAACGCTTAACCTCTAGACCACTCTGATGGTATTAATGTTCAACTTCAACCAATCCAAAAAATTGCGCGGCTATCTTCCATTGTCCTGAGATAGATACATCTTTCTACCCGACACGGATTAGCTCCAATTGTCAAGCCTTCTCCCTAGAACTCCAAGAATTTCCTCACAAAACTAGTCACTAATCAGCACATATTAACATGTTATTAGATGTAAGACACTAACACCATTGGATGCCAGCTTGTTCAGTAGTCGTAAGACTGAAGGCCCTGGGTTCGAATCTCGCGAGCGGGATAGTGGATGAGCATAATAGTACAAAATGGCAATCCAGTGCTTTCAGGTTTCCAGCGGTGGTCTAACATCAATCGGTTCATTATTTAATATAAACTATCCATTCATTTTCATCAAGAGCTCTTTCTTTGTTTAATAATAATAATAATAACAATCAATGACCTTCAGTTGTACTATATTTTATTATTATTATTATTATGAGTACAATTTTCTATGTTTACAATTGAATTCTTAACTGAAATATGATTTAAATATAAGATTTATTGTCATTTATTATATTTGTTGTTAGGCATGTTTATTCGCGCGCGCGTATGTGTGTAAGTGTGACTGTACTTGTGTGTGTGTGTGAGAGAGTGTGTAAGTGTGAATGAATGAGTGTGAGTATGTGCGTGCGTATATGAGAGCGTGTGGTGTGTGTGTGTAGTTATCAAATAGAGTGTAGAATTAATCAGATTACTAACTAATAATAACAATTATAAGAAAAGTAGGACAAACCTACCTATTGCGTTATTAGATACGCCCAATACATCATACATAAATCATTTCTAATATACATCCGTTTTCTTTTCTAGAAAAAAAAGAAACAAGAATAGAAATCAGTTAGTTTTATGATAGTAAACATTAAACTGTAGATAAGATATACATTTTTCTTACAAATTCAAATATATACTGTTTAGGATTTATATTACTATGATATGTACTACTGATATTGATAGATATAAGTAGTAATGTATCATCCATCGAAAGTGAAATATATGGAGGTAAAAGGTTAAGAGAATCAAAGAAATCAGAACGAGAATAAAAAATGATTCAAATGGAAACGAAAGAACAATGGTGTCTCACACGATTGATTAATCTTCTGTAAATGAAGTATTCACTGTATGATTCTCCGATTTTATTAAGACCTTCTGTAATTAGTGTATTTAACTATATTCGATTGTATCCACTGATGTTCTCATTCACTATGACATTACCATAAGAAACACATCGTCACCCAATCCACCTAATTCAACATATCCACTTACATGAAAGACATTTCTATGTTAAACTAAAATGTCTACACTCTTATAACATAATATTATCATTACTTTCATCTTTCCAATTACAATGACAATATTAAGTCATGTTTGAAATGGCCTATTTCATAACAATCTCGTCTAGTCACAGTATGTTTATGGATTTCATTTGAACAAGAATAAATGGGTTATATTCAATAATCCATTGAGTTTGACTGTCTACCTACATCCATCTTCACAATATGAAATCAAACACACAAACTAATAATGTATATCATTGATCATACACTGTGTAACGATTGTCACTTACAGAGTAGTATTGCAATACATTAACAAAAAGGAGTAGGTTACAATCATCAAATATACATCTGTTAATCATTTATCCTCAACTCTAAGTAATACATGATGTAATAAAAAAACTGAATGATGATTGAGTCTCATCAACAATATGATTAAAAGAGATAGTTCATTTTGTATTGTTAGATTCATTCTTCTCATTGATGTTCACGAATGCAATTGATCAGTCTGTTATTGGTATAGAAGTATTCTATATGCATTGTCTCGATAGTGCCTTCAGTCACAAAGATGAATGGTGGCTGATAGAGAAATCGAGTTTGAATCACGTTTCGTCCTAATTGGAATTGGTCAGCTGAATGTGTCTGCATCTCAGAGTTGATGTTCACTTCGGTACTGGAATCCAGTACTGTCCACTCCAAATGCGATCGCATTATCCACGTAGCTACTGAGTCCATTGCACAAGCCAGTGAATATCAGTACTCAGTAGCTATGTGGTAAATGTAATGTCATTTGAAGCGAATGTTACTGAATTCCAGTCTCACAGTGAGCATCAACTCTGAGATGCAGGTACATCCAGCTGACTAGTCCGAAATAGGACGAAGTGCCGTGCCTTCTGGATTTCATTGCTAGCCACTATCCATCAATCCTTAATCTGTTTCAACATAAATTTGATTCTTATTAGAAACAAATCATGGATTTAAGGTTTATTGTATAAGTAAGATTCACTATACTATTGTAATGTTGAAATAATATACACTTCTACTTAAAGTTTGTGTTGATGATGTCGTTTAGAAAAATGTTGAATGCTCCAAAAACCAAACTAATCAGCTCAGAGAATAAAATTCCATTAATATTAGTATTAGTATTGGTTAGGATTTGAACTATTCACTTGCTGATGTTCAGGATTGTATTTTTGACTTGTCTTTGTTAACTTATGAACATTCTGTACAGATTATTATGATATTGCTATTTTATCGCAAGATATAGAGATATTCAACTGAAACATTGATACAAGAAGGTACCAAATATATATGCACCAGTGATATCAAATGATTTTTGAGAGGGCTGGGATACTGTCCGGGCGTTCGAACCGAAGCAGGTGGTTTTCTTAGAGGGCCAGTCCTCTGGGCTTTGACTTAGAAGTCCAATCCACTGGGAAGTGAAGTAACATTAGATGTATTCCTATGGTAGTCAGTGATTAACAATAGGTCCACACGCCATTTGTTCCCTTTAGATTCTGGAACCTATATTCCCCAAGGTTTGGAGTCGGGGCTTTCCAACTCATCTAGGCGGACCCTCCGTGTTTACCAACCCAGTTGAAGTACATGAAATTTGCTTTTACTCCTCTCAATTTCGTAAACAACACCCCCGCCATGAGAATGCAGTGAGTAGGACTTCCCTGACAGAGGCTATATACACGTGGCCATGTGAGAACATTTCGAGAGGAAGAGCGAACTTTCCTTGTTGGAAGGCCACTTCATTCTGATATCGGACTCTTTAGCAGAGCGCATCCACGATCCTGCCTTGCGAGATTCGAATGCTTAACCTCTAGACTACTGAGACGGCCGGCATCCAACGGCTTTAATGTTTAACTTCAACCAATCTAAGATATTGCGCAATCGCCCACTATTGTTTTCACTGAATAACTACCTCACAACAGACATAGTTGAATTCCATTGTTCGCCAAAGCATTTGACTTCTTATTATATAGAACTTATCACAAAAATGAAGAGAATTTCAAAAAGAATAAATCGTTTTTCAACAGTCATTTCCATAAGTTATCCATTTGTATTTATAGTTGTTTAGTTAATAGAAAGATAGAACAGATTTCATCCTATAGTGTTAAAAAGATTTAAAATCTCAATCAAGTTTGGGTATTCATCAGGGGTTTAAAGAAAAATAGAAGGTTAAGAATAATTTACAAGTCAGAACTATCAGAGATAATTGTTCAATCGATAGATACGAAGAAGAATTAAGAACATAAAGGTTATAATAATAGTTGAATAATAATTACAGGGTAATCATAACTGGCTACAGCCTAAAACATTCTGGAGAAAGGAATGAAGCTAAATGAAGGATAAAAGATTAGAAGCACCGTTTCTACACGCTATGTTTAGGCTTGAATTAGTGGATCACCAATCCCCTTTAATAATGTATAAATTTCTGATCTGATCTTCCTTTAATCCAATCCATGCCCAAAGTAAAATCAAGTGCTCCTATATTAAAATGATGATCGGGTAATGTTCTGAGACGAGTTTATAAAGTATTCACTTTATACGCCAAATGTAACCTCCTCCATAAGAGCAAGTAAATTTACAGGTGCATACCAATATTGGCCTAAAATGGAAGTTTATCCTTAACATATCCGTGTTTAGGAAGATAATACGAAGGTTAGCTGAATAAAAGGTTTTATGTTGAGATTTTGAAATCCGCTTATTGAAGGTCTTGGAGTTCGTATCTGTTTTAAATTTAATATTCATGAAAAGAGTTTTTTTTTATCTCTTAATGCTTCCTCAGGATGTTGTCTTTGTATTAGGTTCCTATCGACAAATCTAATTGGATAACCAGTTCCGATGAGTATCTGTCGCAGTCAAAGTAGTTCGTAATCGATTGTGTCATGAGAAAATATCCGCCTAGTCCTAGAGGATAAAGAGCTAACTATTTAACAATCATATTCATATCAAGTATAGAGCGTTATATTGTTGTAATGTATCGAATGCATGCCACCTTAAAGTTTCGTGGTTACCTCATTACCTTTCAACTATCCATTGATTTAAATTTCACGATATTATGTAATTATCACTTCACTTTGTTGTCTATAGATACGTCGAAATCAATGACAAACAACGAGATTAGTATGAAATCGTTCTGGTCTATATCCAACCTATTGAACTGACTAACGGGAACTTCATAAATTTCATCCGTGGATTGAGTATTATCTATCCTCAGATGTAATACAACTTTTTTATTGATAGTCTTGAATGCTATTACGAGTTCATCTTACTCGGTAGACGGAACGAAGGTCAAAGATGCAGTGACACGATAGGCTATTCTCATCCGTTGTCCCCGGTCCTGCTAACTAGATCAAGAAATCTTGATGAGTACGGAATGTATTCTACAAGCACCCAGAAAATACGTGGTCACCAATCACACAAATCAATCTTATTTATAAAATAATAGAAACGCCCTTGGGAGAACTACAAAATAGCATACTAAAAAAATCCGTCAACCAATGACAGTCAAGGATTTCCGAGTGGGAAATTTAAGATGTAGGTCAACTAAGCGTCTCTTGGCGCGAAAACACAAAATTCAAATTTTCGGATTAAGATTACAAAATTAGGACCTTTTTCAAGTGAGTTCTGGGGATCTAACTTTCTCACCAGTTATCAATCATATGGTTTACATCAGTGATTCTTACATTTTTACAAATAATCTGGAATAAATTAACTTGGTGTTATTTTACTTGTATCTTCCTATTGATGTTCAGGACCGCAATTGACCAGTCTTTTGTAGCAAACGGTACTAGGTTCGAGTCTCAGAGTGAACATCAACTCTGACATGCAGGTAAATCCATCTGATGAGTCCCAAATAGGATGAAGTGGTACGTGTTCTTGATTCGATTGCTAGTCACTATCCATCTTTGCTTAATCTGGAATGATATTGTTACAAAATTCTGATATGAATAATATGACTTATAACACAAAAGAACCTTATATGTAAGAAACTAATTTATCCGCTAATTGAAGATGATCACTCAGTGTAATGCATCGACTGAAGTTAGGTAATAATATAAATCATCGGATATTGGTTCACTAGTCACACTATGCCCTGAAAGTCATACAATCGATCTCCAGTAGGGTCATATATATGTACTACTGAGCTATCAGATTATAACACCTCTTCTACAATTATATTTCTTGATGGTTAATTTTGTTAAGCCCTTCAGTCAATTAATCATTTGCTTTCCCATATATACATATATGCTTTGAATCCATCTGTGTATTCGTTTGCTTAGGCTCATTAACCTTTCGTCTTATATTCGTTGAATGTACTTATAACTTTGTTATCTTCTCTATCCAATAATGAATTGTAGTTAGCACTTTGTGTTGCTTTCTGAATTTATACACCATCAAGATTTATAAAATAAAGGTTATCAGGATGATTATATAAACAAAGCCTAAGGAATAATAATGAAGTCCAAGTCATTATAAGGTCGCAAGGCTAAACAATGGTTCAATGCTTCCTAGTTTCCAATGACTATTTATTCAAGATCAGTCTATTATGTAAAGTAAGGAATTAAGATTTATCATTAAGTTAATATCAATGGTTAAGATCATGAGTCAGTTGAAGCTAGATCACCATGGAAAACCTGGAAGCACTAGACGGCCGTTTTGTCCTATTATGGGACTCCTCAGCAGTGCGCATCCACGACCTCGTTCCATAATAGGACGAAACGTCCGTCCAGTGCTTCCAAGTTTTCCATGGTGATCTAGCTTCAACTGACCCATGATCTTAACCATTGAAATTAATACAATCTGCACAAAGCCCCTTCTGATAATAAGTTAATAGCATGTATTCAGAAAAACATGAAAATATCCTTCTTACTTGTATTATTACAAAATGCACCCCCAGTAACATATTGGAGGTAATGTGTTTGAAATGACAGAATTAATGAAACCATTGAAATTAGAATAATTAATAGAGATTTTCATTATTTTCATTGTTTTATTATCGACAATAGATAAAAAAGTCAGCTATCCATTCAATATCTATATACAGTCGGAGGTATACATCTGGATAACATCAGCAACAACCTCTTTTGGGAGAGGACAAACCACATTCCACTTGAAGAGAAAATTAGGAAACTACGTTGAAAGACGATAATACACATATTGAAGAAATCATCAAACTGCATTATGAGGCAAGCCTTAACCTGGAATACTGATTGGAAAAGAGAAGAAGGATGGCAGAAGAGCACACTACGTGGAGAATCGGAAGCAGACATGAAAAGGATGAATAACAACTGGATACAACAGCAAAGGATTTCCCAGGACAGATGGAGAGTGCTAGTGAGTGACCTGTGCTCCTTCATTAAGCGTTGCAGGCGTAAGGAAGTAAGTAAGTATTGATGTCTACTACCTCCTATTCACATCACTCTTGAATTGTGTACGTGTAACTACGAACAAAATGTGTTATCATCCATGACTTACATTGTAAAATTCAAAATGCTCTCAGTACAATTACAAGTATGACGTTCAGCGAAAATTCAAATATACATATATCCAATATGCTTGTCTTGTCATGCGTCAAAAGTAGTTTAGTTTAGGTTGTTTGAGATAGAAATTTGTTAGTTCATGCCATATTCTGAGATCAACTAGACCATTTCATTTGTGGAGTTTAGTCCATTGAAGTTTGTATTTGTCGAAGACGAACCTCAATTGGGGTATCATTGAAAATCAGGAATCACTGGATGGTTGAATTAGACTCATCAATAACGCCACCTACTAATCATATTACTAAAAACACATTCAGCGGTTTTAATGGTTTAGTGTTCGCTATGAGAACTAATCGCCTTGAGTTCAGTCCTTGATTGGATTGTGGTTTCACACCTCTGGGGATTTATAAACCATGACGGGAAATTTACCTAATCCCTCCCTCCCCGCAGTTTTTTAGATGTATCTTAACTGCATACAATCTACAAACCCAAAACTCAACATTACATTAGTATAGTGAATCTTACTTATACAATAAACGGTAAATCCATGATTTGTTTCTAATAAGAATCAAATTTATGTTGAAACAGATTAAGGATTGATGGATAGTGGCTAGCAATGAAATCCAGAAGGCACGGCACTTCGTCCTATTTCGGACTAGTCAGCTGGATGTACCTGCATCTCAGAGTTGATGCTCACTGTGAGACTGAAATTCAGTAACATTCGCCTCAAATGACATTACGTTAACCACACAGCTACTGAGTACTGATATTCACTGGCTTGTGCAATGGACTCAGTAGCTACGTGGATAATGCGATCGCATTTGGAGTGGACAGTACTGGATTCCAGTACCGAAGTGAACATCAACTCTGAGATGCAGACACATTCAGCTGACCAATTCCAATTAGGACGAAACGTGATTCAAACTCGATTTCACTATCAGCCACCATTCATCTTTGTGACTGAAGGCACTATCGAGACAATCCATATAGAATACACATATACCAATAACAGACTGATCAATTGCATTCGTGAACATCAATGAGAAGAATGAATCTAACAATACAAAATGAACTATCTCTTTTAATCATATTGTTGATGAGACTGAGTCATCATTCAGTTTTTTTATTACATCATGTATTACTTAGAGTTGAGGATAAATGATTAACAGATGTATATTTGATGATTGTAACCTACTCCTTTTGTTAATGTATTGCAATACTACTCTGTAAGTGACAATCGTTACACAGTGTATGATCAATGATAAACATTATTAGTTTGTGTGTTTGATTTCATATTGTGAAGATGGATGTAGGTAGACAGTCAAACTCAATGGATTATTGAATATAACCCATTTATTCTTGTTCAAATGAAATCCATAAACATACTGTGACTAGACGAGATTGTTATGAAATAGGCCATTTCAAACATGACTTAATATTGTCATTGTAATTGGAAAGATGAAAGTAATGATAATATTATGTTATAAGAGTGTAGACATTGTAGTTTAACATAGAAATGTCTTTCATGTAAATGGATATGTTGAATTAGGTGGATTGGGTGACGATGCGTTTTTATGGTAATGTTATAGTGAATGAGAACATCAGTGGATACAATCGAATATAGTTAAACACACTAATTACAGAAGGTCTTAATAAAATCTGAGAATCATACAGTGAATACTTCATTTACAGAAGATTTATCAATCGTGTGGGACTTTATTGTTCTTTTCATTTCCACACGAATCATTCTTTATCCTCGTTCACATGTCTTCGGTCCTGTTAATCTTCTACTTCCAAACACTACACTTTCTATTGATGACACAATACTACTTAAATCTATGAATATCAGTAGTACACACCACAATGTATTATAAATTGCATCATATTTCAAATTTAATAAGTTGTATATAAGGATTAGTTTTCCTTATCTTAAACGTTACCACTTGTCACAACTGAAAGTCAATTAAATAAATGATATTTAACTAAAACTAATTTATATTTTTGTTTTAATCACTAAGCTATCTGAATGAAAGTAGTTTTTCAATTAAATTATCGAATAATTATCAGTTCAGTACTTACCTTACTTCACTTAATTATTTACTTGTTTACTTAATTACTTGCTGAATTACTTACTTACTTATTTCTTTCCTTCCTTCCTAACTTACTTGCTTAGTTACTTACTTACTTGCTTACTCACTTACTTGCTAACTTACTTATTTGCTTAATTATCTACTTACTTACTTACTAACTTGCTTATTTCCTTCCTTCCTTCCTAACTTACTTGCTTAATTACTTGCTTACTTACTTACCTACTTGCTTACTCACTTACTTGCTTACATACTTGCTTACTTACCTACTTACTACTCACTCACCTACCTACTTTACTTACACACTTACTTACTTACTTACTTACTTGCTTGCTTGCTTGCTTACTTACTTACTTACTTAAATAATTAATTAATTATTTGCTCATGCTAGTTATTTGGATGACTAACCAATTTTTTGTGCAACTTCTAACTTCAATTAAGCTAACACATTCTATTATATTTTACTCATTTGAGTAAATGGACAATATCAAGAGTGACGTAGTAATTAATTGATAAAATAAGATAAACATCGTTGACAGTTAAAAAGTGATTGGATTTTTATATCCAAACTAACGAATATTGACTTAGTAGTGTAAAACTATAGTAATCAAAATATGGTCAGGCTGTCCACAACATTTATTTATGTTCATTAACTGTCTACTACTCAGAAAATTTAACCATTCCCCTCCTCATTTCATTGAATGAGTAAATAGTGTATGTTAAAGATTTATTAGATAGCTCAAATTATTCTTAAACTTATGCTTTTTATCTGGTATAACATAGTTTTATTTGGCAAAGATGCTGATAAAATGCAGAGTTTTTTAGTAGCACTGAGCAACAATGCCAGGATGTTTGGGATGCGCTTCTCTCCCTCTAAATACAAGTTGTTACTTCAGGACTGGTCTGCGTCAACACCTGAACTAAGGATAGGGAGTAAAGTAGTCGAACGCGTTGACAAATTCACTTATCTTGGAAGTATAATCAGCCCTAATGGGTTGGTGTTTGACAAAATCTCAACACGGGTTCGAAAAGCTAGTTTAGCCTTTGCCAACTTATGTCATCTATGGCGAAGGCGAGATATCCGTCTATCAATTAATGGATGAACATACTTCGCGGCAGTTCGTTCTGTTCTACTTTACGGCTGAGAAACGTGGCCATTAAGAGTAGAAGATACACGTAAGCTAATTGTATTTGAACACAAGCGTTTTAGAAATATAGCTCACATCTACTGCGATCACCGGGAAAGTAATGGTGACGTTAGATTTAGGGTATTATAGATTGATGGTAAATCAGTTGATAAGGTTGTGAATGTTCGTCGACTGAGATGGTTTAGCAACGTATTACGTATGCCTGAACACCTATTACTACGACGTGCAATGCTGACTAGTGTAGGGGATGGTGTAGTGTCTGTTATTATATTAAGCCCATATACCTTATTCTAGCATTCGGATAGCTCAATCTATTCATTCTACTTGAGTCACATTCTGACCTTGTTAATTATTCGCTTATCGATCTTGACTGTCTTTATACGAGCGCGTAGGTGTGTACACTTCTTATCCTACTACTCATCGCATGTCTATAACTTATTTTTGTGGGCTTATAAATACTGATTAACACTTGGTTAAATGGGGAGTTGGCTTACCGGCTATCTCCACGGCGCATCATTTTTGCTTCGCTTTCTTCTCTTCGCATCGTTCACCCGTTCGTTTGTCTGGATCAAAGACCATACAAAATATATGTATCCAAAAGTCCATTCTCGTTATTTGACTTATTTAATTCCGTTATTGACTAACGCGACTTAAGTCAATGATTTTATACGAGAATAGGCGATAGTAATCATTCATACGCTCTATTTGGAGTCAGATCATGTGCCACTACAGTTGAGAGACCTTGGGCAACATCGTCCCATCTAAATGACGACAAAATAACGGGCCCCACAATGGTTGGAAGAAAGTTAGTGGCGGCCAAACTAAAACGTGGCATCAGTGCTTGAAATCACTAACTTCTAGTCTAAGCCATGTTGGCAGATGCAGACTACTTGGTTGGGGTCCACGTGACTATCATAGCCAATCGTTGGAGACTGTGTGTGATATGACTCAGAATCGATCACAATGGCGTCGGTGTATACACTCCTTGTCTTCGCTTCATAATTCTTTCTCCCTGTACTGTATCTTTATACACAATGTTTTTTTTATATATTACCACCATTGAAGGTACGACTTCTATGAATTTGGTGGTAATGAAGTATGGCAACTTGGACCGATGCAAACATGTGCTTAGTCATACGTTGTAGCATACTGACTGACTGACTAACTTATCCGGTATGTTAGATTGGTTAACAGTGAACGTTTCCATAATAGATAATTCCAAATCATTTTATTTCCATCGAAATAATACCTAAATATATCATTGATATAATGTTAATGAATTTAAAACTGTAATAAAAGTCATCAAATATTTTCTGGATTTTTTAAAAATATTTCTTTAACATCATGAGTTAGTTAAAGCTAGACCACCATGGAAAACCTGGAAGCACTGAATAGCCGTTTCGTCTTATTGTGGGACTCCTCAGCAGTGCGCATCCAAGACCTCGCCCCCTGAAAGATTTGAACCCAAAAACTACTGGTTTTCCATGGTGGTCTAGCTTCAACTGACTAATGATCTTAACCATTGAAATTACTACAATTTTCACAAAACCCCTTCTGATATTTCTCGAACAGTTTTTATTTGATTATGAAAATTACTTATAAGTAGTATATTTCTAAATGAAGTAAACTTTCAATAAATAATTTAATATCAGAAGGGGTTTTGTGGAGATTGTAGTAATTTCAATGATTAAGATCATGAGTCAGTTGAAGCTAGACCACCATGGAAAACCTGGAAGCACTGGACGGCATTAACACCGTTGGATGCCGGCTGGTTCAGTGGTCTAGTGGTTAAGTACCCGCGCGCGAAACCAGTAGGTCCTGTGTTTGAATCTCGTAGGGGGCGAGGTCGTGGGTGCGCAATGCTGAGGAGTCCCATAATAGGACAAAACGGCCGTCCAGTGTTTCCAGGTTTTCCATGGTGGTCTAGTTTCAACTGACTCATGATCTTAATCATTGAAATTATTTAATACTACTTATTTCTATTAGTAGTAACTTTCATCATTACTATATTAACATACACAATAGTCCAATATATGGTTTATGACAAATAAACTAAAAGATTTTCTTTTAAGTGCATCTCCTCGAAGAAGAACAAGAAAACGAAGAGGAAGAAGAAGAAGAAGAAGGAGGAGTATCCACATATGAACATTAGGCATAAATCTGTTAGAAGATAATACGTATGTTACGTATGTTTAACTGATGTATAAGATGATATATGATATATTATGATGTACCATGATAACTAAGATATATATATATATATATATATATATCAGTGGATAATTTAAGGCTATCTGAAATGTTAATGATGAGTTACTTAAGCCTCTAAATTATCTAATTTTCAACTTTAAATAGGGGTCTTTGAAGATGGTACTAATTTAATAGTTGAATATATGAACTGAGTTCGATTCCAATGTGCAGGATCGTAACTGTGCACTTCAAAGGAGTCCCATACTTAGACAAAATAACTGTTCAGTGCTTCCAGGTTTCCCATGGTGATATAGCTTTAACTGACTCATGAATTCAATCATTAAAATCTTATCAGAAGGGGCTTTGTGGAGATTGTAGTAATTTCAATGGTTAAGATCATGAGTCAGTTCAAGCTAGACAACCATGGAAAACCTGGAAGCACTGGACAATCTTTTTGTCTAAGGATGGGACTCAGCGGTGCGCATCCACAATCTCGCCCCCTGCGAGATTCGACCGAAGGACCTACTGATCCCGAGCGCGAGCACTTAACCATTAGACCACTATGCCGGCATCCAATGGTGTTAATGTCTAACGTCGACTAATCCATAAAATTAAGCGACACATCCACCATTGTCTTCAGTGTGTTGCTATCTCACAACAGACCTGGTTGTGGATGCACACTGCTGAGGAGTCCCATAATAGGACGAAACGGCCGTACAGTGCTTCCAGGTTTTCCATGGTGATCTAGTTTCAACTGACTCATGATCTTAACCATTGACATTAAATTCTTATCGATTTACTTTAACTAGTTAATTATGTATTTTAATCACCTTTTCTTATAGGATGTTTATAACCTACCCTAAATTCTCATAGCATAACTAAAATGATTGATATAAGTAGTTTGATTAAAAAATAAATGATAATTATTATTGGAATTCATGTGTCAAGTGTATTACACAATGAGTAAATTATATCAGAAGAGTGAATCTAGGCAAAGAGGTTTATGAATAAAGATATATGTCAGTTAGTCACTTTAGGAAAACATATTCTTTTACGATATCTGATGTATATTAACAATTTAGATATATTTTTTAGAAGTAGTGGAATCCATGATGCGCTATTCATTCTATTCAAGACTTTATTAACTTGATTGAACATAATCTGAGTTGATGTTCACTCTCTTAATTCGAACCCAGTGTCTTTCGCCTAAAGTGTGAATGTGTAGTCCACTTAGCTACTGATGAATTATAATTTATCCTTAATGAGTAAGCCAGGAAGTGACTAGACTTCTTAGCAAAAAGGATACCACGTTTGGTGTTTAAAGCAATAGCCACTTGTGTTCAATCTATTCAATTTAATACCGGCAATGAAAAGATTTAAACTTTTACGAATTTCTTCTTCATATTCTTTTTAACATTGAATTGTTTAGATTTTGCGTTATTGTACTTTTAACCGTTATACTTACTAACGCCTATTACCCTCAATGGATCATAGGCTTCCGACCAGCATTCTTCAACCCACTCTGTCATGGGCCTTCCTTTCCAGTTCTATACAATTTTTGTTCATTTTTCTCGTGTTTGTCTTCGTTTCTCGCCGTAATGTGTTCTTTGGTCTTTCTCCCCTCCTACTTCGGCCTTGATGATTCTATGTGACGGCTTGTCTTGTGACGCAGATGGATGATTTCCTCTATATGTGTCTTATCCACTTACAGTGCTTCTTCCTCCACTGGGATCTGATTTTTTTTTCTCTCACAGTAGGTTGTTGCTGAAAGTGTCTGGTCAATGGATTCGAATCATTTTGCGTAGGCAGTTGTTAATAACCACTTGTATCTTCTGGATGAATGTTTTAGTAGTTCTCCAAGTTTCTGCCTCATACAGTAGAAGTGTCTTGACATCTGTATTGAAAATTCTGACCTTGATGTTGGTTTTTAGTTGTTTTGAGTTCCAGATGTTCTTCAGTTGTAAATATGCTGTTCTTGCTTTTCCGATCCGAGCCTTTACATCTGAATTAGATTCACCGTGTTCATCAATGATGTTACAGCTTCACTGAGTGGTGCAACAAGCTCTACCGCATTATGCCTCAATTTATAAATGGGAAAAAGCAAGATCCTCAAAAATCATCACGCAGAACATCAACCAAAACACATTTGATGAAGAAACTCTGAAAGCGATGGAAACTTTCAGATATCTATGCAACATTATTGATTAAGTAGGGAGATTTCATGCAGACGTAAATACAACGATTGGCAAAGCATCGCTACAGTTGAAAAATATATGGAACTCAGAATTTTCATTACGAACATCAAGACAATTTTACTGTACAGAGCTGAAACTTCGAGAACCACCACAACCATCATAAATCAAGTACAGGTATTTATCAATAGTTGTCTACACAAGATATTCAACATCCATTGACCGGATACCATCGATAACAGTCTTTCCTGGGAGTCAAAAAATCGGCTTCGATCAGAAGAACTTAGAACATACATTAGGGAAATCATCAAACTAAATCACAAAACAAGCACTAACTTGAAATCCTGAAGAGCAACAGAAAAGAGAAAGACTAAGGAACACACTATGTCAGGAATCAGAAGCAGACATAAAAACAGTGAATGGCAACTGGAAAGAACTAGAAATGATTGTCCAAAATAGAGTTAAATGGAGAATCCTGATGGGTGACCTGTGTTCCTCCATGAGAAGTAACAAGAGTAAATAAGTAAGTGTTAGGGATGAAAGATCCCCCAAAACTCACATTTTGTAATTTTATCTTATCAATTAAATGTTTAAACATTTGAATGGTAGTCAATTGACGAACTTATCAATTAAATGTTTAAAGATTTCCATGACAATATCGATTATACGCTTGATTTGTGTTCCTGATTGACCTGGTATCTGTTGGTTGCTTGTAGAATAGACTTCCTACGTCTTATTAAAACTTCTTGATCGAGTTAGCTGAGTCGTGGACAACAGATCAGAATAGCCTATCGAGTCTCTGAATCCAACGAAACTTCGTTCCGTTCCGAGTAAGACGAATCAGTAGTAGCATTTAAGCTTAACGAAGCTAACAGTAAGTGTTCTACTTAGTTACAACCAAATGAATATATGAATAAGAAATTATATTTTAAAATAAAATAAAATATGAAATTGTAGCAAATTAAAATCTGATAAGGAACATTTTAATTTGGTTCTTCCTGTTGAACAATATGAGAGAGGGATTTGATGACTAGTTCAAGGTTACTTTTTACCTTAACTACTCAGTATATACTTCATTACTGCCAATCTTCATCCTTCTCTCCCTATTATATATATATGTAAGATCATTCACTTGAATCTTCCCATTGATGTTTAGGACTACAATTGAATAGTCTCTTATATGCATATGTGTATACTGTGTGTATTGACTTGATATTGCCTTAATTCACAAGTATTATGATCAAAGATGGATAGTGGAAAGATCCAAGTAAAACAATATTAAGGGAATATAAACTTCACTCCATTGCATAAGCTAGTGGCTATCAGGATTCAGTAACTAAGTGGATAACACAATAGTATTTGAAACAAATGGTACTTGGTTGTGGTCTTGAAGTGGATATCAACTCTGAGATGCAGATACATCCAGCTGACAAGTCCCAAATAGGGTGGAACGCGCATCCTTGATTCCATTGCTAGCCACTATACATCTTTGCTTAGAATGCATGTGAAATATGGTAATATCGACACAATCCGTACAGTATGTATATATGCCAATAAGAAACTGATAATTGCAGTCCTAAACATCAATGGGAAGATTTAAGTCAACAATACCAAGTGAATTTAATGTGACGAAACTGCTCATTACTCTTTATATAGTCTTTTATATCCTAGTAAAGATTAAATTAGGGGTAACTTCTGAGAACTATTTATGGACTAATATTATACATATATTCTTATTGTATAACTGGTAAGAAACTAAACTCTATGTATTTATATTTCTTTTATTATAAGCTTTCATTTGATCTATTGGTTACTGTCATATGATTAACTATTCTCAAGTTATTCTCAATCTATTAGTCACAGTCTTTCACGATTACAGCCACTTCTTAACTTTATCTTGTACAAATGTTATTTCCTATTTTGTGGTGTGATGTGGTCTGTTTGGCTGGTCGATACACCAAATAAGTTTGAAATATAGGATTTGTAGAATAGAAGCTGTTACTGGCGTTCTAAACTGAATTAGATGGATAAGAAGAGAAACTACTATTTCAATGAATTAATAAGAACTCTAGACTATTTGTACTGGTTTATGTGTCATTGGTCCGGTGACTTTAATTGACGATCGTGTCGTGTGATATACTATATAGGGCACAAGGGTCACAAATTATAACATAATCATTTAGATGAATGTTCCAAACATAACCAAAATACTAATAATCAGACGAAGAAGAATAGGGATATGAAGTGTATATTCACCATGCGAATATTCATAAATCTAAACTTAGGTTGTATGGAACTGATAAGAAATCGTGAAATAGGTGTGTATGTGAAAAGTTCGAAACCCGCATGCCTTTTATAGTTAAGCAGTTTTCATTGTCCTTTTTTATGTAACATTAAGTGTAAATTTCAATATGTAATAACATAAGATGTAAATAGTTATGGGTCGATCTAAGTTAGACCATCATGGAAAACCTGAAGGCACTAGACGGCCGTTTCGTCCTATAATGGGACTCCTCAGCAATGTGCATCCACGACTCGAAATCGGCACCTTCAGTCTGGCGCGCGAACGTTTAACCTCTAGACAACTGGTCCAGGACCTAACGGTGTTAATGTTTAAATTCAACCAACGATATTGAGCGACCATCGACCATTGTCTTCAGTAACTGCCTCACAACAGACACGGTCGGACTTCACTGACCAAGGCTTCTCACTAGAACTTCATGGAATCCAGCTTTAAGCTAGTCATTAGTGACCACATGATAATTATCAGTATAGGGTTGCGGAGATTGTTTAGTTTAGATTGATATCATGGATAGATCAATGTTGGCAACTTTCGTTGTTGTTCACGTTTTTGTTCTGTTTAAATTGACAGGGTACAAATGCAACTAAGTACCAATTATTAGTATTCTATACTGCATGCTCAGTGAAAACAAAGTGACCTGGATCATGAAGTTGTATGCATTAATAATAATAACAATAATAATAATATGTATGCTGGGAAGTAGTCTTATAATTTTATAAACGAGTTTCCGACTTCCCAAATGAAAAAAATAACGAAATGATTGATGGTAAGGAGTGTAGTCAAGTGACGACTTGTTACAAAACTGATTCACTGAAGTAAATTCTTTGAATGATTTGCGATGAAACAACAACACTACTAGTCATGAAAAAAAAATAACGCGACTGTAGCTCCTACGTAGACGTGGAAGTCGTGTTTGCCTGTTTCAGTGATTCATTCGAGCAGAATTTGCTGGAACATATGTTTCTTTAAATCATACCATGCCATGTAGGTCAGTTGGAGAACAGTGAGATCAAAAGCAGCAACTTGAGACCCGAGGGCGAAGTTGTGCCGCCGAATCTCGACAGGTGTGACAGTAGTAGGGTGTTCCATCGAACAACCAGTATCTGCAGTGGTGCTGGGAGAAATTAGAAAAGGTCGACTGTAAAAATGTCAATCCACACATCACCCACAGATTTCTGTCCCCATAAAAAGACTGTGAGCGACCGGCCTCTATTAGTTGTCCCTTGAGCTTTGTGGTCACGCTCCCAGGTCGCTAAGACTACCATTAAATTAGCTTTCTTTTTAGGTCCTAGCCTCCTAAAACCACGCTCTTGACAACATTTTGGAGGTTTTAATGTTCGAACCTTGAGTAGGATAGGAAAACGGGCTTCTTTAATTAGGACTTTAAAGTCTCACGACATCGATGTATACTGCATCTCCGAAACGAGCATACAGGTTTCAAGTATATTCATTCATTTGACATCATTTTGGCAATATTAATGACTGCCAAGATTTACCCTTTATATATCGGGAGACCCCACTGCTACTTCTCGCAGCCTCGTTACTGTTGATATAGCACTAATTTTTGAGATATAACAGTCTTTTTTTCGATTGAATGCCTGTAGACAGTTACATATGACCTGTTCGACTAAACGGAACAATATGAACTCGAAAAGTTAGGGACACACGACCTTGACTTCTCGTTATCTCGACCTACACTCTCATTGATTGCAGATCGGACTAAGTTAAAGATGGATTCTATAGAAAGCCACCCAACCTCCTTCAAAAAGTTAAACTCTCTGGTGTAGTAATAGTGGCAGGTGATTTTAATGCTTAATTAGGTAAACTAAACCAAACCAAATTGACTTTGGCCGGTGTTGCGGTTCAGCAAACAGATAATAGTGACCGTCTGTTATAACATGAAATGATATTTTATTCCGTATAACATACGATATTGTTGTATTAAGTTGACATGAACTATACTTAGCATGTGATTTGCTATAACTAAGTATTTTTTATATATGTGATTTCATCATAATTATTAATTAAAGTGTGTGTACAATCAATATATAAGTGAGTGTACTTTCGACTGGAGTTGTCGTCGACACTGTCTGGAATAACATTCCTTTCATTAGTCTTCTGTCTTCTCATTGCGACTTGGAAGGGTTCTAGCGTTCTAGTGCTCAAGTTATACGCGGTATATCAAGAATATAAGCTCTAGATATAACACAAATATGCTCAGATAACCATTTATTTCTGGCTAACACTAACTTTAATCATAAGGAGAAAAACTATCTAACGTGGCGACCTCCACAATCGAATAATCGATAGATTCAAATAGACCATATTGCTGTTAACCATCGTTAGAGGGGGCTCGATTGAAAACTGTTATTCATTCTGTAGCACTTGTTTTGACTCAGACAATGCACTAGTTAAAGTATTTGTCAATGTCCTACTGGACGTAGAAACACCACATAAAAATACTGTTACGAGTCCAACCAGCAGATCGCACGGTGAAATGAATAGAAATGTTTCATAGAAACTTTTGATTATAAATGCCTTCTATAACTCATTAAACACTTGAATTGGATTATGAGAATAAGCGTAATTTATGGTTGAATAATTAACTATCAGACAGGGGTTTTGCAGAAATTATATTAATTTAATAGTTGAGTTTATGAGTCAATTGAAGCTAGTACACCATGGAAAACCTGGAAGCACTAGACGACCGTTTCGTCCTAGTGTGGGACTCCTCAGCAGTGCGCATCCACGATCCCGCTCCTCGCGAGATTCGAGACTGCTTGGTCCTGGGTTCGAATCTCGCGAGGAGCGGGATCGTGGATGCGCACTGCTGAGGAGTCCCATACTAGGACGAAACGGCCGTCCAGTACTTCCAGGTTTTCCATGATGGTCTAGCTTCAATGGATTCATGATTTCAACCAGTGATATTACCTATTAATTTACACAAATAAAAAGATCACCTTTTAAACAGTAAGCGATAGACAACAAACTAAACTTATTTATTTGTAAAAAATATATATATACAAACAAATAAACAAACATTTGTTTACCTGCTTGTCATAATGATCTAATACCATACCATAAGAATAAGAATAATAGTAGTAGTAATCTAAAGTTAAAACATACCAAAAAAAAAACAAAAGAAAAAAATGTGAGAGAAAAAAAACGAAGCATCATTCCACGTGAGAGAAAATAAGACACTATCAAAAAGAGAAAAAAAGAAAAAGTAGAAAGAAAGAAAGAAAAATAACAAGTGAAACATATAAACAAGTAAATATTTTAGAAATCTGAACTAAAAATTAAAAAAAAAACACAATGAAGGTATTCACTCTTCTCTCTCTCTCTCTCTCTGTATACATATTCTTTTCTATTATTTTCTTTTGTTTGTTTTTTTCTTTCTTTTTTCTTTTTGTCAGATTCATAGTATGTCAGAAAAGAACAAACAAACAAACAAACAAATCTAATCTAATCTAATTCAATGTGAGAAATAAACAAACAAACAAAAAATAATCATAATACAGTAACAAAATAAAACAAAACAAGATTGTATCATTAATAGTAATAATAATAATAATGTAATTAAATAACAGTAGAAAATTATGTAATCAATGTTACTATCAAAAAAAAATTTTTTTCTTTTTAAAAAAACAAACAAACAAACAAACAGATAGATAGATAGATATGATTCTGTTCACACACACACACAAGCCCTCACACACTCACACACACATTCACATAATCACTTAATGATTTCACTTAAAAAAAACATCTTGATTTTTAAAAAAAATTGATAAATGATGAATAGAATGTAAATGATATTTAGGTAGTTGAGATTTGATTTTTATCAAGTATATTAAATGATTTTATTTCACATGTTGATGGGTATGATGATGATGATGGGGGTGGGGAGGGGGTGATGATGATGGAGATGGAGACGGTGAAAGAGTACAAAAACAAAACAATACATCAACAGAATTGTTCTATTAGATTTTACGTAAATCTATGCATAAACACAAGTATATCTATAAACATTTACCATCCCTTATTACACATACACACACACACTCACAAACACACATACACATATCGATTTGGATTATTTTATTGCATAATTTTGAGCACTTGGGAAATTGTTCATTCTAATATTTAAAAGAATAAAAGAAAATTAAAAAAAAAAAGAAAAAAGAAATGAAAAGAAATGAAATGAGAGTATAGGATGATTCAAGTTTCATTGAATTCATTATGTTGAACATTTAGATCTTCATTAATTGCTTTTGTTAAAAGTTTATTCATCTAGATGGAAAAGAAAGTAAAGTAAAGGCAAGAAAACGAAATAAGAAATTATACAATATACGTATAAGCATATATATATATATATATATGTATATGTAGTGCGAAATTCTAATTAAAAATCTTAATGAAGATTCTTCTAAAGGTAAACTTAATTCATTTCATTAATTTTGATTTCAGATGAAATAGTTAAGAAGAAAGTCATTAATGTTAATTAAACAATGATTAGAAACTAAGAAACGGTGAATAGTTATTTTGTCCTAGTGTAAAAATAGCATTGCCCCGCCCCCTCAAATGCTCTGGTACAGCCGAGAGTGGAGAAAGTCAACCCTCACTCTGACACTCTCTTTCCCTCGAAATACTTTCACATGACCACCTCCATACAACCACTGCTAATGACGTCCTACTGACTGCCTTCTCTCATCAACGGTATTGTTTACGAAATTGAGAGGACGAAAAACAAATTTTTGGAGCCTTAACCGGTTTGGTGGATATGGAGGATACACCTAGGGGAGTTGGAAAACCATGATTCCAAACCAATATTGCGCATAGGCTCCAGGATCCTGAGGGAAATAATGGAGTATGAACCAACTGTTAGTCACCAGGGCAATATCCAAGCCCTCACATAAATCGAATCATTTATGTGGAGCATATCTATTTAGTACCTTCTTGTACATTATAGTGTATAATTTTTATGCTTAGAAATACTAAGCAAAGTAAAGAGGTCATATTGTACCAGGAAAGCAATCATCTAATAGTCTCAAATACATAAAAGGTATATTTTAAAAATGTAATTTTCAAAGTTCTTATTAGATTCATAATATCTTACAGTAAGTTACTGAATACCATTTATTTTTTTATTTATTTCAACACATAATCATAGGTACAAGGAAGCACCAAATAGAAATGTGCCACGTAAATCATTCGATTTGTGTGAGGGCTGGGATACTGCCCACGTGCCCTAACCGAAGCAGGTGGTTTCCTTGGGGGACCACACTCCGAGCATTTGACCTAAAGATCTCATTCACAAGGAAGTCTAGCAACGGCAGATGACGCACTTCCATGACAACCGGTGACCAACGATTGGTGCATACACCATTTGTTCTTTCAGGATCCTTGAGCAGACCAAATCCCCCAAATTGCCCCTCCGTATCCACCAACCCGATTAAAGCGCCGGAAATGAGTTTTTTATTCTCTCAATTTCGTAGGCAACATCGTCGATGAGAGAAGGCAGTGGGTAGGACTTCTCTGGTAGTGGTTGTATGCACGTGGTCATGTGAGAGCATTTCGAGAGGGAGATTTGACTCTTTCCACTCACGGCCGTTACTTACTTACGCCTGTTGCTCCTCGTGGAGGAGCATAGGTCAACCACATGCACTGTCCTTCTAACCCTGCCCTGGGCAATCCTTTCCAGTTGTTATTCATCATATCTGATTCTATTTCCCGACGTAATGTGTTCTTTGGCCTTCCTCTTTTCCGCTTCCCTTTAGAATTCCAAGTTGGGGCTTGCCTCGTGATTCAGTTTGGTGATTTGAGTAATGTATGTCCTATCCATTTCCATCGTCTTTTCCTAATTTCCTCTTTAGCTGGGAGCTACTTTGTTCTCTCCCACAGAAGGCTGTTGCTGATGGCATCCGGTCAATAGATGTTGAGTATCTTGCAAAGACAACTATTTATAAACACTTGTATCTTCTTGATGATGGTTGTAGTAGTTCTCTAAATTTCAGCTCCGTACAGTAGGACTGTCTTGACGTTCGTATTGAAGATTCTGACTTTGATATTGGTTGACAGTTGTTTTGAATTCCATATGTTCTTCAACTGTAGGAATTTGGCCCTTGCTTTACTAATCATCGCCTTTACCTCTGCATGTGATCCTCCTTGTTCATCGATGATGCTTCCCAGGTACGTGCAGGATTCCACATCTTTCAGACTTTCGCCATTAAGTGTGACTGAATTAGTGTTCTTGGTGTTGTATTTGAGGATCTTGGTTTTTCCTATGTGTACGTGGAGGCCCACTGATGCAAAAGCTGCTGCTACACTAGTTGTCTTCAGCTTCATTTGTTCGTATGTATGGGATCGAAGGGCTAGGTCATCTACGAAGTCTAAATCGTCTAATCGGTTCTAAGCTGTTCATTATATTCCGTGTTTCCCCTCATATGTCATGGTCTTCATAATCCAGCCGATCATCAGAAGAAAGAGGAAGAGGTAGAGTAGACAGACTTGTCTGACTCCGTTGTCCTTATTTGGAATGCATCTATTAGCTGTTCTCTATGCACGACTTTGCACTATAGTCCGTACTCTCGCCCGTAACAGAACATTTTGGTCCATGACTATGTACTATCATCTTAAACACATTTAAACTAAGTTTTCAAACAAAAAAAGCATATAGACCGTAAGTGTCAAAATTTGATTGAAACAACAATAACAACAACAATAGTAGTAGTAGTAGTAGTAGTTGAATGTTGTTTTAAGTTTACAAAAAAAAATGATTCCGATATCAGCTGATCAGTTTAAAAAAGAAAAAAGAATTAATATTCAACTATTCAATAGAGATTCATTGTAAATTAATGTTGTAATCTAGTTTTATCTAGATCATTTAGAAATATATGTAAAACAATCATAAGTGTAATATGTGAATTCAACAATACACTTGATGTGATCTAGATCTTCTAAATATTGATTATTATTTTTTGTTGTTGAAAAAAATCAATAAAATGTAGTTTTATATTTTTAATATACTAAAAGATTCATTTCATTCATTAAGTAAAGGTAACTGTGATTGCATGAAAGGAAGAATAGCTGAAGCATTTTAGTAACATAAATGTTTGCTGATATTCTGTTTATTCATTACTTAATAAACAGTATTCCTTCGAAGTAAAGACCGGTGTCAGGCAAAGTTGCTTACTCTCACTCTTTCTCTTTCTCTTAGTGATCGACTGGATCATGAAGACGTCAACATCTGAAGGGAAGCATTGGATACAATGAACATCTAGGATGCAGTTGGATGATCTAGACTTCGAAGACGATCTGGCTCTTCTATCACAAATGCAACAACAAATGCAGGAGAAGACGACTAGTGTAACAGCAGCCTCAGCAACAATAGGTCTCAATATACACAAAGGAAAAAGCAAGATTCTCCGATACAACACATCATGCAAAAATCCAATCAAAATTGACGGAGAAGATTCCCAAGATGTAAAAACCTTTACATATTTGGGCGACATCATTGATGAACACGGTGCATATGATGCAGATATGAAGGCGCGGATCAGCAAAACAAAAGCAGCATATTTACAAGCGAAGAACATCTGGAACTCAAAACAATTGACAACTAACACCAAAGTCAGAATTTTCAATACAAATGTCAAGACAGCTCTACTGTATGGAGCCGAAACCTCGGAAACCACGAAATTCATCATCCAGAAGATACAGGTGTTTATTAACAGTTGTCTACGCAAAATACTTCGGATCCGTTGGTCGGACACTATAAGCAACAGCCTACTATGAGAGAGAACAAATCAGATTCTAGTGGAGGAAGAAATCAGGAAGAAGCACTGGAAGTGGATAGGATACACATTAAGAAAAGTACCCAAATGTATCACAAGACAAGCCCTCACATGGAATCCTCAAGGTCGAAGGAGGCGAGGAGGACCAAAGAACACATTACGCTCGGAAATGGAGATAGACATGAGAAAAATGAACAGATATGAAAGGGATGAATAAGAACTGGAAAGAGCTGGAAAGGATTGCCCAGGACAGGGTTGGATGGAGAATGCTGATGAGCAGCCTATGCTCCTTCGTGAGGCGAAACAGGCATAAGTATGTAAGTAAGTTAGTTAGTTACTTAACAATCATACAATAAGAATATATGTCTAGGATTAGTAACTAAACTATGTATATTCATATTGCTCTTAGTATAAGATTCATTTTAATCTATAAATTATTATTATAAGATTTATCATTCTTGAGTTATGCCCAATCTGTCAATTACAGTTACTTTTGGCTGTTTCTTATTTTATGGTACGATGTAGTCTATCTGGTTGGGTATATAAACTCAATATGTTTAAAATGCATGATTCATATCACAGAGGTTTAGGTTAATGTTCTGTACTTGACAAGTAGAGCTAAGCGGGAAGTAGAACCGATAAGTACTCTAAACTGCTTGTACTTATTTTTTATGCGTCATTAATCCGGTCAATAAACCATTGTTCTTTAATTGACAGTATTATTACATTATACATTGATAGGGGTAACAGGGCAAGAAACAAAGAAAATAGAGATAGATATATTATGATACATTAAAACTTTATAAAATGTTCTTTAAAAAGAAAAAGTAATGTATAGCTTATATTTTATGTAAGTCATTATATAGAAGACAAATTAAACAGAAATATATATTCAAACAAAACTAGATCATTATTCAAGATATTATACAGTCAATTGAACAATTTCATCATGGAATCCAATCAATATATCATACAATTGAAGGAGAAACAAAGATCTATTTCAAGACTACTTATCAGATATAAACAGTTTAAAACAATGAGACTATAATTTATGGACGAGTTTTGAGCAATGCTAGACTGACCTTAAGAGTGTCCATTGAATAATGAAGACCAATTGAAAGTTATAAATCAGTGTGTGGAATTAGAATTATGATTTATAATCGATGGTTAGGGTTAAGAATTCGATTTACGATATTCATTACGAACTAACATCAGTTATAATACTAAAATTCTATTTAAGCAAATGAATGAATGAATTTCGCTCTAAAATCCGACACCTATTATTTTATACGTGATTGATTCATCTATAAATTATAGTCTTGCCGTCTAAAACTACAAGGGGGAGTATTATTATTGGTTATAAATAGAAGTTGAACATAGTGAAGTTGAGATAAATCAATGTTGGAAATGGAATCAAACATCATACATAAGAATAAAATATAAAATATAGGATGAAACATAGTTCTATGGTTCTATTGCTTTCATTATATTATGTTCAATGTTCGTTATAACATTCAATTGTAGATCAATACATGTCCGATATTACCTGTAGTTTTATCTATGATGTATTAAATATATTGGAAAGACAAAGAAAAGGGTATCTCTCAGGTGATCTGAATCAGTACTTAAGAATCTATTTTTGTAAGTAAATGTTTTTACCATTCCAATTACCATACATTTGATGAACCTATCTGATAAATAATGAATATAAATAGTTTATAGAATATATTAATTCACAAATAACATTAGTCTTACTCTGATTGTTAACAAATGCATTCAACTTGATGTATATGTATAGAAAGTAATTATGATAAGTTTTTCATTACCATAGTGATCATGACCATTAATTCAATAATCTTTTCAATTGACCATTCTTTTCTGATTTTCTCACTTTCTTTATCTCTTATGTAATTATATTGATGTTCATATCATAGTTTTATTATGGTTCTCAACATCATACTTAATTATATTTTGTATGATTTCTAAGACCAAAGGCTCTAGGTTCGAATCCCGTGAGCGGAATCGTGGGTGGGCATTACTAAGAAGTTTTAAAATAGAATGAAACGGCCGTCTAGTACTTTCAGAATTTTAATGATGGTCTAACATTAATCAATAAAAAAAACTTGATAATCTCCACAACATCATAATGAAACATTCATTTTATCACAAATTCACTAACTAAAGTATCAAATGGGTTTTGTGGATAGTATAGTAATTTCAATGGTTAAGCTCATGAGTTAGTTGAAGCCAGACCAGCATGGAAAACCTGAAAGCACTAGACAGCCGTTTCGTCCAACTGTGGGACTCCTCAGCAGTGCGCATCCACGACCTCGTCCCCTGCGAGATGTATGTTACAAAATTGTTTATAATTACGTAATAAATTGTAATTTAAACCTGTTTGAAATTGATAAGAAGCTTTGAAGTAGAAAATAATAAAGTCATCTTATTATGTAAGTGTCATTTTTCATTCGGTTTAAAATGAAGAATTCAAGAAACACTTTCATACATGCACATACTGTTATAACTTGTGACCTGCGTGTCCTGTTTATTGTATAACGTAACAACACCGCTAATTAGAGAACAGTGACTTATCGATCGAACCAATGACGCATAAATCCCGTACGAGCAGTCTATAGTATTTATCGGTTCTGCTTCCTGCCTAGCCTTGCTTGTTAGAGTCCAGAACGCCAATCTCAGTCTCTGTGATATGAATCATTATATTTCAAACATACTGAGTTTAGATAACAATTGAACAGACCACAACGTAGCATAAAATAGAAACATTTATACAAGATTTGGACAAGTGACAAATAGACAAGCCATAATTCAAGAATGGTAAAACGTATGATAATGGTTCATAGGTCAAAATATAGCTTATAATAAGAGGAATATGAATATGCATAGTTTAGCTACTTAACAATTATACGATAAAAATATACGCATAGTATTGGTCCATAAATGGATCCTAAAAATTACCATTCATTATGCTGATCGGGACCTAACACATATGCATAGACACACACAAACGAATAAATAAATACACTTAGTAAATGAGACATAATTAGAAATGAAGATAACAGAGCACACAATGTCTATAAAGCGTTTACAAAACATAATGTAAACATTATAGCTGAGATAAAGAGAAAATAAAGCACACACCTACCGGGAACATTTTGTGTATCAGACTTCTTCTAAAGTGTTAAAATTAATATTACACTTTAATGCAATTGAAAATTGTCTACATGAATATTTTAGCCTTTTGTAATATGAATACCTTCTCCCCTACCTTTCATCGGTGTTTAAGAGGGAACAGGAGTAATCATTAACATATAATCCAGTATCCGATTGATCAATTTGATTCATGTTAGACTATTGGATTTTGTTTTATCAACCAGTTATTGATCAACTGGTGTAACTCACTTGTATTTTAAAATACAGCCTAAATACTAAAGAAGATGACAATATGAGAACGATTTCTATTTACGTTTTGGCGATATATCTGTCAACCTTACCAAGTAGAAATATTTATAGATTAAAGGAAGTTTTGTGAAGAATGTTTTAGTGTTTAGATGATACTCACCCGGGGAATCCCCCCCTATGATTTTATTAGGTTTTAAATTTAGGACCTTCAGGTCTCGAAGCAAACGCTTAACCTTCGAAACTACTAATTTAGCTTGGGAAAAATGAAGTTTGAACTGTGTCAATATGGTTATCGCTAAAGAGTCTTGTATTATGACGAAACAGTTACTAAGTTTATTGTATAACTATCTCATTTATTGTTTCTGTGATAGTTTGCATTTATAGAAATAAATGTTACAATAATAGTGTGAATGATTAAATATTTAGAATATGATTCAAGAAGACATGATGAAACAATATGTATGACAGAATACTAGGACTCAATTTATAGAGAAAGATATGTATAGAGAGAATTCATTCGTAACCGCGAGACTAACTCGGCATCATGTCACGCAACAACTCCAACCACGGACTGTGGTTACCATTCTGAGATCAACCAGTTAATCTACATCTACCAACATAGCTCAAGGCAACAGTTAATAACTACATGTATTGATACAACTCTTTGGTTTAATCGCTCCTAATTTTCTTACATTGTACTTTTACACTAGTTAACATAAGGCGCCGAAGTAGGTTTTGGTTAGGTATACATCATGCTTATCCCAACCATCTCAGTTAATATACATTCACTATCTCATTAACAAATTTCATATGGTTTCATAATACCCTATGCCTAACTTCAACGTTGCTCCCCCCGTTTGTTCTACCATATAAAGCACAACCGTGAAGAAACCTATGATCAGGGACTTGGAGCTTATATATATGTTCTATTTTGACCACTCATATTTATTAACCACCAAGAAATACAAAGCTGACTGCTAAGCCGTACATTGACATATCGTCTACTTTACAACTAACATAAGTTGCGAGAGTTCTTATGAAATTTCTGAATCATTATCTAACTGTTCATTACTTATCTAACTAAGATGTTTATTGTTTAACCTATAAAAGCTTGATTTTCAGTTATATTTTAATACCGAAATGGGGATTTGTGGAGATTGTAGTAATTTTGTTAGTTGAATTTATAAGTCAATCTAAGCTAGACCATTACACGCGGAACTCGAACCATGGATGGGCACTGTTGAGGAGTCCCATATTAGGACGAAACGGTCGTTCAGTACTGTCAGGTTATCAATGATGGTCTAACTTAGATCAACAGTCAGTCAACTACAACGTAGGACCCCAGGCACATAGATGCATTGGTCTAAGTTGCCATACCTCATTAGCACAGCAAGATGAACACAGAATTCATAGACGTAATTACTTCAACGACAGTAACACATAAAAGAAAGATTGTATATAAGGATATAATACAGGAAGAAAGAATTAGTTCATAGAAACAAAAAGTATGAAACGATTTTATTCTCTTAGATTAAAGGGAGATAGATAGTGTATGCACCTCCATCATTGTGATCGATTCTGAGCCATGTCACCAAGAGTTCCCAACCATTGGTTATAATAGTTACACGGATCCCAACCACATAGGCTGTATCTAACAACATGGCCCTCATACATTGAACAGGTATTCACATCAACTTTACTTAGATGAATTCATGAATTCAACTTTATTTTAATAATTAGTAATATCTAAATTAGACATAAAAAAAATTATTTCTAAACTAAACAAAACATAATATGTAATTACAATTGAATGAACTTACACGTTCATGTGCTTGTTGACGGTAAAGATTCTCTTTAATTAATACTGTCAAATAAAATTCATCAAAGATTGAATCCATAAAACATGTGATAAAAGAATGCAAGAATGTATTGTATATGTTGAAATGAATTAGATCAGACAACTACAACCATCACAAAAACCACCAGCACCACCACCATCACCACTACAACAAAATCTTAATATCTATGTAGTTACGTTAACATTTATCATTTCTATAATCAATTACATAATGAGGATAACTAGAAATTACTAATATTGATATAGATGTACTATTATAATTGCGCAATAAGATAATGTCTACGGTTTAATGTAATGAAATGAGACTATTATATTGATGTAAGGAAGAAAAATAAGATTGTAGAAGAAGATATATATACTTTCTTTAATTATAGATTTGTTTCATTCTTAACAATGGAGATTGTATAAACAACCACTGGAAGGTAAGAAACTCTGGAGAGATGTTTCGGGGCATTATGCCCCTAAAATGCCCTGGTACGCCGAGAGCAAGGAGAGTCAATTCTCTCTCTCTCTCTCTCGAAATGCTCTCACACAGCCACGCGTATATAACCACTACCACAGAAGGTCTACTCACTGCGTTCTCTCATCGACGGTGTTGTTTACAAAATTGAGAGGACGAAAAATGAATGTCAGGTGCTTTAATCGGGTTAGTGGACACAGAGAGTACACCAAGGGGAGTTAGAAAATCCTGATTCCAAACCAATGGTGTACATTGGCTCCAGGATCCTGAAGGAACAAATGGCGTATGAATCTATTGTTGGTCACCGGTAACCATGGGAGTACATCTCCTGACGTTGCTCCACTGCCTTGTGAAGAAGACCCTTGGGTTACAGGCTCGGAATGTCGCTCCCTAAGAAAACCACGATGTCCCGTTTGGTCACCCGGTCAGTGACGTGTGGGCGAGAATGATCATGACTGGTTGTCTGCTTAGTCAGACATGTAGACAGTCTGACAGGTGTCAGATAAGTTATATATTCCCTTATCCTTATTGTTGTGACACATACACATACACTTATTATTGATTGTTCATTGTTGTGGATTGTGTCGGTCTTGGGTGTGAAAAAATATTTACGTTCTAGACAGGCTAATTACGTGTTCTTGATCTGAGTCGTATTGAAGTTCTGTAGAATAGACAATGGGTGGGATCTTGTGTAGATAATCGTTCAAGACAAAGTAAAATACCGAGCGTTATAACAGTTAGTATTCCAGCTCTCACACAAATCGAATGATTTGTATGGCGCATGTCTATTGGGTGCTTCGTTGTACCAATGTTTATGTGTTTAAATAAATAATAAATAAATGCGACTCGATAGAAGTGAGTATTTACAACCCCGTCAGGAACTGAATACAGGATTTTCAGGTTTCATTGGTGAGAATTCAACAGGGGAATTACTGAGTTAAAAGTCAACTGATTAACTTTCCAAACTCAGTCAATTTAAGAAGATACATGATCATTATTCATTGCCATTAACGACATTTGTCTAACTCTCAAATATCAATTGTCATAGATTCTCACTGTAAATAACCTCTCAAAATAATCAACAGTCAGTAATATCCCAGAGTGTTTAAAGTTAGATATCCAGATTTTTGAATTCTGGCTCAGAAGACGCGGTTCAAATATAAGAACACATATATCCTATGTTGTACTAATAGCCACAATCCATTTATTCTACACAGTATGTTGGATTATATTAATCAATATTACAGACAGTATTTAGATCACTAATCTAAGATCCATTCAAATGGACGATAATTTTTGTTGAGAAATTAAGAAATGTCATTCTAAATCGGTCAGTTTTAGGAATATTCTGAGATTGTGTAACAGTAAGAAGACGTCGAACTCATGGTACATCAGTTTTCATGGTATTCATCAAGTAATTATGATTCATTCAAACAAAGCATTCAAGAGCAGGTTATGTTGAATGTAGTTATAGCTAGAATAAATATCTCAATGACTAATTATTGGCAGCAAAACTATTTCATCAGATGTAGAGTGTTGATATCATATTATGTAATGGATCTAATAGCAAAATTCCGTTGATCTCTTTTTATCAGTTAGCTCCTTATTACCACATTCATTCTAAAGAAAACTGACCAACATTAAAGACTAGACATACAAGAAATTCTTCACTATTTAGTGATTAATCGACAGAAATTTATTGAAGTACTGTAGGAGACCATTCGAGGCCTAAAGAGTTCATTGATAATATCATGGACTATGAAAATGGGTGTCAAAGGCTAGAATCTCATAAGAAGTATCGATTCTTTAGAGATCGCGCGTATACACTTCTAAATTCATAATTGGTCTTCATAAATATTAGCTTATGTAATTTGAAAGATTTATTTCAATTAAAATACCCTACTCAATCAGTTTCAAATTTACGATTCCATATTATTTCTATTTCAACAGTCTAACTAAACAGAATACATAATGACTATATTGTATCACTGGGCATCGCTAGCTTTGTAGTACATTATTGACTAGTGAAAAGAGTAGGTTGAAAAAAACTGATGAGGACTTGATATGGGGGCTTGCGTGGGTGGCGAGTGTCATCGTAAGAGGAATCGCTGACTTGATGTTTAAAATTGATGTTCGAGGTAAATGTCTGACGCGACATGTAAACTACATTCGTGATAGACGATTAAATTCGGATAAGGAACACTTTAGCTTGAACTGGGTATTAGATCAGTTAATTGATTCAGTCATTATGAAGCGACACGATCAGCGCAGAATCGATGGTCAGACTCCAAGAAGATCATCAAGAAGACAACTTTCTCCTCGATTCCTTCAATTAAATCCAAGGAGCAGGACTTATTTTTCAGGAGGGAAAGGTGATATGGTAAGCTAATCAAAAGTAGGCAATCGATCGATGACAATCAAAAGCGACCTGAAGGACAAGTCCATTTGATTGTGTATTTTATTCGGTAGCCCAACATACTTTCTCGTCCACTATTATTTCTTGCTCAAGTAGTCAGGCAGGGGGTTAGTGTGTAGCACATGTATCGGTATTATGTATCAGTATCGAATTCCCGACACCGCCAATTATAACAAAACTAAACAAAGAACTATGATCAATTCATAAAGTTACTGACTATTAGTATAAACAATATTGTTAATGTAGCGAATATCTAGTTGGGAATAGTACTGTAATTGTGATCAATCTTTGATCAGAGTTAATGTGTTCAACCTTCATCATCTAGATGTCTAGATTTGACAATTTTACATAATATTTATGCTATAAATTTATTTTCGCATTTTGACTATTAAACATAGAAGCACTGAACGGCCGTTTCGTCCTATTGTGGGACTCTTTGGTATTGCTTATCCAAGATCTCGCCTAGCGAGATTCGCGAACCCAGGACCTATCGGTCACGCGCATGAACGATTAACCTCTAGACCACTAAGTCGACATACAATGGTGTCAATCTCTAACTTCAAATAATCCACGAAATTGAGCGACATGAAATAACTGTTCCCTAGGCTTTCTGTTTTAATACTAATACATTTTTACATATTCCACTATATAAACATACCTGTCATTATTGTTCCAATTAATGTTAATCCTGTAAGGAATAAATTTCCAGGCAAAACTCCATAATTTGTTCTTAATGGTGTTGCAACATGAATCAGTATAAGGCCAAATATCTGACGTTATGTTTAGGAGAGAAAATAAAACAATACACAAACAGAATATATATATATATATATATGTACATAGAGATGATTACGTAATAAGTTCTGTAATACAACTATACTATATTTACAATAACAGGTAATTTTGTTAGTCATGGGATATTTATCGAAGTAAATGTATTTGATATGTATGTATTTTGAACAACATAGATAGCCACAAGAATCTTGTATACAAGTCAAGAGGTAGACAGTATTCGAACTTGTTATCCAGTTGTTAAACACTTAATGCATCAAACCATTTACCAACTATTTATACTGTTAAAAATATTAAAAAAAATACATTGATAAATTTCACTATCATGATAAAATATGATACATAATGAAATGTAATTGTCCTATAGAGATATATCTTTAAATGATTGAGTTTCCTTAGAATTCAATCTTTCTAATATAGAGAAACTTAAGGAGATTATGAAACGAGTGACCTATAGTTAGTTATTGATTACGACGATTTGTACATAATATCAGTCTATGAGGTCATCAACAGTTCTATCGACTTATTCTGTATTATAGATAAACGTCTCATACAGTTGTAAATCTTGATTGATATGATTCGAGCATGAGAGTTTATTTCTTTTAAATTATATTTGAGATGATTAAGAATATTTATAGCTACTGAGGATCACTTTTTTTTGTTTTTGAAATTTCATTCTTTGAGCTCAATAGTAACATCATCATGATCATGATCATCATCACCATTATCAAAAAAAAAACTTCAGAGAGAAGTGAACTATTCAAATTTCTCTACAAACAATTTATTCTGTTGATCTTAAATATGATCAATTGTTATTGTTGATCCTATTTCTATCCATGTCAGATCATTTACTTATTCACATTCATAAACTGACGATTTCTTTCTGTGATCGCATTGAGATGAACTGTAACAACTGGGATTAACATATATATAAAAACATTACTGCTATTGTTATCAAAAAGAACACCCGTGGGAACAACCGGTTATAGTTTAATACTAAATTATAGAGCTATTCGGTAAAGCCATACGTTAAATACTTCATTTGCGAATCCTCCATTAATTGTCTTAAACATTATCGTTCCATTATTGCCACAACAATTACTTCCTGTGTTCCCGTTCTCTATGATTCAATCTTTGCAACCTTCTACTTTCAAACATTTCACTTCTGACAGATGTGTTATATACTACTTATATCGACATAAGTAGCATCCACCACAGTATATCGTTAATTATTTACTGATTAATATATATTTATGTTCTTCATATATCAGTTTATTTATATATTAACATTTACCTGTGCTGATGTATTCAATAGACCAGAAGATAAACCTTCACTTTCTGGATAAGTTAATTCAGCGGCTAATTCAAAACCAATACTTAAATAACCGGTCATAAAGAAACTAAAATAAGTAGTAGGAGAAATTATATTTTAAAAAAAAACAAACTGAAATTATTACAGATAAACGAATAAACAAAAACGTTTATAGAATAGACAAAAATTAAGATAGTATGATTAAGATTTACATACTACTGAATAATTGATTTATTTAAGTAAGATGTCATGACTTTATGGCCTCTAGTTATCATGTAATTTATTCGCCAATCAAAATACGAATTATTCACTTTTGTACTGTACTAAACCAATGACGTTCGGCCGGTATGAGCAACCTAGTGTCCTTATGATCTCTTGCTCGCATAGCCCGTCTAGTTGAGCCAAGAACACCAATACAGCTTCCATTATGCGAATTATTTGTTTCAGACATACTGAGTTTATATACCAACCAGGCGGACAGCATCACACCATAAAATAGAAAATAACATGTATACACAATAAAGCCAGAAAGTGACTGTGAACTTGGGACCCATCAGCAGTGCACATCGACGATCACACCTCGCGAGATTCGAATAAAGGACCTAATGATCTCGAGCACTAATGCATAACCACTAGACCACTGAGCCGATATTTATTTAGCGAGTACAAACTCAACACTTTAATGTCAGGACATGGTATGTAAGTACCAAAATTCATTTCAGTAGTGTAAATTCAGTCACAAATAACGCGTCGTACATGTACACTTCCTTCTGTATATATTTTCTTTTGTAATAACAGTTTTCTGGGATACTATAATATTTACCATCATTTATCAATATCATATTTCTTAGTAAGAATTGATGAAACTCATTGGTGATGATTTAGAGTAATCAGCAAGAAAGCTTAAACTTACGTTTCTTGTTAGTTGGAGCTAGTTGTAATTAACATCTATTTACAATATTGAAAGAACTGTTACCCCCTATCTGATGACAAAGATTATTATTCAGTATCATGGAGGTTGTAGTGTCAATTACTATGTTAAACCCATATAGCTTATTTTAACTACTGGACAGGTCAATATATTTATTCTTCTTGAGTCATGTTATGACTATGTTTATTATTCGCTGATCAATCTTGACTGTTTTTATATGAGCGTTTGTGTGTGTGTACATCTTAACCTAAGAACGGGAAACTCCATGTGTAAAAATTCTAATCCACTCATCGTTAATCGATGCTACTTACTCTACTACGGCTTATTAGAATATGTTCATATTCCACTATTATTGATCTTTATATTCTGTTAGCATCACATACCAATTTCTGTTATATTCTACTCTACATATTTTCATGATTTATTCCGCTATCATAACCGTAAACGATATAATACTCTGTTTTCATGATATTTTGAATCGCTCATACGATCGTGTCATTTTCTCTTCGCTTCGTCCTTCTGATTACCTGTTCAGATCACTGAGTATACAAAATACACGTATTCAAAATTCTGTTATACAACAAACGCGAGTTTGATCGATGATTATATACGAGGATAGGCAACATGTTTACCCCAATAACATTTATACGATCTAATTGGAGTCAAATATAGGATAACAAAAAGGGTAACATTGTTTGTTCAAGACTGTTAGCGTGGGAAGTCTTAACTAACATTATACCTGGGTCTAAAGATATTTTTAAATAATTGGGCTTCAATCACACACCCACACACACGCACACTACATTAAAAGTAGAAAATACAAATGATATATCCATTCTCATTATTATATAATTTGATCGATAAAATGGGATCAACTTTTATACTGTTTTATGATTCGATCTTGTTTGTTTTACTTCAATTCACTTAGATGTTTTTCCTTTTGTTTCATCAATCAAAGAGAAACATTATTGAATATATCAGTTAAAGATTTAGATAATAGAAATATATTGATACTGTAACGTGTAACTGCATGTATTTCATTGTATTTTCTTGAAGGTTTGATGTCAGATATGAACAGTACTAGGCGTTCAGTGAATAATATTAACTAGGCGTTAGTAGTCGATCTAAATTAGACTATCGTTGAATGCCTTGAAGCACTGAACAGTCGTTTCATCCTAGTATGTGATTCCTAAACAGTTCGCGTTCATGATCCCGAACATGGGACTCAAACACAAGACCTTCTGTTTCGCATGAGAACATTTAACCTCTAAACCATTAGGTCGGCATTCAACTGTATGAATGTCTAACATCAACCAATTCTATACTAGGACGAAACAACCGTCCAGTGCTTCCAGGCTTTCCATGGTGATCTAGCTTCAATTGATTCATGAAGTTATACAATTTAATTAAATAGTTTCGAAGGATAGAGTTCATTTTTACTGTCAAAACAAATAAACCGATTATATTAGTTTGATTATTATAAATTTACGAGAGTAAGAACGAAGATTGGTCCAGTTGTGGTGTAAGCTACTTATATCCACATAAGTAGTATATAACGATAGTCAGGAGTAGAATTTATTTCAGTAGAAGATCATCGAGGAAAGAATGGGAGCAGAAAGTAATTGATATGAAAATGCAAAAACAATGAAGTCTGAGACGATGGACTGATATTTGCCAAAAGAACAGTCAAGTTTGAGACAATTGATTGACATTTTGCAAATTAAGTATTTACTGTATGGTTCTCAGATTTTTTTGAGATGTTCTGTAAGTTCGATTACCCCACACGTGTTTGTGTTCACTATGCAGTTAATAAGGCCACGACCTTATTATGATGCATATACATTTATCTTTAATCAGCTGGTAAGAACCTAACGAAATAAAATGAATTCATATTATTCTGCAAAATTCTTCGTTCGTTCTCTCTTTAAGATAATAAAGGGAACTATGCATATGAAATACTATGACTTTCTTGGTTAGCTTGTAATTTAGAATGATTTATTCAATTAAGAACATCGATAGTAGCTTTAGTATATTTGATATGTAGTTATCTGTGGGATTCGGGACATTTGTTTCGGTTCTATTTGGAAATTATCAACCAGATTTTACTCTCCATCATTTAGTTATTTTTAAATTTGTATTTTATTTTTCAAGGTTAGAGTGAGTGTAAATTATTATTTATTTATTTAAACATATAAACATTAGTACAAAGCGGCACCAAATTGATTTGCGCAACATAAATCACTCGATTTGTGTGAGAGCTAGAATATTGCCCGCGTGCCCAAACCGAAACAGGTGGTTTTTTGTGTGGGGCTAACACCCCGAGACTTTGACCTAAAGGTCTAATTCACAAGACAGTAGAGTAACATCAGGAGATGTAGGCCCATGATTGCCATTTGTTTCTTCATAATTCTGGAGCCCATGTACACCATTGGTTTGAAATCAGGGTTTTCCAACTCCCTCAGGTGTACTCACCGAGTCGAAGAACCCAATTAAAGCACCGGACATTCGTTTTTCGTTCTTTCAATTTCGTAAACAACACCATCGATAAGAGAAGGTTGTGAGTAGGACTTCTGTGGTAGTGGTTGTATACACGTGGCCATGTGAGAGCATTTCAAGAGAAAGAGAGTTGACTCTCCCCACTCTCGGCCATACCAGAACATTTGGAGGCTTAAAACAAATGAAATACTATTAAACTGAACAATAATTAAGTCTATCTTCTTATTCTTTTCTCTAGTCAACTGTCATAAATCTTTTCTTACACTATATCAACCTTCTGTATCAGATTCAATTAACCACATATATACGCAAATAAGAAATTAGAACTTACCCTAAAAAGAACATAACGATAAAGACTATTGGCATTGAACGAAGATATAATATTCCAGTAAAGATTCCCATAAACAATAAACTTAGTATATATATAATACATGTGATTAATCTAAATAAACCAAAGAAAACAAAATCAATAGTTTCGATGAATGACTGATTATGTGTATACCATATTTTCTTTTCATTAATAAATAATTATCGAGATCAAATCTTCCAACAACTGAGCAAGTACAAAAAGTGTAGTTCATTTTCAATTATATTAGAAGTAAGATAGATTTCATGGATGAATAAGTGAATGATTTCTTGAAAATTTATCAAAATTACAATAAATTATCTACTTCAGTACAATGGAAGATTAGGTTAGACACTAACACCATTGGATGCCGACTGGTTCAGTGATCTAGTAGGTTTAGCGTTGGCGCGCGAGACTGAAAGCCTTGAGTTCGAATTCCTCGAGCGAAATCGTGGATGCGAACTATTGAGGAGTCTCACAATAGAACGAAATAGCCGTCCAGTGCTTCCAGGTTTTTAACGGTGGTCTAACATCAATCGATTCATGATCTCAAACAATTAATAATTATTGGATAACTACTCAATATGTTATGACGAGTATTGTTTCAAATCTAATTGTGATATATAGTGTGCTATGCGTTAACTCCTCCCCCATCCACTCCTTTGAACTGATTACTTGAGTGAGGACACAAGAGCTATCAAAAAAGTGTATTAGATTATCGAATCAAATGTACAAATACTTATTCATTTATATATGTGTTATTATTTGGACATTCTGTTCTATTAATATATGACGTAATGATAACGCCAATTATAGAACAGCAAAATATTGACCGGACTAATGACACCTAAAACCCATACGAGCAGTCTAGAGTCCTTATCGGTCCTTCTTCATGCTCAGCCATACCTGCCTGTTAGAGTCCAGAATACCAATCTCAACCTCTGAAATATGAATCATGTATTTCAAACATATTGGGTTTATATATTCCAGTCAAACAGACCACATCACACCATAAAATAGAAAACAATATTTGTATAATATCTAGCTCAAAAAGTGGTTGTGAATGTGGAAGATATTGACTAATGAACTGGGGATAACTTAAGAATGGTAAATCGTATCATAATAGTTCATAGGTCAAAATGAAGCTTATAATAAGAGAAACATGAATATGAATTGTTTAGTTACGTAACAATGATGCAATATATAGTATTAGTCCAAAAATAGATTTCAACAATTACCATCCATTATTCTCATCGAGATATAACAAGTAGAACAATCTAGCCTTTAAGGAAATGAGTCCATTTTATAACGAATGAATTACACTTATCTTTTAGATTAGTTTTAATGGCTATCAATTAACTTTCATATTAATTTACCTTTGATTAACTCTTGCATATCAGGATATCTATATCTTTTCATCATTATATAGAATTATCTATCTAGATCATTACTCATTATATAACACTTATCATATCAATTAGCCATTAATTACATAATTCAAAGTAAATCTTTCATTATATATTCTATTATAGGTAATTGATATATAATGGATAAATGGATAAGATTACAGTCTTAGATACAAAATATATAGCTCAACATTAATTATTTCTTTCTTATAATATAAAATGATTAACATAAGACAAACAAAGGAAATGTTTTTTCTACAATCAATCAAAACTAAAAACCAAAAAAAAGTAGAACGATTTCATCTATAAAAATAAAAAACAACATATGAAGATATCAGTAAGAGGTGTGTGTATGTGTGTGTGGGGAAGGGGTGAAGGGTTTTCTGTCAATGATGAGATAGTAATTTTAATAGTTAAGAGATTATGAGTCAATTGAAGTTAGACTACTATGGAAAATGTGAAAGTAGTGGACAATCATGTTGTACTATTGTTGTAAGACTCAAAATAAGTACTGCTGAAGAGCACGATAATAGGACGAAATAGCCATTAAAGTACATTCAGGTTTTTCATAATGGTGTAAATTCAATTGACTCATGATCTTAACTATTAAAAATACTAAGAAATCTATACACTTTCAAGGATATAGTTTAAATACATTTAATATAATAGGAAAAATAGTATTAAGGTTGATGAGGTTTGTGTATTTTCTTAACTAAAGTGAATGAAACCTGTGAATGTTTAAATGTCGTTTTTTTTTACATATAGTTCTTACATGCGTGAGGATCGTATTGAATCAGAAACAAGTCCAAAAACTTAGGATTCATCTGTGAAACTATTAATTCTTTACTATTTTATTGGGTTTATTGGTTACTATCAATCAGTCAGCTACAAAGTAGGACCCCAGACACATAGATGCATCGGTTCAAATTGTCACAACTCATTAACACAACAAATTCAACACAGAATTCATAGAAGTAGTCACTACAATGATAGTAATGTATAAAAGAAAGATTGAATATACAGACATCAAACAGGAAGAAAAAATTAGTTCATAGAAAGAAAGATATGAAGAAATTTTAATCTCATAGTTTAAGCGAAGATAGAGAGTGTATACACCTACGTCATTGTGATCGATTCTGAGTCATGTCACACACAGTCATCAATCATCAGTTACGATAGTCACACAGACACCAAACAACTAGTCTGCATCTATCAACATGGCTAACACTAGAAATAAGTGACTTCAAGCACTGATGCCATGTTTTGGTTTGGCCACTCCTAACTTCCTTACAACCATCTCCAACACTACTCAGCATTGCATACGTAACATGTGGGCTGAACCATCTCAGTCGACGAAGATTTACAACCCTCATCAACTGATTGACCATCATTCTCTAATACCCTAACTCTAACCTTACTATTACTTCCCCGTTGATCCTAACAGATATGAGTAATATTTCTAAGATATCTGTGACCAAATACTAGTGGTCTAGCTTCAATTGACTCATGATTTATTTATTTATTTATTTAACGTGTTATTATTGAATTATAACTAACTAACTAACTAACTAATTAACTAACTAACTGAATAACCTTCAACTTCATTGAACTTTATACATAGAAACATATAAGAACTAGTTAGTTACTGATGTTAAATCTTATACAAATCTTATTGATAATCCGGTTAAGTAAGAGAACAACAAAAAGAAAACTATTTAGTTTATTTTACTTAGATCAACATTAAACTTGTCTAGACCGAGATAAAACAGTGACCTGTGTTTTTTTTTTTTTTTTGTTTAAAGTTATGTCAGTTGACACATCAATAATAGTTACGATTGAATCATTAAACGAAACGTGATTTGAGTAGTATGAATGTTATTTCTTTTATATTATTGCATTATGTAATATATACAAAGCAGTAATGTCATGTGCGATGGAAAGTGTTAGCTATTTGAAAATAATCGATAGAAAAACCTGAAACTCGGTTTCTATTTGTTTAACACATATCAAATAGTTGTCACCGTAGTCTTGAGGTAATTAACGGTCTCTGTTATATCTAAACAGCTTTATAGTCTGTCTAGTGTCCACAATTGATCTTCTAAAAGTAGTGTACTTGTTATCGAGTTACTTAGACTAGTATTAAGATAGCAACTTTATCGACAGAATGAAATCAACTCTATATATTAGACACAAACATAATATAGATCATTACTCACTGATCAATTAGTGTAAATATTTCAGTCCTACTGAATTTCAGTGGTAGTTTAAATAGCTTATCGATAACATAACAAACTGTAAAGTAAAGTGATTTGATGATCAGGTTCAATGTATAATTGATATTGTTGATGAAGTGGATTCATTTTAAAGTATCCTTAAAAACCAGTAGGTCCTGGGTTCAAATCTCGCGGGGGGAGAGGTCGTGGATGCGCACTGCTGAGGAGTTCCATAATAGGACGAAAAGGCCGTCCAGTGCTTCCAAGGTTTCCATGGTGGTCTAGCTTCAACTAACTCATGATCTTAACCATTGAAATTAATACAATCTCCACAAAACCCCTTCTGATAACAATTAAAAATGTTTGTTATTATTGAAGACATTAAGGTATGTGAATTATGAGTTTTAATAACAATGAACATAGTTGAAGTAAGATCAAGTTTACTACTTGCCTATGATAGGTAATGTAATCTATATCTGTATGATCAAATGTACAATCGGTTTCTTGTAAATGACTTCATATACATGCAAAGTTTCATACAATTTATCTTATGTTCAACATTACAACAATTATGATATTACATATCTGTATAAAATGTAATATTTATAATGCAATTAAATGTCTCTTTATTAGTATCAGTATAGGGTTGTGGAGATTATTAAGTTTTTGATTGAGATGTTAGACCACCATTGAAAACCTAAAAGCATTGGATGGCCGTTTCAGTCTCGGTAGTGTAGCGGTATCATGCATCCCTCCCTTTCAGTCTCAGTCAAAAACTTTATAATCTCAACAACCCTATACTAATAATTACCATATGCTCACGAGTGACAAGTTTAATGTTAATCTAAGTAAAATAAACTAAATAGTTTTCTTTTTGTTGTTCTCATACTTAACCGGATTATCAATAAGATTTGTATAGGATTTAACATCAATAACTAACTAGTTGTTATATGTTTCTATGTAGAAAGTTCAATGAAGTTGAAGGTTATTCAGTTAGTTAGTTAGTTAGTTAATTAGTTATAATTCAATAATAACACGTTAAATAAATAAATAAATCATGAGTCAATTGAAGCTAGAACACCATGGAAAACCTAGAAGCACTGGAAGGTGGTTTCATCCTATGATGGCAATCCTCAGCAGTGCGCATCCATGATCCATGGTGGTTTAGCTTCAATTGACTCATTGTTTCAACTATTGAAGCTATTAAAATCTTCAAAAAACAACTTCTGAAAATAAATAAATGTTTGTTAATCCAAGATTGGTATAGTTATCAAGCTGAATAGTAAACAGAAATCGAAGTAAAAACATTCAATGATAGCGTTTGAAGCGAGTGGTAAAGGGTTTGAGTCCCAGAGTAAACATCAACTCTGAGATGCAGGTACATGTAGCTGACGAGTCCCAAATAGGACGAAACGTGCGTCCTGGATTCCACTGCTAGCCACTATCCATCATTGCTTACAAAAAGCTTGTGAATTAAGGCAATATCGAGGCATAAGCACAGTATGCACATATGCTAATAACAGATTGATCAATTTCAGTCTTAAACCTCAATAGGAAGATGCAAGCCAAACAATAGCAAGTGAATAACCAATGATGGTAAGAAAAAAAAGAACTAAATATATGAGATGTAGTTAAGAAATAAAAATAAAAATTTGAAGTGTTCAATCACTAAACAACCACATAGTCTATACGGCTGAGAAACGTGGTCATTAAGAGTAGAAGATACTCATAAGTTACTAGTATTTGATAACAGATATCTTAGAAATATTACTCATATCTGTTGGGATCAACGGGGAAGTAATAGTAAGGTTAGAGTTAGGGTATTAGAGAATGATGGTCAATCAGTTGATGAGGTTATGAATGTTCGTCTACTGAGATGTTTGGGCCACATGTTACGTATGCCTTAACATGGATTACCACGACATGCAATGCTGAGTAGTGTTAGAGATGGTTGTAAGGAAAACAGGAGCGATCAAACCAAAACTTGGCATCAATGCTTGAAGTCACTAACTTCTAGTGTTAGCCATGTTGGTAGATGCAGACTAGTTGTTTGGTGTCCATGTGACTATCGTAACCAATGAATGGAGACTGTGTGTGACATGACTCAGAAACGATCACAATGTCGTTAGTGTGTACACTCTGTCTCTTTCTTTAAACGGTGAGATTAAAATTGTTGTATATTTTTCTACGAACTAATTCTTTCTTCCTGTATGATGCCTTTATATTCAATCTTTCTTTTATATATTACCGTCATTGAGTTAACTACTTCTGTGATTCAGTGTTGATCTTGTTGTGTTAATGAGTTGTGACAAGTTGAACCGATGTATCTATGTGTCTAGGGTCCTACATTGTTGTTGTCTGACTAAGTATAATATAACAATGAAATGATTTAAATAACGAATAAAATAAAAAGAATACAATATTGTTATATAAATAAAGAGAAAAATAAATACAGAATTAAATGATGGTTAATCTTACTTGAATTTTTTTGTTTTATCTAAAATGACACCAGTTATTACTGATCCAAATATACCGGCAATAATCATGGTGAAACCAGCCCAACCAGATAAAGTAGAATTCTTATTTCATTAATTATATAATATAAAATGTAAACAAAAAAGAAATAAAGATTAGTATAGTAGCCACAGTGGGGTTCTAGGTGGAGAAACTTTGCAGGATGTAAAAAACTACATATTTGGACAGTATCATTGATGTACAAGGTGGATCTGATGAAGATGTGAAGGCGCGGATTGGCAAAGCACGACCAACATATCTACAACTGTAGAATATCTGGAACTCAAAACAACTAAAAACTAATATCAAAGTTGGAATTTTGAATAAAAATGTCAAGACACTTCTACTGTATGGGTCAGAAACTTGGGGAACTACCAAAGCTATCATCCACAAGATACCAGTGTTTATTAACAGTTGTCTACGCAAAAAACTATGGATCCGTTGGCCAGACACTATCAGCAACAACATACTGTGATAGAGAACATACCAGACCCCAGCCGAGGAAGAAATCAGAAAGAAGTGCTGAAATTGGATTGGACACACATTGAGGAAAGCACCCAACTGTGTCACAAAGCAAGTTCTCACTTGGAATCCTGAAGGCCGAAGGAGAAGAGGAAGACCAAATAACTTATTACGCCGGGGAATTGAGATAGACATGAGAAGAATGAACGACAACTGAATAGAACTGGAAAGGAAGGCCCATGACAGAGTGGGTTGGAGAATGCAGGTTGGCGGCCTATCCTCCACTGGGAGTAACAGGCGTAAGTAAGTAAGTAATAATACCCAATCACTTTACTTCATAAGTGTGTCTTTTATAATATCCAGTTTCCAGATGGATTTCTTGAAGTTTTTTTTAAATGGATAATCATGATCTAAGTATCTGATCACGATCGAACTACCCATATATTCGATAAGAAATAGCCGATATATAATGGATTAACTGAAATCGGAAGTATAGATCATAGTTTGTGATCTTGTCTCAAATCATTGTTTCATCTTCTTGTTAAACAGTACCTACGCTAAGATGAAACAACGCTTCATTTGTAGTTTTCAATAATTTTACATTTAATTTCACTTCATATTGAAGTATACTTTGGAAATATGAGGAACAATGTTTGTCAACGCTAGTTCATTGACAATTATCGGCTGAATAACTGATTGTATAAAATTTTTGACCACGATATTGAACGGTGGTGCATGATGAAATCATGTGGGAAGTATGAGTATGTTCAACACTAAAGTAACACCTTGCATAAAGGTACTAAAAAGCTGATTAAATGGGTCCATATCTTCCTGCAAATGATATCAAATCATCTAACATTTAACTAGATTATGTGGTTGTAGATACTTGACAGGAAACTCTGAGCGTTGGGTTGATACAAGTCGACCCTTATCTACAGGTCGTACCTGTAATCTTGAGGTAACTCATAGAGCCTGGTAAATGAAAACCCACATTACTTAGCTTCATAGTCTGGAACGTCACTTACTCAGCTATTGAAGCTGTGATCAATTTCCCTTAGGACTCAAATATTTTCAACTAATTAATAACTGACTGGTGAGTAATGTCATAGAGGTTCAATGTTTCATCTTGACTACAGTCAACCATTTAATAACCACATTTATTATACACAATACCAAGTACCATATTACAAATTGACTGATTATCATTTGGCCATAAATTAAGAATCAAACAAACACAAAATGAGTTACTATCGTTCAATCATTAACTAAACCGGATAAACACTGTGACTTTAGTTTAAATGGTTAATAATCAAAATACATATGATTTCAAAAGTATTAATGACTATATTACTACTATGAATAGGATCTGATTTATTTTGTTCGGTGGGAAATATTCTCTATCTATCATATTTTGTGAAATTTGTTTCTTACTCATCTGAAATACAAGTGTCATTTCTTTTTCATATGAGCATCGTACGCTTCTCGTTGTTCGCCAAAACGCATGCTTCCATACGAGAACAATTATATTTTCTTCACGAGTGCCATCGTCAGCATGTTCTACCAACAAGTGTAAGATACAGACCTTCAATCAACTACCTATTGAGATGAAGAATAGCTGATCACATTGGAAGAAAACTGGTACACCTAATGATAACGGATGCACAATACCAACACGTCATAAAGGACCAAAAGAGGAAGCTACAAAGAACACTTACGTCAGAACATTTGAAAATCTTGACAATAGCTATCGAAATATCATTCAAACGACACAGACAACAAAGAAGAAACTAATCAACATCTCAAAACCACCCATGAAAACAAAACACACAAACAACTGCGTGATCAATCTTTCAAAGCATTCATTACACGATCAAACCATTCAGTTCAGAGAACAAAATCATCTATCTGAGCTACAAATCTTCTCCACCATCACAACTATTATTTGTTTGTTTGTTTTTTGAGTAGTGAAAATACTTCAAATAGTTTTGCACGTTGAAATGCATTTGTTTTTAATCTTCAAAGATATGTAATACTCTGATGATTATTTATGGTTGACTGAAGATATGTTCAGTTAGAAAATGTCGTTATCACTAACGGTTCTGAAGAGTAAAACACATAAGGACTGTTACCGCAAAAGTTACATATGAAATTGAGATTGTCAATGGATTTATTTTGTGTCAATATTCTATAATACTCGTGATAGTCTTGGTAAGAAAGATTTGTAAACTAGAAGGAGCTCAATGATGATGATTGATATTTGATTATTTCTTCAATTCTAGATATTGTTAATATTAAGAAGTTTTTTAATAATTTCTCTTAACTGATTCTACTTCACAAACAGATTGGGTTCTAATCTTGTAAGACGGGATCGTAGATGCGCACTGTTGAGGAGTTCAACAATAGAACGAAACGGCCGTCCAGTGCTTCTAGGTTTTTTATGGTGGTCTAGCTTTAATCGACTGGTGAGTTTACCTATAAAATTGTAAGTGTTTGAATTTTCCATGATTGACTTTATTGACTTGACCTGATGAGTCTTTCTTGAAATATTTGTGCAATCTGAGTAGATTTTCTAAATACTTGGGTTTAGTTACGTGTTTTGATGCCTGATAGCAACGGTTTCAGAAAACTATAGAAGATTGGAGTTTGCCTGCTTACGAGTCACCTTAAAGGATTGCAAGGTATCTACCTAATGTCCTGTATCAAGGAGATGTTTACTGATTGCATTGTTTAGAGTCTTTCTTCCTCTTGTTCTGAGACTTTTGGGAACATGTTGAAAAATTCTAAGATATACCCTCCTTTCTGTTGGGCCAATGTAGTTACTTTAGCAGGCACACGTAAATTTATAAATACAGTTGGCGGTAACATGAAAGGCGTGCTTGTCAACCTTTTATTGAGTTATTAAAAATGTTGTTTTATAGAAAATTAATAGTTTGGCTACCGGATAAGTTCTGGCAAGCGCAATGTTCAATCTCCTGATAGTTGTGTTTGTGACATCATCACCTTTGAAGTTAAGATTTATAAATAATGATCTATTCTAATGACTGTAATTACTTCCGGCTTGTTTATTTTTAGGTTTTTGTCAATAAATTTTTGTGGGTAACATTTGTCTCTTAGGCATTTTTTAACGTTCACCAATTCTGACCCCAGTTTATCCGTGGTACATATCCTTTTTACCCTATAAAAATATTATTTTAACCAATGCCTTCTTGTCACTGATTGTGTAAGAACTACTAAAATTCATGTAAAGGCCATTTTAATTATTCAATATCAACTATACTAATTAACCTGTTGTAAATAGTCTATTGATCTCACGTTACAAAGTAGGCAATTGGTTAAGTGACCCACTAATATAGGTATGTTAAATGGATGTTAGATAAATAGAGGTGACAAGAAACTATATATTTAGACTTCGAATTAATTGGCACTTGTTGACTAACTAAACATTTCTGAGGAATTGATACTTTCTATTATAGTGGTGAGTATCTTCGCCTATCACGTGGAAGGCCCGGGTTCGATTCCCGGTCGAGGAGTCGGCTTTGGGTGAATTAAGAAAAAAACGATAGAAATGAATACGACATACATTACGAAACTCATCAAACTGCATCATGAGGCAAGCCCTAACTTGAAATTCTGAAGAGAAGCGGAAAAGAGGAAGGCCAAAGAACACATTACGTCGGGAAATAGAATCAAATATGAAATAGATGAATTACAACTGGAAAGAGCTGGAAAGGATTACTCAGGACAAGACTAGATGGAGAATGCTTGTAAGCAGCTTATTCTCTTTCACAAGGAGTAACAGGCGTAAGTAAGTAGGTAAGTATTATTTAATCCCATATTATACTATCATTATTGGTTTTAATGTTAACATTGATCTATTCAAATGATTATCTTAATTCTAAATAAAAGTTGACAATTATTTAGATAAATAAGAAAGTTTTACATTCAATTAGATTGATTTCAGTAAGCATCATAGATCACATGGTTGTTTGATATGTTTATACGTACAATAATGATATCATTATTCATTACAATGTACTCTATGTTTATTACATACAATAATAAACATTTGTATACCATGTGATTAAAACTATTCAAAGTCTAGAAGACTTATCACAGAGAGAGATTTTGTGTAGAAGATTGGAAAATCTAGAAACACTGGATGGTTATTTTCATCTTAATATAAGACTTTTCATCAGTGTACATTTACGATACTCGTGACTAATAGCTCTAGAGAATAGTTTATATTTTGTAATAATACAAGTGAATAAGTTAATACAGTATGATGATATGACACAGTTTATATCACATATTAATCTTAGTTAAATAACTTATAAAATCAGAAAGTAATTGAATGGTTATTGTTTCGTCCTATTATGGATTCCTCAGCAGTGCAAATCTACGAGATTCGAATCCAGGACCTATCAATTTCACTTAACCTACTAGACTACTGAGCTAGCCAGCATCCAACGATGTTAATGTCTAACTTCAACTAATTCACCAAATTGAACAACACATTTACCATTGTCATCAGTAATTTACTATCTCACAACAGACATGGTTAAACTCCTTTGGTTAAGGCTTCTCACTAGAACTCTAGGATATACAACCTGAAGCCAGTTATTAGTGAGCATATGTTGATTAATATGAGAAGGAGTTTTAAAGAGATTGTAGTAATTTCAATAATTCAATTCATGAGTTCATAGAAGCTAGACCACCATGGAAAATCAATTTGAATATTAAAAAAAAAAAACCAACTGACTCACTGTAAAATATCCTAGTAAAATACTATTTAATAATGTACCAACAGCATAGTAGACACCAGTAAGTATACCTGAACAATTAAAATTACAAAAATAACACAATTATGCATATATATATGTTACTAATAGCAACAAATATGTGTATTTAGTTGCCTAATACTAAATTATTCTTATATAACGACTTTTTATAATGAACCATTTATATAGAAAAGATAGAATATGATTCGTAATGAAATCATGCATAATATACATTAGTTCTTATTCAATAGATAGATATTTAAAATATATATTTACCATTGTTCAAATTGATATTCAATCTAACATATTATCCACTTAGTTGTCAAGTGAAACGTTAGATTTACTTCAAATTGTTTCTCTGAGATTTTACAAATACATTCTTCCTCTTTAATAACAAACTACCCATTTATATTTAGTAACTGTTTTAACTTTTATATTAGTATAGAGTTTTGACTATAGAATAAATTGAAAAGAAATATCAATATAGGGGTTATGAAAATTATTAATTTTTTAATTGAGATTATAAACCGATTGATGTTAGACCACCATTGAAAACCTGGAAGCAATGGACGATCGTTTTGTCGTATTGTGGTTGCGCAACTTCGTGGATTGGTTAAGACTGGAAATCAACACCATTGTATACTAGTTAGCTCAGTGGTTCAGTAAGTTAAAAGAATAAAGACCCTGGGTTCAAATCCCCAGAGTGGATAAGCACTACTGAGTAGTTTCACAATAAAACAAAACGGTCATTCAATGCTTCCAGGTTTTCAATGGTGGTCTAACATCAATTGGTTTATGATCTCAATCAAAAATTCAAAAGATATATTTGTTTAAATTCAATCAGTATTGTTGGTTTAAATCTTTCCATTGTTGTTTAGGACTGTAATTGATCAGTCACTTATTGGCATACGTGCATACTGTATAGATTGCCTTAATATTACCTTAATTCACATGCATTCTAAGCAAAGATGGATGGTGGCTAGCAATGGAATCCAGAACTTCCTATTTGGGACTCATCAGCTGGATATATCTACATCTCAGAATTGATGTTCACTCTTGGACTCAAACTCAGTAAAGTTCGCTTCAAACGCCATTACGTTATCCACTTATCTACTAAGACCTGGATAGCCACTTGCTTATGTAATGGGATGAAGTTGTTGATTTGTATTGGTTTGATCCAGAAAACTTCTCGCAAAAGACAAGCAAGGATCAAGAAAACACGAAGAAACATTTTATCCAATCAGAGTTCACTTGAAGTTTAGCCAGAAACATTAAGAAAGTGAAAAGTTACATGTAGAGTTTCCGAATGCCTGATTACCTACACATTCCAGAATCTTCGCGAAACCAAAGACATCTAAAATACTATAAAAACCCTATATTTTCTGTACAAAAACGAACCTTTGGAGTAAAGTGCTTCTCGTATATTTTACACCGTTTCTCTCATGTTCAAGTCGCTGTTTAGTTCTAGCTTGGATGGGGGGGGGAGTTACGAGAATAGCCTAGGAACCGTATATAACGTTCAATTAAAAAGACTTATCAGTTTGAATCTGTTGAGATGATCCATAAAAATTCTCGCAAAAGACATGAAAGGATCAGGAAACACTAAGAAGCATTTCATCCAATCAGCCTTCACTTGAAGTTTTAGCCAGAAAACATCAAGGATGTGAAATGTCACATGTAGAGGTTCTGATTGGCTGATTGTTATAACGCTACTATGTTTTGTAGCATCCCAGAATCTTCAAGCAACCCAAGGATATTTAGAATACTATAAAAACCCTCTGTTTTCTGTATTAGAGTGAACGTTGGAGTAAAGTACTTTTCGCATACTTTGCGCTTTCTCTCTCATATTCAAGTCGCTGTATAGTTCTAGCTTAGGGGTTACAAGAATACCTTAGGAACCGAGTATAGCGTTCAAAATCGCAACACTTATTAATTTGAATCATTTCATGGATATTGATTCAATCTGTACATTTTACATATTTTCCATACTTCATTTGAAACCATCTCAACATTCTATAAATAAGACTGATCATATAAGGATTAAGCTTAGAATCATGATCATGTTATATATGTATATACTAAATTATATCATATAAAACAAATACAATATACTTACCATAACTAATAAATAATAAAACAAACGGGATATTTTTAAATAAACGTTTTAATGCCATTGAAATAGTTTCATTTCTAATATGATTTTGTAATGATTGATATGAATAATTATCTATACTACTAATATCATTATGTTCATCAATATTTATTATAAAATTATTCATGATTGAATCATTCTTATTTAATGTATTCTGTTTTAATGATGATGATAATGATTGTTCATTTGGACTAAGTGTTGAATAGTGTTGATCAACATCTAATGATTTTGGATAGAATTCTAGAAAGAAAGAAAAAAAAAGAAAAGAAAGAGATGTTTATAGTTTATTTTATTTATTTTAACACATAGATATCGGTACAAGAAGGCACCAAATACATATGCGCCACACAGATCTCATTGGATATGTGTGAGGGCTGTGATACTGCACGGGTGCCCAAACCGAAGCAGGTGGTTTTCTTAGGGAGCCACACCCCGAGCCTTTGACCTGAAGATCTGATCCACAAGGCAGTGGAGCATCGTGAGGAGATGCAGTCCCTTGGTAGCCGGTGACCGACGATTGGTTCATACACCATTTGCTCCTTCAGGATACTGGAGCCAGCCCATGTGCACCATTGGTTTAGGGTCCGGTTATAGCGCCGGACATTCACTTTTCGTCCTCTCATTTTCGTAAACAACACCGGTGCCACGAGAAGGCAGTGAGTAGGACTTCCCTGGCAGGAGCTGTATACGCGTGGCCATGTGAGAGCATTTCGAGAGGAGGAACGGACTCCCCCCACTCTCGGCCATACCAGGGCATTTGGGTTTGTGCTCTTATCAATATATCAGGTTATTGTTATATCTTGTGATGTGCCAATTAGGGAGTAGCGTATTATCGATCGAAACAGTGACGCATAATACACGTGCGAACAGCCTAGAGTCTTGATTGTTCCTGCTTCCATGTTTAGCCAAGCCAGTGGAGTCCAGAACACAAATCTCAGCCTCAGTGATATGAATCATTATATTTCAAACATATTCTGTTTATATACCAATCAAACAGACTACATCGTGCCATAAAATAGAAAATACACATTTGTACATGATTTAAACTCCAGGAAATGACACAAATAAATATTGACCAAAGGGAAAATGACACGTTGGAAGAATATTCACCAACGGAGAAATGACACCATTTCTCATTCAGGAATAGCATTAGATAATTTCTGGTGTATTTTCTGAATACCCTAACAGTAATGATATTGCCAATTGGAGAACACTGATTTATCGATCGATCCAACGATGCAACAACCCATATGAGCAGTTTAAAGTCCTTATCAATACTTTTTCATGTCTAGCCATGCCTGCCTATTAAGAGTCCAGAACAGCAATCTTAGCCTCTACAATATGAATCATTTATTTCAAGCATATTAGGTTTATATACCAACTATACAGACCATACTGTACCATAAAATAGGAAAAACATTTGTATAACATCTAGCTCAAAAGTGGCTGTGAATGTGGGAGACTGGAATCGACGGACTGGGCATTACTCAAGAATGGTAAATCGTAACATAATAGTTCATAGATCAAAATAAAGCTTACAATAAGAGGAATATGAATATGAATAGTTAAGTTACTTAACACTTATACAATAAATATATATGTATAATATTAGTCCATAAATGGATCCACAACAGTTACCATTCATGATTCTTATCAAGATATAACAACAACATCAACAACAACAATATATTACCTTTATCAATATTATTTTTCTTTTCGTGTAGACCATTATTATTATTGACTATTGAATGAATTCCATTTGAAGGTCTATTATCAATGGATAATTGATCATTTATATGTAATTTATGAATGACTGATGAACCACTACGTTTATATTGTGCTAAACTTGGTTCAGTTTTAGGTTTTGCACGAAAACCTTAATAAAAGATAAAATTAAATTGATATAATTAATAATTAATTTATAATAGAGGAAAGTTTATTCGGTAAAACTATCATTACTCGACGACCTTTGAGGGACGTTAAAGTGACCTTCAGAGTGTCCACTGAATAACTAGGACCAAATGATGATTATAAACCAATGTGAAGGATTATAATAATAATTTACAATTGATGGTTAGGGGTTAAGAATTAGATTTGCGGTTTTCATCACAAACTAACATCATTTATAATATTAAAACTTTATTTATCCGACATCTGTTATCTTATATCTGATTGGTTCGTTCATAAATTATAATCTCGCTGTTTATTCCAAAGAATTGTTGTTTTATTCTATTTGGAGAATAATTTAACAATCAAGATTTCACATACATCATCTTTTAGAAGGTAATATAGATTACTGAATTTTTAATTATTAATATTGCATGTAGCGTTCAATTTTGTGAATTACTGAAAGTTAGACATTAAGACCGTTGAATGCCGACCGGCTCAGTGGTCTAGAGGCTTAGCTCTCGCGCATAAGACTGATAGGTCCTGGGTTTGAATCTCGTGAAGCAGGATCTTGGATGCCCACTGCTGAAGAGTTTCATTCCAGGATAAAACGGCCGTCCAGTGCTTCCAGGTTTCCCATGATGGTCTAGCTTCAATTAACTCATTAACTTAACTATTGAAATATTGTATTTATTAGAAAATGATTTAGTTCAGTAATATGAACCATTTATAGGTTTTTTAAGATAACAAATTAATATTTCGGTGAATTACATAAAGTAGATTAATTAAATGTCCAGAAATCAGAATCGATTATTAAACAATAAAATTCAATTAACTTCTTACTTGAACCAAATCATTCAATGAATTAATTAACTTTAATAAAAATGTATGGTTGTATAAGTTTCCAATGTTTAAATGATGTCACTCATATAAGATATGCTCATTAAGTGTTTGTAAGTAGTTAGAAAGATTCTCTTCTGGATCTAAGTTTCGTGCTAATTGACGCTCAAAATTGTATAATTCAGCTACACAAAAATGTCACCACTGGAGTGTCTGTTATAACTTGTAGCCCTGTTCCCCCTATCAATATATTATGTGTAATGATGCAGCCAAATAGAGGACAGTGATTTATCAACCGGATCAATGACGCATAAAACCATATGAGCAGTTTAGAGTTTTTATCGGTCCTTCTTCCTGCATAACCCTACTTGCCTGTTGAGTCCACAATACCAATCTCAGCGTCTGTGATATAAATCATGTATTCCAAACATATTGGGGCCTATATACAAATAGTGTCCATGACCCAGTTGACTTGAAGTATTTCACACTGTAATTGACTACTGTTTAGTGATTATTATTAATGTTTGTCTAGTCATTGAATAATGATTGGGTTCTTAATGTTTCCACAAAGCTTGTGTGCATTTCCATCTTGGCATAAACAAGTTGGCTGATTTTATTATTATCTACCGTTTATTTCTATTAAACTATGTATCATTTGCCTTTATGGAGAAATCACCAATTAACTGTTTAAACTTGATTAACAGATGAGTATGTTATTTTGATTCCCATCAATTTTAACTGATGAATTGTCATATTTTTCTAAGATGAATGCATATTTTCAACAATTTTCCAGAGATATCTAGTTTTCAGTAGTTATCTAACTAAGAACAGTTCATGATATAAGTCAGTCAGTAACAACGTACAACTTCGTACGTAAGTACATCAGTTCGAGTTGCCATACCACATTAGCACAGAGGTGCAGTTGTCGATTAAAATCCCGTAGTGGTAGAGGTGACAAGAGTATAAGCAGTGATCGGAAAGATTAGGGTTTGAAGATGTTATTCAACGCTGAAATAAATTTGGAAAGAGGAAAAATAGAGGACATGAAGAATTCAGAAGATTAGATTTTGAGAGAACAAAAAGAGTGGATGCACCTACGTCATTACAAACGATTTTGAGTCATGTCATTCAAGGTTTCTAACCATCGGTTGCTATCGTCTCACGGATCCCAACCACGTAGTCTACACCTGCCAATATTGCTCAGTGCACTGTTCAGTGACTTCATGGATTTGTGCCATGTTTTGATCTGACTGCCTCTAGCTTTCTTCCAACCTACTCCTATACCACTGAACATCGCACATCGGGACAGTCGGTGGTCTGGTATGCGCAACACATGTCCCAGCCATCTCAACTGATGAAGTTTCACTATTTCATCAATTGATTTGTCATCCTTACCTAGTACCCGTTTCCTAACAACTGTGTTACTTACTCGATGGTCCCAGGATATACCAGCAATGTTTCGAAGACACCTATGATTGAATACTAGTAACCCACGAATATCCTCTACTCTTGCCGGCCATATTTGACTTCCATAAAGTAGGACTGAACGAACGGCTGAGCAGTAAACACGTCCTTTGGTTGATAGACGAATATCTCGCCTACGACATAAATGACGCAAGTTGGCAAAAGCTAGTTAGCTAACTAATCATCAAATAATCTAATTGGAGTCAAATAAAGGATCACTAATGTGTCCACTGTTAAAAAGTTCTATACTATAACGAAACATTCTATTGCTCAATAGCTTTTCAATCAATATCTATCCTTAAAAGGTAAACTAAACTTTAACTGGTATCAATTTCAACAAACCTCTCAATCAAACATTTTTTTTAACTGATAAACATCATATTGAATATAAAGTAGAGATCAATTAGATGATCCAGATTTTAAAGTCTTATACAAATAATATACAATTCAATAAAAAATTGCTTTAAAAAAGGATCCTTTTAAAGTTCTGAGCATCAAAATCAAATCAAAACTTTGTATCTATCAGTCTAGAGTTTAAGTGCTCTCGCGCAAGACTGATAGATCCAGGGTGCGAATCTCATTAGGTGGGATCGTGGATGTGCACTACTGAGGAGTCCTATACTAAGACGTAATGGCCTTCCAGTGCTTCTAGGTTTGCCATGATGGTATAACTTGAATTGAGTCATGAATTCAACTACTAGATTTTTAATAAGTTTCTTTTCTTTTATATCATGTTCATAGTTTGATACAACTATATAAAAGTTGAAAAACTGACATGTTCATTTAACAATGATGTGTAACTATGATTGTTCACAATATAAAACATTGGCATCGGCCTAGCTTCCAAATGGAACTCATATTACATTGATATTAAAAAACTGAAACAGTAGAGAAGATTTGTGGTTGGGATTTTTTTCTATAAACTAGATGACTTAATCATGAAGCTTTCATTGTTCTTTTGAACAACATCATCAACACAAACTTTAAGTAGAAGTAAGGTATTAGAATTTCTTCATGTATAGTTGACAAGTTCTCCTGTCATCTTGATCGGTCATTGTTGACATTTAACCTGTAATTGTCTGGACATCTATATTGATTGTCTCACTTTTTCTTGAAGCAATAGAAGATCCATTATTAGACCATCCAACTCAAAGAACGACAGCGAACTAAGTCAATCAGTCGTCAGTCGAGAATAACTTGAAACTTAAACTATATATCCAACTTAATAATAATAATAATAATAATAATAATAAGATAGAACTAACGGAATCAAAACGATAGCATTAATGGTAATAGAAAACTAAACAGTGAATATCATTCAAAAACAATAAAAGAAGACTGAGATTCATTTTTGTATTATTTAGATGAACCTTCCCATTCATGTTTAGGACTGCAATTGATCAGTCTCTTATTGGCATATATGCATCCAGTGCGGATTGTCTTAAGTCATAAGCACTATAAGCAAAGACGAATAGTGGTTAGCAGTCGAACTCAGGATGCACGTTTTGTCTCATTTGGGACTCATTAGCTGGATGTATCTGCCTCGTATAGTCGATGTTCACTTTGGACTTAGTAGCTAAGCGGATAGCAGTACTAAAACTAAACAATTGATATAAACCATTGTGAGGAATTAGAATTGGAATTTACAATTGATGGTTAGGATAAGGAATTAGATTTAGGGTTTTCATCTCCAAATGACATTAGCCAAAATCCCAAAACGCTATTTAGCCAAATGGACCAATGAATTTCCCATTAAAATCTAAGACCTGCTGTCTTATACCTGATTGGTTCATCCATAAATTATAGTCTCTCCATTTACATTAATTTATTCTAGTCCACAATACTGGTGACATTCTGTCAATCTCATTTCTAGAAGAAATCAGTCGTTTTCGGAATAATTCAATGTCAATGTATTTAACAGTAACAGTATGTGATGTCAGTTCAAATATCAAAGAGTCATAGATTACTCCAAGATTATTCATACAGTATTCTGTTAAATACTGATGAAATTTTTCTACAAGATGTTTAAAACCATATAATATGAACCCGACCGTTGTTGCTACCTTGACGTGATGGTCGGGCTTGCCTATCGTGATGAAGCAACTGAGCTATACTGGCTGGAAAAACCGTTCCTCAAGATCCTACCATGCCAGACAGGTCGGTTGAAGATAGGTAAGACTAAAAGCAACAAAACCAAGGTCCGAAGGCGAAGTCGTACTGCTCACTGTACAGAGGTGTGACAGCAGTAAGGTGTTTCCTTCACACAACCAGCATAACAGCGATGCTGCGTTTCCACAAGGAGGGGTGGGGTTAGAAAAGGTCGACCCTAAAAATGCACACCTCGCCTTATCCCACGGATATCCATCTCCGGCGATAAGGTCTTAACAAGTACAGAGCTAACACAAAAGTTACTCATAAAAAGGTCGTGTGTGACCGACCTCAAGCAGTTGTCCCTTGGGCACTGCGGTCACGCTCTGAGGTCACTAAGACCGACTCTAAACTAATTTCCTTTTCAGATTCCTTTAGAAGAACCGTTACACGGTGTGGGCAGCTGGGAAGTGATAACAGCCCTCATACCTCTAACAGCACTCAAGACCACTGTATTCAGAATCAACTTCCTAACTGACATATAATATGATGGGTAACGGTTTATACTAATAATAGATCCTAATCATTTCAACCGGTTTATAACAGAAACTTTTTAAACTATGCAATGAATATATTACACAACTTACCAAATAATACAAATATAAATGGAAGTATATTTAATGCAGCACTGAAATATAACATAATCATCATATAATGTTTCATTTTATGGAATAATTCATTCATATCTATTGTTGGATCAATTTGATTAGTTCCATTTGAACTATACGGTATCGATGGTAAAATAAGCGGTGGTACTAGAAAACCAAATGCAACACCAAGCTAGAATAATAATAAAATATGAAAAGAATAATTTTATAGCTAATTATGGAGTACATTCCAAATGTTTCATTTTATTTAGGACTAGTTACTTTTAACTGTTAACTATATTCCATTTATGCAATTAGAAACTTGTAACAATATGGATATGGTAAAGTATACTGTACAAGATATACATATGTTAACAAAGACTGATCACAATGCAGGTCTCAATGTCATAAAGGTATAATGTTTCACAGTATATAACAATATTGATGGGCAAATTGTTCATACTGTAACATTAGAACACTCACATTTACACAAACACAAACACACATGTACAACTAACAACATTTACTCTAAGTAATAGAAACTTTACAATAGCAGGTTAAAAAAAATCATTTTTGTCCACAAAAGCCCTTCTGATACTAATCAACATATGCTCACTAGTCACTGGGTTCAAAAGGTATTTCCTGGAGTTCTATTGAGAACCAGTGACCAGTATAGTTCAACCGTGTCTGATGTAAGATAGTAACTCACTAACAAAGATAATGGTGAATGTGATGCTCGATTTTATGGATTAGTTGAAGTTAGATATTAACACCGTTGGATGCTGGCCAGCTCAGTAGTCTGAAGGTTAAGCGCTTGTGTGCGTGACCTATAGGTCCGGGGCTCGAATCTCGCGAGTCGAGATCAAGGAATGTAACTAATCGGTCGATTAGCACTTACCAAAAAAGCGATTGATTAATTGCAATTCGGAAACTTATACAAACTTATACGAACAAAATTCCCATTCAGTGTATAAGCTGTTGTAGATCTGGACGTCGCAGTTCGATGGACAGCGCATTATTGTTTGAAGCAATAAGCACTGCTTTACAATTTCATAGTAAGCAGAAACAACGAGATGGAAAAACATCCATCTAACAAATCCCAAACAAGACAAAATATCAGTCCTGAGTAGCGGAAGCGCATCATCACGTTCTGTTTAGGACTAATTAATTAAATTTACTCCTCATCCTACCATTAATATTCACACCGGAATTCGAACCTACGTCGGTTAGTATCAGACAATCAACAGCTATCAACTTATTCAACATGTATGAAAATATTAGAAGGGGTTTGCAACTTATTGTTTTTAAAAAACTTAGTGGATAATGCGTTAGACGTTTAGGGACAACAAATACCGAGTTCAAGTATTGGTCTAAACATCAACATTTAAATGTTGGTACATCAAAGCAAAAAGTCTCGAATAGAATGTATAGTGAATTCTGGATTTAATTACTAGGCACATACACATTATATTTTAGTTAAGGTTTCTATTTTTAAAATCACGTTATAGTGATCCAGATCAAAAATGTACTAACTGTTCCAGGTAAGTAAAACTTAAAAATAACGTTAATATATAAATTCACTTGTTATTGTTTATTTGAATCTTCCCATTGATGTTTAGAATTGCAATTGATTAGTCTCTTATTGGCATATGTACATACTGTGAGTATTGTCTAGATATAACCTTAGTTCACAAGCATTATATGCAAAGATGGATAGTAACAAACAAATGATGCTAAGTGAATTTAAACTTCACTCTATTGCACAAGAAAGTAGCTATTAGTACTCAGTAGCTAAATGTATAACGCGATGGCATTTGAAATGAACGGTAATAAGTTCAAGTCCTAGAATGACCATAAACACTAAGATGTGGGTACATCCAGCTGACGAGCCCCAAGTAGGACGAAGCGGCTCATGTCCTGTATTCCACTGCTAGCCACTATTAATTACTTATCAGCTTATTTTATTTAACTGTAAAATACACATCTACCACCTAAGAGTAAACAAATGCTAATAATTAATACATTTCATTTAAGTAATATGAAATACTTACAATTACTTGTAACTGTGATTTACATAAAAAGATAGTTTATCTATATGCATTTATTATTGTTGAATTGTGACTAGTAGTAGGATACAGAATATGCATTTCATGCATACCCGTTTCAAAAGCTAGCGATAGTTCAGTGTATAATGTGTTAGCTTTTGAATTGATAGATACTACGTTTTATCGTAGTGTGGACATCAACATTTCAATGTTGATATGTTCGATTGATGAGTTCCAAGTAGGTCGAAAAATGAATCTAGGATATTATTGTTAGTCAACACAGAGTTCTACTGGAAACATATAGTTAAATGAAAGCATCGATTTAATTTGTTCAGAATCCATATATTTTGGTAGAGACTGGTTAATTACATAGCCTAACATCAATAACCGGGGAAAAAAGCGGTGAAGACAGTACAAACTTACTTGATTCCCGAATACACCAAGTGCAGTAGCCGTTGAAACTTCATTCACTCCAAACCAAACTGCTGCTAAGTGGGCTGGTATACCCAATATACCGGACTGAGCTATTCCACAAATAGTTTGTCCAGTCATAAGTATTGGAAAACCAAGTTTATTACTGAATGGAATAGATTTATTAGTTTGTCCAAACGTTGTTTCATACGTAACTGCACCCGCTATACATTTAATACAACCACCGACTGCATTCAAAATTGAAGCAACTAAGAGAGTTACACGCAGGCCCCATCTATTCAGTATCCAATTAGAAGGAAATATCAATGGAATATAAGTGAGCATATAAATCATTGACAACCAATCTACAGATATTGTCTTGGTATCTACAGATGACCCTGAATATGGGAAGGTCAAATAAAAACAAAAATTTTATAACAGTCTGTAATACTCATGAGGAAGTCATTAATTGTTATAAATGAATTGATATATGGTTGATAAATTTAATTTATGCTTCAACTTGGGTATATTTACTTATATTGGGTTATCATCAATGTATAGGTTGATTTACGGGGATTGTAAAATTCTCGCCATTCTAATCACGAACTGATCTTAATTAAATAACTAATTGGGACCTAGAAGTACTGAATGGCCATTTGTTCCTAGTACAGGACTCTTCAGCAGTGTTTATCAGCGACTCTAAACCCAGGGAATTGAGCTCAGGAATTTCGATCTCGCGTGCGAACGCCTAACCTCTAGACCACTGAGCCAACATCTAACATGTAATTAATCTGTTTAATAAATATGCAAACTGAAGTTATAAAAATACATTTTATAAGGTTAAACATACATCAGTCTTATTACTTTCAAAATACACTTCTTTTATAGTTATATTTTTATCTCCGTTTCCATTCTTCGAAACATATATAGAAATCTTCAGAACATAAATTAGACACATGCTATGTTACTTTACAAATTATTACTCATTTGCTTCTAATTATTGTACTCGTTAAATTATAATTTAATCTTTATTACCCTCTGGTGACGTTCATCAGTCATCAATCAAAAATTGTTCCTTCATGATCAAATTCTAGTGAACGTTTTATTACTGGCAAAGTGTAATTTACGTGATCAATAAATAAGCAGATCATATGTCCTAGAACGTAAATAATAGAGTATACATTCAAAATCTTTCTGTGGAGAAATATGTTTGATTCATTATCCAAGGCTTATAAATATGAAGCAGAATGTTATCGTGAAGTGTCTTATAAATTTATTCATTCATACAGTATATATTACTTAATTATATTGAAATGTTATATGTGAGCAGTAACACCCCCCCCCCCAGAAAAAAACAGAAAGATGGTTTGGTAACTAAGCGATCACTACACTATGTGTTGAGATAATCATACTTTTTTTCAACGTTCAATAAAAGTGCGATATTAAGTATTTTCAATCAGTTTACCGTTCATTTAATGTATCATTGTTGCAGATGAGGGCGTAATCTTTACTAATTCGCGAGAAAGAACATCCTGAGTTCGAAACCCGAATGCAAAGTGGTTGATGAACACTTCTATAATAGAACGAAACGGTTGCCTAGATTTTCAATATTTATCTAATATGGATCCACTTGTGATTTCAATAAAATATCTACATATGTTTTCGATTAACAGGCTAATATTGATTATTTATTTATTTTAACACATAGATATTGGTACAAGGAAGCACCAAATACATATGCGCAACACGAATCTCAATTGATTTGTGTGAGGGCTGTGATACTGCCCGGGTGCCCAAACCGAAGCAGGTGGTTTTCTTAGGGGACCACAACCCGAGCCTTCGACCTGAAGATCTGATCCACAAGGCAGTGGAGCATCGTGAGGAGATGCAGTCCCATGGTAGCTGGTGACCAACGATTGGTTCATACGCCATTTGTTCCCTCAGGATACTGGGGCCCATGTGCACTATTGGTTTCGGGTCCGGTTAAAGCGCCGGACATTCGCTTTTCGTCCTCTCATTTTTGTAAACAACACCCCCGCCACGAGAAGGCAGTGAGTAGGGGTTCCCTGGCAGAGGCTATATACGCATGGCCATGTGAGAGCATTTCGAGAGGGAGAGCGGACTCTCCCCACTCTCGACCGTACCAGGGCATTTGGGGGCTAACAGGCTAACAGGCTAATACAAGAGCTCATCCCAAATTGCCGGATGTAAAAACTTAAGTTAAATCTTGAAATGAGGTCCTGTGTAAAAAAAGAATTGCGCTACAAACTTACAAACATATAATTCATCCTTTTTACATTACACATGATTGATTTCTGATGAAAATTAAAACAGATTAACAACAAGAATAACAACAACAAAACTTGGAAAATCATAACAAGTTTAATATTGTTTATAAACAACAATCAGTTAGTCAATGACCTAATTCGACATATCCTATTCAATGTTTTATGGATCATCACATATATTTTTTTCCAATCGACCATATTCTTGTACAGATTGAATGATTTATAACTGTATATATAATACATGTATATTTGTTAATAGTCAATTTAAGAAACATAGTATTGAAAGAGAGGGAGAGCTAGAGTGAATAAGTGAGTGAGTGAGTGAGTAGGTAAATGGATGAGAGAGATATTAAAAGTGAACCAACTAATTAAATGTACTTAGTCAATGAGTAGTGAAAACAATTTACATGACCACTTAGTTCGTTATTATTATTATTACTAAAATAAAGTTCATCATGTAGTTATTTTGTATCTTATAATATACCAATGTCAATCAGATTTGTACCAGGTCATTGAAACATTCTATTTTTTTTCTATTCATATCATGGCTTCAAATATGAATTATTTTTTTTTTAAGTGACAAACATGAAAATTCTGAGAATTATTAACCAACAGTTGAGATCATGAGTTAGTTGAAGCTAGATCACTATGGAAAACCTGGAAGTACTGGACGGCTGTTTCATCCTATTGTGGGACTCTTCAGCAATGCGCATCCACGACCTCGCCCCCTTCAAGATTCCAACCCAGGACCTACTGGTTTCGCACGCGAACACTTAACCACTAGATCACTGAGCCAGTCGGCATCCAACGGTGTTAATGTCTAACTTCGACTTATCCACGAAATTGAGCGACACATCCACTATTTTCTTCAGTGAGTTACTATCTCACAATAGACCTGGTTCAACTCCACTAATCAGTACTTCTCACTAGAACTCTAGGATATACCTCTTGATCTCAACTGTTAAAATTACTACAATCTCCACAAAAACCTCTTCTGATACTAATTATTAACCAAGTTGGATTATGACTAATATTACAATCCTAGTGGTATACTATTATTATATCCCGATAAGAATAATACTGAATGGTAATTTTGGGGATCTATTTATGAACCAGTACTATGCGTATATTTTTATCATATAACTGTTATGTAACTGAACTATTCATATTCATGTCCCTCTTATTATGAGCTTTATTTTGATCTATGAACTATTATTATACGATTTATCATTCTTGAGTTATTCTCAATCTGTCAATTACAGTCTTCCACATTCATAGCCATTTTTGAACTAGATCTTATACAAATGTTGTTTTCTATTTTATGGTACGATATAGTCTTTTTGATTGGTATATAAACGCAGTATGTTTGAAATATAATGATTCATATTGCAGAGGATAAGATTGGTGTTCTGGACTTAACTGGCTGGACTAGGCGGAAAGCAGAATCAATCAGGATTATAGACTGTTCGTACGTGTTTTACGCGTCATTGATCCGGTCAATAATTCACTAATCCCTAATTGGTGGTTACAAGTTATAACAATTATAGTCCTGATTGAAAATCATCAATTGAACTAATTTACTATTATTGAAAAATTGATACCCATAAGGAAACTTGAACTCATCATCTATTGCTTTAAATGATACCACCTCATATTTACTAACCTATAAAGTTCAGATAATCAGTAAATTGAATAAGTTATAAGTATAGGTTTATGGAGATTGTTGAGTTTTTATTCAAATGATGAACTTATCAATATTAGACCATCATTACTTTCAGGTTTTTAACGGTGATATAATATTGATAGGTTCATGATCTCAATGAATAGATTAATATAAGAATTTACATTGTTTAATAACTGTGTAACAAATACAGTAGCAAATTTATTTGACTTATTTATATTTATATAAACGTAGAAGTGACAGGAGGACTAAATTTGAGTTAAATAAACCAAATTGTAAGTAGTTTTATTCATTTGTAACTTTCGATGGATTCTACAATCTCATTTATCTTCTCGACTGTCCTTCAAATGTTCTACCAACGTCGTGCTTTAAATACACTGTCCGATAAGTGTTCCAATTTCGACGGCATGTTCTTTAACATATAACATACAAACACCTTTGTTTGTAGCGTCTATGACAATAGTAATTTACATTTTTCACAAAGACAATTACTTTTACAGATTACTTGATCTTTCAAAAAATCATTTTCTTTCTCCCCTGAAAGGTTATCAACAGACTGTAGGTACTGACATGCTATTTGATGGTTCTGTCAATTTTGAGAAGAAGAAGAAGAATGGTTCTCTTACTAATGATTAGTCGTTTTATTGTTAACTGAATTTTAAACGTTTTTAAGAGTCATTACTGTACATTCGTTAGTTTACAATACGTCTTGTGTAATTCATAGTGATAACATTCAGTCTCTATCCAGTCTCTCTCTCAATTTAAAAAGAACATAATTAAAAATACCAGTAAATTGATACTAAATCAATATCAGGGATAACGATTTAGAAAACACCACTTATTTCTATGGATATAGTATTACATTTTTATCTGAATGTACAATATAGGTAGTATACTATGTATTAAAATTATTATTATTATTATTATTTTAACACATAGATATCGGTACAAGAAGGCACCGAATACATATGCGCCACACAGATCTCATTGGATATGTGTGAGGGCTGTGATACTGACCGGGTGCCCAAACCGAAGCAGGTGGTTTTCTTAGGGGCCACACCCCGAGCCTTTGACCTGAAGATCTGATCCACAAGGCAGTGGAGCATCGTGAGGAGATGCAGTGCCATGATAGCCGGTGACCGACGATTGGTTCATACGCCATTTGTTCCTTCAGGATACTGAAGCCCATGTGCATCATTGATTTGGGGTCCGGTTATAGCGCCGGACATTCGCTTTTCGTCCTCTCATTTTCGTAAACAACACCGGTGCTACGAGAAAGCAGTGAGTAGGACTTCCCTGGCAGGGGCTGTATACGCGTGGCCATGTGAGAGCATTTCGAGAGGAGGAGCGGACTCCCCCCACTCTCGGCCATACCAGGGCATTTGGGGGCATGTATTAAAATAAATGGTATCGGCTTATACCTTAACGTTAGATGTTACTTCAACTTGGTGATCAAGTCTAAATATCACCATAACCTGATCAAACTACACTACATGGAACCACACAATGTATGACAGATGAAGGATGATAACGTTAAAAAGCAATAAACTCATCACCCGACAGTTTATTCGTAAAAAGTATTTGTACAGGGGTGTGATGGTATCCGTTAAACAAATAAAATCTAGAGATAGTCCGCCTTCCCACAACGGAAGGAAAAGGGTCGAAGAAGATTAGTCCTAATGTGACACACTTCATATAATCTTGTAAACTTCTTTCACTAATGGCAAGGACTGTAACGTATGGAATTAACATATCTAAAACTATTCATTCAACATCAATATGACAGACCACAATCAGTTGTTCTTAGGGCATTGTGGTCACGTTTTCATGGAGTTAAGACCATCACTACTATAATTTCCATTTTAGGTACTTCACAAAAAAAAAAAAATACATCCTCTCATGGTTTGAATACGGTAGAAGAAAAGATTACTGCCGTACCTTAAACAACATTCGAAATCAGTTAAAACATATATTAGTTGTTTACAGTGATATAATCTCATGTTAGTTGTTATCAAAAGTATGATGGTATGCCAATGATTACCTCTCAAGAATTTATATCATGTCAATGTAAACAAATTCATCATTTTGTTTCTCAGAAAAAAAACAACAACAACCAAGTTTAAGGTCAATCATTGTGAATTAGTTTCAACCCATTTTTTTTTCCGACAGTTTGTAAAAACTCAGGATTTTAACTGACAATGATTAACCATTATAAAAAATCTTTGTATACAATATTATTTATAACTGACAGGAATATATATGCTGTAATATTGAGGTCATCTTAGTATTGAGAAAAAAAAAGTACTATTCCTCAAGTACAATTAATATTATTTAAATGTGTATGTTGATACATCTATATGTATCTACACATTCAGCTACTCTTGTCGGGAAAGTTATATTGGGCGCAATATCAAACAACGAGTTAGCGAACACCTCTCTTCATGGTTATGAAAGAGTACCATCAAGATAATACGCAGCTCTGTTCTATCACACTTGATCGATAGCGGTCATATAGTAGACAAAAATAGGTCATTTAAAGTGATTGATTGTATTCCTACTAGTTCTTCTTATGGGATTCGATCTCATCTCTTACAGATAGCAGAAGCTATAGACATTCGAGCTAATTATCCAAGTCTTGTAACCACTTTAATCTTTGCCTTAGCTTTAGTAAATGATTTTATTGATTAATAATATCCATACGCCTTGTTTGTTTGTTTGTTTTTCTTCACACCCTCCCAACCTATTTTCATCCTCAAATATACACTTCACTGTCCAATTATCTAAACAGTACTCATTATGTAATCTTAAAATTTTTATAAGTGTTATCTCACTGTCTATATTTTTTTTCTAATCATTAACCTATTTTTTTCCTATTACGTAACATTGATTCAAGCCTTTATTATTCTTATCATAACTAGTACACTTGTCATCATACTACAAATTTGTACTTTTCACTTATTTATGTAATCTATTCCACTGTTATCATCATTGAATCAGAAACTGTCTTGATTCGTTTAATATTTTCGTATATATATACATTAACACCGTTGGATGCCGGCTAGTTCAGTGAATTCATATGTAGGACTGAATGTCAGGGATTTGATTCTTGTTCGTGGGATCATGGATAAGTATTGCTGAGTTACCTTATACTAGGATGAAAAAGGCCATCTAATGCTTCTAGCATTTCAATGGTGATATAATTTATATCTATCAATAGTTTTAGTGAAATTCAACAATTATTGATTGAGATCTTGAACCGATTGATGTCAAACCACCATTGAAAACCTGAAAGCACAGAACGACCGTTTCATCCTAACGTGGGACTACTCATCAGTGCACATCCATGATTCAGCTCACGGGATTCCAACTCATCGCCATCAGTCTCGCATACAAACGCTCAACCAATTAGATCACTGAGCCAGCATCCATCGGCGTTAATGTCTAACCTCAACCAATCCACGAAATAGCGCGACCATCTTTTACAATAGAACGAAACGGTCGTCCAATGCTTCCAGGTTTTCAATCTCCATAACCCTATAGTGAAGATTCAACAATCTCTATAATCTCATATTATATATTTATTCTCTAGTTATAAACTTATATAACTTCCAAATATTGAAATCTTTTTATATCTAGACAAAACATTAACTCAATAAGGTGACAAAATGTTAATTAAACATAAAAGTTATTATTATCTTATCATATATTACAAATAGCGCTAATCATTTACAACATAGAATACACTAAGAATAGAGGTGATTTTCTGATAGCTAAAGAATGTGTAATTAACCCTAATATCATGATATCATTTGATGAGACTATAATTTATAGACAACCTTTGAGGAACGTTCAAGTGACCTTCAGAGTGTATACCTAATAACTAGGTTCAAATGACGATTTATTTATTTATTTATTTATTTTAACACATAAGTATAGGTACAGGGAGGCACCAAATACATATGCGCCACACAAATCTCAATTGATTTATGTGAGGGCTGTGATACTGCCCGGGTGCTCAAACCGAAGCAGGTGGTTTTCTTAGGGGGCCACACCCCGAGCCTTCGACCTGAAGATCTGGTCCACAAGGCAGTGGAGCATCGTAAGGAGATGCAGTCCCATGGTAGCCGGTGACCAAGAAATCGGTTCATACGCTATTTGTTCCCGCAGGATACTGGAGCCAGCCCATGTGCACTATTGGTTTGGGGTCCGGTTAAAGCGCCAGACAAATGACGATTACAAACCAGTGTGAGAAATTAGAGTTATGATTTACAGTTGATGAGGTTAAAATTAAAAATTAAACATAAGGTTTACATTACGAACTGGCATCAACTATAATACTAAAACTTTATTTAACCAAATAGATGTGAGTGAATTTCGTGCCAAAATCCAAGATTTGTTATCTTATATCTAATTGGTTCATCTATATATATTATAGTCTTGCCTATCATTTAAGTAAACTTCAATACAACAATAAATAAGAGAATAATAATAATAGATGACAAAATCAACCAAAAAAATATTTCTTTTTAATTATTTTAAGTATGAATATATTTCATTACGGTTGCATTCTTGCTAAAAAGACATCACGACAGTTGTGGTGTGCGCTACTTATATTGATATAAGTAGTATATGACGCGAATTAGGAACGTAATGTCTGGCAGCAGAAGATGAGAGAAGATCAAGAAAGGAAGAGCAAGAACACAATGCAATTTGTATGAAAACGCATGAACAATGATATTTTAGACAATGGATTGATGTTTGCAACAGGAACAGTTAAGTTTGATATGATGGATTGATATTTTGCAAATTGAGATGCTCTGTAATTATGTGCCTAAATACACTTGTATCATCGGGATGATGTTTTCGTAATTCTCCAAGTTTCCGCCTCGTACAGTTGAACTGTCTTGACATTTGTATTGAATGTTCTACCCTTAGTGTGGGTTGACAGTTCTTGTGAATTCCAGATGTTCCTCAATTGTAGATATGCTACTTTTGCTTTGCCGATCAAGGCCTTGACATTGGCATCAGATCCACTGTGTTCATCAATGATGCTAACAAGATATGTAAAGGTTTTTACATCTTCCAAATCTTCTCCATCAAATGTGATCCGATTGTTTCATACCGTGTTGTATCAGAGAATCTTGCTTTTCCATTTGTGAATATTGAGACCTACTGCTGCTGAGGCTGCTGCTACACTGATCGTCTTCTCCTGCATTTATTGTTGTGTGTGCGATAGAAGAGCCAGATCATCTGCGAAGTCTAGATCGTCCATCTGCATCCTAGCTGTCCACTGTATCCCGTGTTTCCCTCCAGATGCTGATATCTTCATGATCCAGTTGATCACCAGGAGAAAGAGAAAGGGTGAGAGTAAGGAACCTTGCCTGACACCGGTCTATACTTTGAAAGAGTTTGTCAACTGTCCTCCATGAGCGATTTTGCAGTTTAATCCATCATAGGAATTCCGTATGATATTGACTATCTTCTGAGGTACGCCGCACTGTTGAAAAGCCTCCATAGTGTAGTCTTGTCCTGTTTTCTCGTAATCAATGAAGGTGATGTAGAGTGATGAATTCCATTCAATTGATTGTTACACAATTATCCGTAATGTTGCGATTTGGTTTGTACACGATCGATCCTAATGGAATCCAGCCTGTTGATCTCAAAGTTGGACATCTACGCAGTCCTTCATTTCTGTTTAACAATACCTTGTTGAAGACTTTTCCTGGTATTGAGAGAAGTATGATGCCTCTGTAGTTCTCACACTTACTAAGATCTCCTTTCTTTAGTATATTGATCAGGTATCATCTTTTTTTCAGTCTGTGATTAGATGTTATACATCTTAAATCGACTACCTATGACTAGATAATATCTCAAAACAGTGTATGTGATATAGAATCACCTAGATTCATGAACACACTAAAGATATGATTGATAAAATGTTATTGACACTTAAATAGTGAACAAATAGGACATTGGATATTATTCAATGATCAGTCAAGTTTATACCATATCAAATATAGAAAGAAAGAAAGAGTTGTCAATAGTTATAAAGTTTTATAACAAATATAATGATATTTATGAAATTCAATAGAAAAGTGACTATTAGATTCATTCTAACAATGTTGAATGGATAAAGTTTGTCATTATAAGGTAGGGCAATCAAAAAAGGACTTAATTAATACTTTATTACAAAGTTATTGTATTAACCATAATAAGTACAGTTTAGTTGAAGGAACTTTATGAAGATCGATTCAATAGATATATAGGTTGTATTTGTTATAGATTGATTTCAGTTGATTTGTTATTGAAAACCAAGAGGTATTAAATATTTTTGATTGAGATCATGAACCGATTGATGGTAGACGATCATTGAAAACCTGGAAGCACTGAACATTCGTTTCGTCCTATTGTGGGGACTCCTCAGCAGTTCGCATCCACGATCGCGCCTCCGCGAGATTCGACATAGGATCTATCAGTCTTGCACTGCTGAGGATACCCGTAATAGGACGAAACGGCCGTCTAGTGCTTCCAGGTTTTCAATAGTGGTCTAACATCAATCGGTTCATGATCTTAATGAAAAATTTAACAATCTCCATAACTGCTAAACAGGAATTAAATAGTTGTTTCATTCTAGTGTAAATCGTTTAACAGTTTGCATTACCAAAATCCTCTCAGTCAGTCAGTCAGCTACAACATAGAACCAGGAACATATTTGCATCGGTCCAAATTGTCATAACTCATTAGCATAACAAGATGAACACTAAATTTATAAAAGTAGGTACCATAATGGTAGTAATATATAAAAAGTTATAGTACAGGAAGAAAGAATTAGTTCGTAGAAAGATATGAAGTGATTTTAATCTCATAGTTTAAAGGAAGACAAAGATTGTATAAACTGACGACATTGTGATGGATTCTGAGCCATGTCACGAAAGGTTCTTAGTTCATATAATGAACTTTCAACCATTAAAATTATATAGTTGATGTAGAATTCTAAGTTCAGTTCAGATATAATATGATCATTATGTAATGTCATGGTTTATAATTACCTCACTATATACATATCTGAACTCTAATAGCCATAATTAACTAGAACTTCGTGAACATCATGAAATTGTCTATTATTCCTTAGTTATTCAATGTTATTTGATCTTTAATAGGATCCTTAACTAATAACAATCTGTAACAAATATGACTTCAATAAATTCATTCATTTGATGTTTAAACTTTGTATACCAATGATTGAGAACTAAAGTATTCTATTTTATAAATTTAATTCATTCACATGTAGTTGTTCTAGAATTACTGTCGGTCCTAAGCTCAGGTAAAGGAGGAAGGTTAAACATGGGATTGGCAACCCTATCCCATAGAAAGAAAAAATCTTGTTAAACAAAACACCAACCATATTAGACAAAAACTTATATAATCACTTGTTTTCTTCGATATCATCAAATAGACAGTATCAAGTAGACGGAGTGTTTCTTTGTTTTCATTAGATTTTAATGTTTATGAGAACTGATATTTATATTTTGCACAGATAAACAAAATAATAATAATTATTGTAGCAAAATGTAACCTTTTTTCATGATAGATTCATTGTAAACAAAAAGTCTGTAATTTTAATAGTTAAGATCATAAGTCAATTAAAGTTAGAAAATCATGGAAAACCTGGAAATACTGGATGGCCGTTTCGTCCTATTGTAGGACTTCTCCATGGCAGTGCGCATCCACGAACCCACCCCTCGTGATAGTCGGACCCAGGACCTATCCTGTCTCGCGTGTGAACACTTAACCTCTAGACCACTAAGCCAGTCAATATCTAACGATATTAATGTCTAACTAATAATATTTAATGTAGCAAAATGTAACCTTTTTTCATGATAGATTCATTATAAGCGAAATGTCTGTAATTTTCATAGTTAAGGATCATAAGTTAATTAAAGTTAGAAAATCATGGGAAACCTGGATGGCCGTTTCGTCCGATGTTAAGACTCCTTCGTAGTAATGCGCATCCATAATCCCACCTCTCGTGAGATTCGAATCCAAGACCTATCCGGTTTTGCGCGTGAATACTTAACCTCTAGACCACTAAGCCAGACGGAATCTAACTAATCATATTTATTGTAGCAAATTGTAACTATTTTTCATGATAGATTCATAATAAACAAAATATCTGCAAGCTTAAATAAATAGGGAATGAATAATAATTATTATGTAATTTCATTATTGTTACGTAATCATAGATTAATTATTGTTCAAAATAATTCATTTCTATTCTTAATTATGTCGAATAATATTCTGTTAGATCATGAAACTAAGATACAATTATAATTAATTTCAACAGTTGAAATCGTAAGTCAGCTGAAGCCAGACCACCATGGAAAATCTGGTGGTCTGGCGTCAACTGACTCATGATCACAAGTATTGGAATTACTACAATCTCCGCAAAAACCCCTTCTGATACTAAGATTAATTTATTGATAAATATAATTAGAATATAAGTGTCATAATATTCTATTCATAATTAATTTCAACATATTAACAGTTAAACTTTAATCAAGTTTTATAAACTGTAAGCTGTTGATTGTAATATGCCAATCTGCGCCATCTTTGTTGCCTTCGTCATGTCAGCCTGGTTGTAAAAGGTTGGAACTACAACGCGTCAGTGAGAGCAGTTCTGCTCTATGCTTGTGAAAGCTGGCCTCTCCAAGTTGAGGATGTTAGACAACTCTCTGTGTTTGATCATTGTTGTCTCCGGAGGATTGGTGACATCCAATGGCAACACCATGTTAGTAGTGCAGAGGTTCGACATCGTGTGTTCGGGTGCAGAGGCGATAATCCAATTGGTGTCACCATCTTGAAACACCGACTTTGTTGGCTTGGACATATTCTACGAACGTCGTCCCAGAGAATTCCATGTTGTGCATCATTTGCGGACGCCGGGACTGGTAGGAAAAAGCGGAGGTGGTCAGTGTATGACATGGTGTCGTGGTATGAAAGAACGCTGCAAAGGGCTGGCTTCTGTTGGTCCTTCTCGACGCTCTGGTTGGTGTCCAAAAGATGGTGAAACACAGTGGCTAGAGACGTTATCAGATATGGCTGAGAATAGAAGCCAGTGGCGATCCTACTGTAACCTTCTTTTACTTTCTTCAGAAAAAGTGACCGTAACTTCTCTAACTGAAAGACTTCTTCTGGTTGTACCTTTCAGTTTACCCTATTATTATCACTATTATTTTTACTACCCTACCTTACACTAATACGTGGTTGTTATCGTTCTTCTTTTTCGTATACGCTCGTTACCTTCCTTTTCTCATTTTTTTGTGTGACGCATATACATTTGGTACCCCCTTGCAACAATATTTATGTGTTCAAATAAATAAATAAATAAAATGTATATATAGAAGATTATCAATAATCATTTGGTTGTCTCTACTTGTATTGACATTTTCGTTTACTACTGAAGATTAATATACAATTGTCTTAACTAGCCTTTACATTTTAATAGATCTAATTTCAAATGAATAATTACTTGCATAAATGCTCTACGGATATAGAGCTAAATCATATAAAATGTTAGTCAGTTAACTACTCAAAGTAATACATGATGTACTTGTAATGTTGTGAATTGATTAAAATCAAACATTGATTTCGTTGGATAACAACTCAATGGGTCTAGAAGTTAAACATTCATATGTAGGACTGAAAGTTAGGCATTCGATTGTTGTTTGCGAGATCGTGGATAAACATTGCTGAGTTACTTTATACTAGGATGAAAAAGCTGTCTAGTGCTTTCAGGTTTTGAATGTTGATATAACTTGGATTGGTTGACGATTTCAATGAAATTCAATTTTCTTTTTCCATATTATGTTAATAGATTAAACCGATATAATTCATAAAATATTATTCATCTTATAATAGATGTAATTGAATATGTAGTCAACTGTTTTTTCCTTAAAAGAATAAACAATACTTCAATCAAAATTGATTTCTTCACAAAGATTAAATTACATTTGATATTGTCAAGTATAAGTATAAACTGTTAAATATCATAATATTTATTTTTCTATTGAGAAACTTGTTAAACTTATTACCATACAAGAGGCAGATGTTTAATGAAGATAATGATGAATGGTTACTCAGTTTTATGGGTTAGTTGAAGTTAGACCATAACACTGTTGGATATAGGCTCAATAGTCTAGAATTTACGCGTTCGCATGCAAGACTGAAGGTCCTGGGTTCGAGTCCAGCGAGGCGGGATCGTGAATGCGCACTACTGAGTCATCCCATACTAGAACAAAACGATCGTCCAATGCTACAAAGTTTTCCATGGTGATCTAGCTTTAATCGACTCATGGATTCAACTATTAATAATTACCACAATCCACAGAGTAAACAAACTCTGACTGATTTTCTGAATTTGAAACATTTCATTATTTTACATCAAATACATTATTATTTCAATAAACGTCTGTATATTTTAAACTTTAGCCTGTTGATATTGTTTATAAGTGTAGTAAGTTGGGAATAAAATTCATTAGTTGAGATCATGAGTCCATTGAAGCTAGACCACCATGGAAAACGTGGGAGCACTGGACGGCCGTCTCATCGTAGTATGGGACTTCTCAGCAGTGCGCATTCACGACCAAGTCACGCGGGATTCGAACCCAGGACCTATCAGTCTCGCTCCAGGCGTTCGACCAACTAGACCACTGATCCGGCCAGCATCCAATGGTGTTAATGTCTAACTTCAACTGATCCATTGTTTTATATTTACTAGCTTATATTAGCCTGTCTATCATTACGATTAAATTCATATTGATGTATAGATGTTGTTATTAAATAACTTGATTAGTCATTGATCACTATGACTGATGTTGTGTAACTTCCGTTCTACTTAGTAATTTTACTGATATAGATGATAGGCAATGTTATTGTAAACATAAATACTATTGAACTGATCGAAATGATTTGGTAAATTAATTGACTCAGCTATTAGATGCATATTTGTGTACTTCAACATATATACCGATTGTAGGGACGTATTGTTTTACATGATTGCATATAATGAAGTAGGAGAAATAAGGATTGAACATTTAATTTAATGGCTAAATATAGAACGTTAGGTTCACTAAACTACAAATTCACAACACATAGCCTATTAAACAGTAAATGTAAAAGACTTAGATCGGCAAGTGAGACAGATAGGTCATGGGTTCGAACCTCGTGAGGTGGGATCATGGATGCATACTGCCAGGAAGGAGTTCCACGGTAGGGCGAAAAGACCGTCCAGTGCTTCCAGGTTTACTATGGTGGTGATCTAGCTTCAGTTGACTCATGAATTCAACTATTGAAAAAAATTTCATGTCCGTCATTATATCTGTGCAAACAAACGAGTAAACGAATTATTAGGTATTTCACTATGATTAATTAAATGGTTAGTGGTTATATCGCTTTAAATCAATCGTATTGTTGGTCATCGACTACCACAGGACTGCATCTCCTAACGTGGCTCAATTGCCTTGTGCATTAGACCTCTAGGACGAAGGCTCGAGGAGTGGACTCCTCAGAAAACCACCTTATCAACTTGTGCATTCCTGGCAATATCCTAGAGCATATCTATTTGATGCCCCGTTGTATCCATGTTTATGTGTTGAAATAAATAATTAATAAACTGGATTACCATATGAATTATATTTTTTTGTTAAGAACAATAATAAACATTCTCACTACGAGGATAACTATTCACTGTAAAATATGAAGGTTTTAAATTCGTTCATTTTTAAGTTAGTGAATACATACTACGAAGAAATCCCATAGTTTTACAAAGCAGATATACAGAACTAACGGATCTTTAGTGTTTATATTCACTAGGGTTAATTTGTGATGTTAGACTAAAAAACGTTTCATCAACTTGAATGGTATGTCTAAAATATAACGATAATACAATTACAATAATTGAAATCATGAGTCATTTGAATCCAGACCATCACCATAGAAAACCTGAGAACACTGGACGGCCGTTTCGTCCTAGTATGGGACTCCCCAGCAGTGCGTATCCACGACCCAGCCCAGCGGAATTCCAACCCAGGACCTATCAGTCTCGCTCCAGGCGTTTAACCAACTAGACCACTGATCTGGCCGGCATCCAATGGTGTTAATGTCTAACTTCAACCAATCCAGTTTAGTGCTTCCAGGTTTTCCATGGTGGTCTAGCTTCAATTGACTCATTATTTCAACTATTGAAATTACTAAAATCTCTACAAAATCCCTTCTGATAATATTACAATTAACCGATTTCATACCAAAATACCATTGTGTTGTTAAGGTATAAAACAGTAAAAAGAAAATTAGTTTGACTAAATCAAGAATCATAAATGTAGTAGAATAAAATGAATTCCTTATTATTTCATAGTTTTATATCAGCTACTTACAACTTAAACATAATTGTTTATTCATTTAGAAATATAAACATTGGTGTAAAGGGGGACCAAATGATATATGCACCAAACAAATTATTGTGTAGGCTGTGATACTCCCCAACATATCGGACCGACAAAGATGGTTTTTGCGAGGGCCGCTTCTTGGGTTTTTAGTAGACAAGGCAATGAAGCAATTTTAAGAGATTCAGTTTCATAGTTAACGGTGAAAAAGAATAAGTAATTATTCCATTTTTCCCCATGAATCCTGTAGAACATCTATACCATTAGTTTGGAATCAGGACTTTCCAACTCCTCTTGCATAACCAACAGCCCGGATAAAGCACTGGAATTAGTTATGAGAGAGCATTTCAACAAGATAGGACTTTGTCCATTCTCTGAAGTACCAGGTTATTTAGAGGCTCATATATTTTACGTCAGAATATCGAAAACGTTCTCATTAGTGATAATTAAAGCAAAGAGAAATAAGTGCGAAAGGACTATAAAAGATATTTATGAGCTAAAGAATGTGAATATTTACATGTTGAATATATAGTTATAATAATATCAATTTTATATTTGAACACGATTCGGAAGAGTTCTGATCATAGCTCAAAGTTCTTCAAGATCATTCATGAATAAAGAACGTCAAATTGAATACGCTTCGATAAAGTAATTACTATGAAAAGAACATGAACCGGATCTAAACATTCGATAGGAGTCAGTTGTCCATATCATTAAGACGTGGTGACCTCATTCATAAATGTTTTTTTCTCTTCTCATACCACTAATCATGAATTCCCACTTCTTTTGTAATCTGGATTCAGTTGATCAAATGATTTTGTCACTATGTTGTTAGTTTTCATTTGAGAATGTTCATATTTTTTGAGTCTATAAATATTCACATCCACATTTAATTTATGAAAATCTGAAATCCCTCTTATTGTTCATTTCCACGGATGACGGCTTTTTCAATATGTTACAATACAAAGGGAATTAAAAGTTCATTCTATTACCCAAGCACGTGGCTATCAGAACTCCGAAACTAAGTGGATAACGCAATAGCATTTGAATCGAACGGTACTTGTATTCGAGTCCCTGACTGAACATCAACTCAGTGATGCAGGTACATATCCAGATGACCAGTAACCAAATAGGACAAAATGTATATTTTGGATTCTATGGCTAACCACTATTTGTCTTTGCTTATGGTGAAGAAATAATGAATTCATGTCATTCTACTACATTTACAATTCTTAATTTAATTCAATTAAAATGTTATTAAACAAATATTCTCGGAGTTCTACTGAGAAGCCGTGACCAGTGGAGCTAATCCCTGTCGGGTAGAGACAGGTATCTACCTCAGTACAATGGAAGATGGTCGCGCAATTTCGTGGATTGGTTGATGTTAGACACTAACACCATTGGATGCCGGCCAGCTCAGTGGTCCAGTAGGTTAAGCGTTCGCGCGCGAGACTGAAGGCCCTGGGTTTGAATCCTGCGGGGGGGCGGGATCGTGGATTAGCATTGCTGAGGAGTCCTATACTAGGACGAAACGGCCATCCAGTGCTTCCCGGATTCCAACGGTGGTCTAACATCAGTCGATTCATGATCTCAATCATAAACAAATATGAATTGGATACATTATAGACAACTTTTCATCTCTTCAATGAAATGATTTAGTGAATATAAAGAATTCATTAATGGTTTATTCTTTATAAGGAATTTTAATGCCAATATTATGTGCTAATGTGCAGATATATACCTACTTATCTACCTACCTACCTACCTACCTGCATACATACTATACAATGAAAAGAATTTGCATTCATACAATTCTATCTTATGTAATACTTAGATCTTGGGTATAGATAGTTTACAACAACAAAAAAATATGTGAAATATTCAATATTCGTGTTTTCTCTTCTAAATGAACATACTTCAAAATGTATAACAACGTGCTAAAACACGTATACAAATCAAAAATGGTATCTAAGATTTATAATGAATAAATATAAATGGAATTGAATAATTAATAAATGTTTTAATGATTATAATCAAAAAAATCATTCAATTGAATGTCTATTAGTCAATATCTTGTTGCTTAGATAAATAATTACTAAACAATAAATTGGATATTCATTTTATTATTTATATAGGGTTGTATGTTATTTTTGTTCATTGTTGATGTTAATAACTACAATGGATTAGTTTAAATCTAGAGCAGATAGCCCACAAATATCCTGGTACGGTCGAGACTTGGAGAGAGAGAGTCAGCTCTCTATCTTGAAATGCTCACATATGGCCACATGCATACAACCACTATTACTAGGGAAGTTCTACTCATTGCTCTCTCCCAACATTACTGTTGTTTATGAAATTGAGAGGACGAAAAGCGAATGTGCGACGCTATAACTGGGTTGGTGGACACGAAGAGTCCACTTAGGGGAGTTGGAAAACCTTGATTCTACACCAATGGTGCATATGGGCTCCAGGATCTGGAAGGAACAAATGGTGTACGAAGGAGTCGTTGGTCACAAGTAACCATGGAACTGCATCGCCTGACATTCTTTCACTATCTCATGTATTAGACCTTTATGTCGAAGGCTCTGAATGTGGCCCCCTCATAAAACTACCTACTTCGGTTTGGGCACCCGGTCAGTATCACAGCCCTCACACATATCCAATGAGATCTGTGTGGCGCATATGTATTCGGTGCCTCCTTGTGCCGATATCTATGTGTTAAAATAATAATAATAATAATAATAATAATAATAACAATAATAATAATAAGTAATTCACAATATTGAGCAACCATCTTCCAATACTACTAATAGGTAACTATCTTACACCAAACATAGCTGAGCTTCAATTGATCATGAATTGTTTTTGGAACTTCAGGAAAGATCTTTTAAAAGTATTAAACTAATTACACCATTCCATTGGGTAATATATACAATTGGTTCTCATTTATCAGTTAAAACTTGACCAATAATCAAATTAAATAAACAAAATTAATAATTAACTATATATGATATAAAAACTAAACAGATAAGAACAATGAAGAGAAAAATGAAGTAGTAGTGAAAAGTGAAAGAAAAAAGGAAATAAAGAAAGTGAATACCAACTTGAAGTGTTTTCTGTATTTTAGTTCAAATCGGATCAATGATAGAACAGTAAAATTACTGTTTAGTAGTTAGTATATTGATATGGTCAGTTGTTTTCACTTATACTTGTAAGAATATTATCAACTCTCTATGTTATTGAATGTCAGTCAGTTAGTCAGCCAACTACAACGTAGGACCAGGCACATATATGCATCGGTCTAAGTTGCTATCGCCTTATTTGCACAACACCGAATTCATAGTAGTTAGTTCAATGATGGTGATATATAAAAGAAAGATTTCATTTAAGGATATGATAGAGGGGGAAGGAATTAGCTGGTAGAAAGAAAGATATGAAGCGATTTTAATCTCATGGTTTAACGGAGGACAGAGTGTAAACACCTACGCCATTATGATCGATTCTGAGCCATGTCACCAAGAGTCTCCAACCATTGCTCACGATAGTCACGCGGACCCCAACCGGGTTCCATACATTAATCTCACCGGGATATAACATTTTTACAGAAAATTCTTATAATCATAAAGTTAGTTATATAATATACCCTTATGGGTCAGGGTAATTTTACATTGGTCTTCAGGAGAACCAGACACCATCCAGTCTTTCACGCGACAACCTAAACAGTATAGCTCAATCCCGCTTCACGGGAGAACCAGACACCGTATAGGCCTTAACGCTACAATCTGAATAGTACAGCTCAATCCTGTTGTGCAACCAGACAGGTACCAAGCACCCTGGTAGACCAATAATCATAAAGTACCAATTGTATTTCTATCATTGAAAGGTAATTGATTTTGATGGAAATGACGATTATTCAATCAAATATTCAGCTTAATGAATTATGGAAAAATAACTCATCATTTTAAGAATACATTATTGTTATTATGGTTTATTTATTTAAGCGTTATCAGGTAACGATAAAATGACAAGTTTCTAAGGCATCAAAAACAACACGTATATAACCGAACAATATTGTTTCCAATTAGATTGATACCAAGCCTTATTCTAACCAATCAAGGCAATTTATGGGTGAATGGTCACAATGAATTTATTGAGATCATGAACCGATTGATGTTAGACCACCGTTGGACACATGGAAGGACTGGACGGCCATTTTGTCCTATTAAGGAGACTCCTCAGCAGTGCTTATCCAGTGCTTCCAGGTTTCCAATGGTGGTCTGACACTAATCGATTCATGATCCCAATCAAAAACTTAATAATCTCCACAGCCCCTATACTGACAATGAATTTAGATTACATAGTTACACATAGTAGGAATAATATACAAATTGGTAATAAGAAGACAAGTGCACTAATAGTAGTGATGAGAATAATGAAAAAAAAGTGTTCTAGTCATTAGTTCAACATTGGAAGTAGGTCAAACTTGAATAAATAGACTTTAATATAATAATCACAAGACATGATTAAAATTAAGTAGTAAGAATTAGATAGTGAAGAATATAAACTTCAAAGAAGTGAAAAATTACTAAAATCGTTTATTAAGTCGTATCCGGTAAGGTAGGGGACAGGGGGTGTCAGGAATTTTTTATGGACATATAAGCTTGGGTTAAAGTTCGGATCCCTATATCTTCTGTTATATTTAGGAGATACAATTGAATCTCATTGAGAAATGACGAAGTTTTACGGCAGATCATTCGAAATGATTCGGTTTCATCTACCATATTTTCACTGTCAACTAGGTGTGCCGAGATAAAACTGCTTTTTGACTTTGTCTGACCCTTTCCAAAACAAGCTGGGAGATATTTACTCTTATTTTGTAGTAGATGTGTGTATTGGCCAGAAAAGGAGCTCTTTCTATACGCATATATAATTAACGAGCCGTCACTCCATCTTCTTAATAAAATATCAAGGAAATTAAGTTTGTTGTCACTCTTGTTCAGACCAGTGGAAGTGATTTCCGAGTGTAAACTGCCGAACTGACTTAGGAGTACTTATTTGTTAGTATTCTGATGTAAGATAATGAATATGTCGTCGACGTAGCGGCAACACAGATCTTATTTATTAAAAACCTCATTAAGGGGTTCATTTTCTAATTTTACTGGGAAAAAACCAGCTACAATTGGGTCTAGACGTGAGTCTATAGCTATTCTATAAATTCATGTATAATAAACATAATTAAAAACAAAGTAGACGTTCAATGTACATCTTAAGATTACTTCTTTCAGGCTATCTTCAGAGAAGCCAATATCGGCTTTTTATTCCGATATTTGCTTACATATAAACTCAATAGTCTGGACTAGTGTTATGTGGGTAAATAAAGTTACATCTAGTGAGATCATATGTTTTGTACTAATATTCACATTTTCAACTATGGAAATGAAGTCGTCAACGTCTATGACACTTTTTTCGTACGGTTGATTTGTACAGAGACTCTAAGATTCGAACCAGCCACATCGTAATTTTGTGATATTGAGAATTGTACATATTTAAAACTGAATGGAGAGAAGAACCCGACTAGTGAACTTTGGGCAAACCGTACAGTTGTAGCGTATTTGCTCCAGTCATTTTAAGTGAATCATGAAGCTCAAATGAGATTATCGCTTCTTACTTCAGTTCTTTGAGAGAATTAGTTTAGAATTCTCATATAAATATTCATATATATTAGATTAAAGCCTGATAATAGTCTAATTGAAAACAAAATTGTTCGGTTGGGTATATGTTAATCTAAGTTCCTAAAACGCAATCACTAAGGTTGACTAGCCGACAGCAAACAACTTTGTGTAAGTAATTGATGTGATTACTTGACTTATTATATAATACTGTAGAGCATCATTTATCCGATGTACATACTATTCCTGTATGACATAATCTCGTTTGTTGAATACAGCTTTATGTAAATCGGCTGTTTCTCATGTTTTATTACTTATGAGCTAATGACGTAACCCATTTATAAAAATCAAAGTAGATATGTCAAGATGTAAATTTAAGGTGTTACCCGCTAAGTTACCATTAACTCATTTACGACATGCGGTAACAATAACCTATCACCATCATCATCATATATTAAATAAACACAATCAAGTACATACATCCGTTTTTCAATGTTCAATTATATTCCAATATCTAGCAATTCCTAACACATCCCTGTCGATTTAGTGAATAAAAACTACATATAAGAGCATGGACTTCTACGAATACACCACAGTGGTTTATCCCAACATACCAGACCACAAAAAAAAAAAAAACAAACAAAGTTACAGTTTGAAATGAATTCCTCAATGGAAATTATTCTCTTCAATACAACATTCATTCATTAAATGAACAAAACAAAATAAAATGACTGAAAATGTTTGGTACCTTATATATATTGAATATTGATAAACAGATAGATCGATGCATATATATATATATATATATATATATATATATATATATATATAGGTGCCTAGTTCTACATTGTAGCTAACTGATAAGCTATAAATTCATGGGGAAACTTTGGTAATAACAATTACATTCAAAGTTTATTGTCAAATAATCAATAATTCGACTTAGCAACTAAAATGAAAATCTTATTAAATTTCAGTTTCTTTCTTTCTTTCTTTCTTTCTTTCTTTGATAATCCAATATTGTTTTACATTTAATTTTTTTCTTAAGGAAATAATGGTTTAATTGTAAAAAAAAAACTAAAGGGGAACCCCCCCTCCAATTAAGCATACAAACAGATACACACGTATATATATATATATATATATATATATATCTATGTGTGTGTATGTGTGTATTTACTAGCTTCTTAGGTTCTCTTTATATGTATGAATATGTACTTGTTGTATGAATAAATTATCATGACTTCTAAACGGAAAAAAAAGGAACTGAATTGAAATAAACAAACAAATAAATTGAACAAGTTTATGCATAACAATAAATGATTCGAATGAACCATTATGAGGGGTATATTATAAGAAGTATAATCCAGATTAAGAGTTTAGTGGTTTTCTGATTTTAATATAAACCTTTATTGAAAACTATTACTGTTAGTATTAATATCATCCGTATTTAAGTTGGAAATTTACATAAATAAATGAATTTGTTAAGTGAATAAATAGTAAACAATTTCTTGTGTCCTCAAATGCCCTGGTACGGTTGAGAATGGGGAGAGTTCGCTCTCTATCTCCAAATGCTCTCACATAACCACATGTATGTAACCTCTGCTAGAGAAGTCCTATTCACTGCCTTCTCGTGGTGGGGGTGTTGTTTACGAAATTGAGAGGACGAAAAACGAATATCCAGCGTTTTATCCGAGTTCGTAGACATGGAGAGCCCAGTTAGGGGAGTTGGAAAACCCTGATTCTAAACCAATGATACACATGGGCTGGCTCCAGTATCCTGAAGGAACAAATGGTGTATGAACCAATCGTTGGTCACCGGCTACCAAGGGACTGCATCTTCTTACGATGCTCCATTGCCTTAGGGATCAAACCTTTAGGTCGAGGGCTCCAGGTGTGGCCCTCTAATAAAACCACCTGCTTCGCTTTGGGCACCCGTGCAGTATCACAGCCCTCACACATATCCAATGAGATCTGTGTGGCGCATATGTATTCAATGCCTCCTTGTACCAATATCTGTGTTCAAATAAATATTAAATAAATAAACTATTTCTTGTGAGAAGCCGTGACGAATTTTGAGGTGACTAACTCTTAGAGGTAACAGACGTTAGTTGCAAAATATCGTGAAATTTTTGAAGTTAGACATTTAAATCATTGGTTGCGTTCTCAGTGATTCAAAGATTAAGTGCTCATCAGATAGATCTAGAAGTTTTGGGTTGGATGGGCACTGTTGATTAGTTCAATATTAGGACGAAATAGAAGCATTGGACGCCTGTTTCGTCCTGTTGTGTGACTGACTTCTCAACAGTGCGCATCCACAACCCCGCCTCGCGAAATTCCCACCCAGGACCCAACAGTCTCGCGCGCTAACGCTTAACGTCGAGACCATTGAGCCGAAGATTTATCGTCAACAATTCCCAATACACATACCCACTGTACATTTGTTTACAGAATGTCATTTTATCAAAATAACCTTGATTTTGTAGAGTATCAACACCGACTTAGGTCAGTGTTAATAAACTATTCATGTGATCTTGCTGTTTGTAGAACTTTTCTTAGTCGAATCATTGACATTTAAACAAAGTGAACATTAATAACCGATCCAATGATTTTCTCCTTTATTGTGCTGTTATAAAATTTAACAATTTGGATCAATATGTATTTGTGTCAGATTCAATAACTTTATACCTGTCCGTCCCTTTACTTGTTTACTCGTTTGTGTTACATTAATTTAACCTATAAGGAATTGTACAAAATATTACTTTTTCCCACATTACTTGTATACAGTCGATATATATGTTTTTAAGATGGTAAAATTTGTATCTACGTTGTATGGTTTTAGTGGGGTTTTGTTCTCTGATTCCGGTTGTTTTATTGATCAGGTTTTCATTGTTAAAACTCTGAATAGAGAAACACCATGTATACGAGAATTTTTAAAAGCTTTACATTCATATCAATCAGCAACCAATGAACATATCGAAATCAACCTGATTTATCAACTAATTAGAAAAATCATAGACATCTATATGGTATTAACTCATGTTTAAGGAAGTGACAGTCAGTTAGTAAGTTCAAGCAACATAGTGCCTGGCATAACTGTGCACTGGTCAAAGTACCCATACCACATTGGCATGGTAAGATAAAAATACCATGAAGAATAGTAAAAGACATCAGTATCATGTAATAGCAGCGAAGATCAGAAAAAAAAAACATTGAGTATTAGGAATATGGTTAGAAACAAAATAAGATGGAAAGGCATGTATGAAGAAATGCTGAAATTCTAGACCAAAACGAGGACGAAGAGTGAATGTACCTGCACTATTTAAAACGATTCTAGGCTATATCACCCAGATTCTTCAACTGCTAGTCGCAGTTATTACGACAACCCGAATTAGATAACTTGGATATATCAACATCGCTCAAACTGACAGTCAGTGTACTCATAGACTGATATTTCGTGTTTTTTAAACACTCCTAGCTTTCATCCAACCTGATACTGTGGTGTGTGCTACTTATGTTGTATATGATGTTAGTCGTGAACAGAATGTCCGGCAACAGAGAGACAAGAAGATCGAGCAGTAAAGACTGAAGACAGAATGCAATTTTTATGATAATGAAGGAACAATGAAATCTGAGTCATTTTTAGACAATTGATGGACATTTTGCAAATTGAGCATTTACTATAAGGTTGTTAGATTTTACTAACTAGTTCTGTAATTTGTTTTGAAATATACTCGGTTGTCCCCACCCATATTCTAATCACTACAGTTCTACGTCAATAAACATCGCCTGTTGAGGTAGGCAGTGATTAGGCATACCTAACATTTGTCCTTGACACCTCATTAGATAAATATACTCTACCTCATCAATAGTTTTGACATTTTTATATGGTACCCTACGTTTAATCCCAGTACTGCCCATTCAGTGCCCTCAATATACACGAGCAATGAGTTGAAATTGTTTATCATCAGATGCTTGATCCTTTCAAAGGCAGCTAAGAGTAAGATATTCTGCTGTTAATAAAGTTTTGAAAGATGAGTAAATGTAATAGGTAGTAAGACAAAACAATATAGGACATCACAAAGCAGTATATGAATTCATGAAATAATACAAAAAACTATTCGTCAACTAACTAAGATTCAAACATTAGAACACTAGACAAATAAATACAATTAAATAAATTTATGTAGCAAAATGTACTTCAATTAAAATCAGAATACGTTATTATCGGTTGGTGGACACAGATGGGGCGAAATCGTTGGCCCCCAAATGCCCTGGTACGGCCGAGAATAGGGAGAGTCAGTTTTTTCTCTCCAAACGCTCTCACATGGCCACGTGCATACAACCACTGTCAGGGAAGTCCTACTCATTGCCTTCTCGCACCACGGGTGTTGTTTACGAAATTGAGAGGACAAAAAGCGAATATCTGGCGCTTTAACCAGGTTGCTAGACACAAGAGAGTTCACCTAAGGAAGTTGGAAAACCCTAATTTCAAATCAATGGTGTACATGAGCCACAGTATCCTGAAGTAAAAAAAGGTGTATGAACCTACTATTAGTCACTGGCTACCATGGGACTACATCTTCTTACGTTGCTCCACTGCCTTATGGATTAGGCTCCAAGCGTGGCCTCTTTAGGAAACCACTTGTTTCGGTCTAAACACTCGCGTAGTATCAGAGACCACACACAAATTAAATGACTTGTGTAGGACATTATTTATCTATTTATTTGAACACATAAATATTGGTACAAGAGGGCACCAAATATAAATGCGCCACACAAATCTTTATTTTATTTGTGTGTGGGCTGTGATACTACTCGGGCGCTCAGACTGAAGCAGGTGGTTTTCTTAGGGGACCAGACCCCGAGCCTTCAACTTAAAGGTTTAACCCACAACGCAGTGGAGCATCGTAAAAAGATGCAGTCCCTTGGTAGCCGGTGACCAACGATTGGTTCATACACCATTTGTTCCTTCAGGATACTGGAGCCAGCCCATGTGCATCATTGGTTTGGGATCCGGTTAAAGCACCGGACATTCGCTTTTCATCCTTTCATTTTCGTAAACAACACCCCCGCCACGAGAAGGCAGTGAGTAGGACTTCCCTGGCAGAGACTGTATACACGTGGCCATGTGAGAGCATTTGTAGATAGAGAGCGGACTCTCCCTACTCTCGGCCATGCCAGGGCATTTGGGGGCAGTGGTCTAAGGCGCTGGTTTTAGGCACCAGTCTTTAAGGGCGTAGGTTCAAATCCCACATCCACCTTGCTAGTGTAGCACATATGTATTCAGTATTCTTTTGTATCAATATTTATGTGTTCAAATAAATAAATAATTCATAATAATTATTCTATCTACTTAATTCTCATGAAATAGGCTAAGTTTTAATACCTCGAAATATATTCCAATTAGTTTAAAATTTGTAATATAAATAAAACTTAGATAGATTTCATAATAATAATCACTTAAATGTTCATATTACCGAATCACGTCTTAACTTTCTAAGATCAAGGTTAACAGTAGTATAATTGAAAATTAAGTTAATTTTTTAGTTTAATTTTGTCTAGTTTATTGGTTAATATACAAGCTATTACTATTGTAACTATTATAGAAATTCTTGAAATTATGTATTTGAAAAAAAATACATTTTTAGGTATTATGTTTCAGGATGAACGGTTTTAGTCTTGTTTAAAGTTCATCAGTTGTAGATTTATTTATTTCAATACAAATATAAATACTGAAATACTAGTTAAGTACTACTTGATGTAATAAATTCTGATGATAGTTCGTCATAAGCTCTGACTTGACCTGTTGTGTTCGAGTAGAGAGCCTATTTAAGATTAATTTACTTTTTTGATACTCCTTTCAATGACAAACACTGCCACATAACCATGCTTCAGATTTCCAATGGCTTTTTCAACCTCGTAAAGAGTTGGAGGACTTAAATTAACTTGCTATTCAGGTCGACTAGAAATCGTGGGAAACTGAAGTGTGGTTAAAGGTCAGTTGAACTGATCCCTAAGGTGTTCTGCCCGTTGATCCAATCTCCTGAATTGAGAATGAATAATATATCCATTATTTTTCGAGATAGTTTCGCTAACAGTTGGGTTCCTAATGCCGGTTTCCTTAACACGTCTGACTGACTGAGTTAAGTACTTGTCATTTTATAGGACAAATATCTATCCATTATGTCACTTGGTCTAATTAATAATCAATTTATTTAACAAGTAACAACGTATTTCTGTGGAATAGAAATTATAGATCCTACACACAGTTTTATAGAATGCATTTGAAGCATAGCAAGACTCATCACTTTAATTCTAAATAACAAAAGACATTCTAGGTAAGCTTTTTCTATAAACTATCATTCTGAATTGAAGTATATTATACAGTCTATATACTAAACTAGTTCATTTGGATCCTATCTACTTATGAACAGAAATATAAGTATATTAGCAAAAAAATTGATTTAAAAAAATTAATTATCATTTAAACCTTTTAGATCCACATAAATCAGTGTAAGACCCAGAAATGATACAATACTCAAATTATAATGACAGTGGTAGACGAAATCTCAAATATAGATTTATACATTATCCTACAGACATCTCAACTGGTAAAACACGTAACAATAGCTGAAAAAGTACAGTAAACAAGCGATTGTTTCTGAAAAACTTATCACACAAACGGACTGATAGATGGTTTTTGATTTGCATCATTACACCGTAGTGTATACACGCTTACATTATCTTAGCTTTTGAAGTTACTTTAATAACTAAAACAGTAGGTGGCTCTTGAGTCACTCTTACCGTTCTAATGACTAATCATTTCATAGAAAGTTATGACCTTATGCACAATTATTACATATATTCATATCCTCCTAATTCTACAGTTATACGTGTATGATTGCGCATGTCTCTACATTTGTCATTTTGTTCAATGCCCTTATATTGACGCTTGTAATGAATAATAATCCTGAATACGCTGAAAAATCTTTCTCCATTTTTCACTTCCACTTGCGTAAACAAATGTGTGAAAAAGACTCTTCCGACTCAATTCATACTTGGCTTCTATTATCACTGTTACCAAACAGAGTTAGTATAATATGATAGGCTAAGTGAAAGATTTATTTATCGTTACTAATCATGCAGTTCAGTTGTGAACTCAAAAATGCATTAAACTATTTTGACGGTAGACAACAAAACTGATAAAATAATATAAAAATTCCAAAATTGTCAAATGAATCATTTTAACCAATACAAGATTCTAAATTTGGGTCTGTTACCTAAACTCTACAACCAGCCTTTAAAAAGCTAGTGTTTTCGACAAAAAAACAGTACGTGCCAAAAAAGGCTTCTGTATCCATGCTTATAGGTTTATTGGTAATAAAACGTCAGTAATCGATTTTGCCAAATCATTACTTGAACAAACGATTTCTAACAAAACACTTGGATATTTTGTATACACGATAATTATGTGAGTATTTTCATGCCTTTTCACCTTCAGCAAGTACTTAATATTTTTTAAAAATGTATTCAGATAGTGATATGCTGTAACTGTATACAAATCTGTCGATGCTGTCTTTTAAATTATTTAGTGATTAGGTAAGATTGAGATAACAGCCTCGAAATAATAATCATTTATTTCCGGATGACAAGCGTTCGGGATACCAAGATATAGTTCAGGTTTCCCATATTATTAGATATCGAAATACTTTAACCAGTATGAAAGAGAAGAGTTAAGCAAAAATCAAAGGTGGTTTTAAACTCTAGAGATATTAAAAAAAGACAGAACGTTTTCATGATCGGCTTGATTAAAAACACCACAGCAGGTTGAATCTAAAACACATCAAAATATCGTCCAATCAGAGCAGAAAACCTTCACTGACCCTAAGAACCCTATTTGGCCTATAGAGGCGTTGTAGAAAATGTTAGACATAACTTGACAAAAAGCCTGCTTCTATTCGTTGTGAAATAATTTTAACAGAAACCTATACATTATACATGCAATAAAAGACTAAAAAATACTGATAGACACACAAACGAGGAAACCAACTTCTATCAGGTTCACTATTAAAACCAGGTAATTGGTGAGAGTCTACCAGATTTTGGATTACAGACACAAGATAAGAAATCAAAAACATTAAATTGTAATTATTTTACAGTGATTCAATCGTTTTATCTATATATGTTTTTTTGTTATAACGTGGTTCATCACGATTAAAAGTTAGATAAATCCAATAGAAATTAAACATGAAAAATAATTTGTTTAAACAATGACTCACCTGGAATGGAAGCATCCCAAAAATACAAAACTATATCAGAAATAATATTCAAATGAATCCACTGGTAAGCATTCCCAAATGAACACAGACAAAATATGAGTAGTGTAAACCATCGTCTCTTGTATAGGATGACCGTGAAGCCATCGGCCTCTTTCTTTTGCATTTATGAAACACTGTTATAATCAAATTAAAAACAAAAAATATGAAATAACACTCAGAAACGTGTGGTGCCCGCTTTTATAGTTCATTTACTGTACATGAAGTATAACACTTACTTGGTATCTATTTTAGTGCATGACATTAGTGGCTTCGAAAACAATGAGTATACAAATTGTAAACATTTTTAATTTCGAGACAAGTTACTGACATGTGTTTTGAATTTCGACTTTTGAAAATAATCAGAAGTAGGGATAGTGCGTAGTAAAGATGCCTCGAATACTTCTCATCAGAAGTATTAAGTCATTGTTAATCCTCATAGAAAACGTTTTCCATGGAACACAGAAAGATCTGACCGCGAAATAGGTTACGTTTATGAACATACAACTGCTTGTTAAGTACTCATGCCAAGTTTACTTAGTTAAGGTGTCCTAGTAGAGGATAACCAAGTATGGTTTTAATAAGTGTTGAGGTTATCTGTTGTATTATCATCCGTTAATTATTCAACAACGAAATATAAATATATAACCTATACAAATTGTGAGGTTTATTAAGTCATACGATTAAGGACTATGGTTTTCGTATAAATCTGTGACCAAAAGCTAACAAGTGGCACTCAATTAATCGATTCGACATTTGTAGCATTTAGTAAACGAAATATTTAATATAAATCAAAACAATCACCTTATAATTAAACGATTAATACAAATTTAGCTGAATTGTAGTACTTCATACTCATTTCAGTCCAAACGTATAGAGGTAACAAGAAAAGCTTATGTAATATGATGACACATCCAGACAGTTTAATTATGCTTGCTAGTCGAGTGTCCGAGATATATTCAGATAATTTTTCTATGTTGTGTACTAATAATAATAGTTATTACCTCAATATGTTGGTTTTGAATAAAATAATCATCCAGCATACAAAGCAATACAAACATTCACAAGTCTAGATATGAATCAACATTTTTAATTTACCCCAACCCTATGTTTAAGTGAGCTGCTTTATCAAAGAATGATGTAAAAGTTCATTACTCGGCAAATCAACACACACTTTTGGCATCACGATATAACATTCAGCATAAAAAAACTGTAGCTGCAGTTTTAAAGCTCATTTTAAAAGTCTTAGCACAATAAAATATAAATTTATGAGATCTAAATCCTGAAAATTTGTTTAATGTACAAAATCATGTTTGTTAAAGTGACTTTACTTCGATAACAAAGTGTGTTGTACGACATGTAGTAAACTAGAACAGTCAGTGTTAAAATTGATGACCGCACATGACAAGGTTAATGCTCGTACCTGATGCGTGTGACGGTGACATGAAAGCTGTTCAAACCAAGCACTTATAGGCAACAATCACCTTACTAGCTTTGTTGATCGATTTAAACACGTTCTAACAATTCTCTGTTCATTTCCAAAAATAGAGAATAAGACGATTTTTTAATAATTTGAACCTCTTAAAACTATTAAACTGTCAGATGTTAACCAAAAACTGTGGACAAAATATTGGTATTAAACATTTTTTCACTGAATATAAGTGAACGCATAAAAAGTATGGCACATATAACAAAACTGGCATCTAAAGTACCTCACTCAACACTTGGTTTCGCTTGGACTTTAGAGTTTGTAAAGTGTCATTAAGCCGTAGTAAGATCAACTGTCAAGTGGAAATGTTACTAGATTAGAAGAGATATCACTGAGTGTTGAGTAGTTTGCCAGACATGGTCACTTTCAAAGATGACTCATACAACATAATATTGTTGCACCACGGAATGACACAATGTAAAGGGCCTTGAGAGAAATTTTCTATGGTCTTTTCCTAGAATACATTTCTTGCGTAAGATCATTTCCAGGGAGTCGATTCAGCTGGTTATCATGAATAAATAGGCAAGACTGAATGTTAACCACGAAGTTTGAATCCGACTCAAGTTAAATGAAATTATACCACTGTTTTATAGTCAGAATAAACTGACTGTCGACGATGACCATCAAAATTATCGATGTACAGGGAGATTCTAAAACTGACAAGTCCTACTTTGCTCTGTACGACAATAATTTTATTCGTACACGTACATTATTATAAATCCAGATAGCAGCTAGCACAAATGATGTCTCTGAAACTATAAAAAGTTTGAATGCTTAGGTTGCTTGTCAATTTCCAATAAGTATACGCTCTTACTTGCAGAAAAATTCTGAAAGGTTGAAAATAATGAAAAAAAATTGTGGAAGACACGGCGACTTCCCATTGCAGTCAATACATACTCTTTTAATCACATAGCTGATCATTCGCATGAATTCCCAGTTCTTTTTTGGCTGATGATGCCACAGGTATCCGGAGTTTGACAACGCTTTAACCAGTAACACCTTCTAATGCGAAGCGCACCCACCAAGTAAAATCAAAAGACAGAAGTGAGGAGATCGAAGATATATTTGATAAGCTATCAATATATCGAGGATCGTTTGCACTAATCTGGCTAGCGATTGAGGCAGGTGTTGAGCACGGCGTTCTCAAACGTGATCTGGTGCGGATGCTTGACCGAGCGCCTTCAGCTAGATGAGTCCACTAAAACTGTGGTCAGCATCCAATGTCGAAAACTTACAGAGCTATTTGATTTTGGGGAATTATTTACCGCTACATGGCGTTATGACGTGGTAGTACGAATCAGTCAGTAACAGTATACTAGCGTAAATAATTTTCATGTTGGTGTAAAAGCATGATGAAACTTTTATTGAAAATAAATATCCCTTCTCTCTATATGTCGTTTTGTTAAGTATCCTAATATCAATTTTCACTCCACCGCTATATTTTTTTGTTCATATACCCAAGTGGAATATAATTATCTTGATCACAGTTATTAATACTTCCGGATTTGGTGCTTGATGTGAATCTTTGGAAAGAACACCAAGTAGAATTTAGTACATCAGTCGTCATTGTCATTATTTTCTAGACATTGTTGCTAATATCGTTAGCAAGTGGTTGGAGCATATGATTGTGATACCTAACTTACGTTCATTCAGTTATATCTCAGTGGTCAGACGTAAGGTCGGTTAAGTTGTTTCCTATTCTCAAACATTGACCAAGAGTGTATCAGCCGCGACACCGAGCCAAACCTAGTGGTCAAGCTGAGATTTTTCTTCAATTCTCTCGAAAGAATGACAGAAAATTACTAGTAAAGAGGTTTCCTGGATAGAATTGCCTAAAAGTAACACTACCGCAACTGTAGCAGACATCCGACGGAGTGATTCGTCTGCGTTTGTCAATTTTGACGTTGTCTAGGTGCGGCAGACCATCGGATATGCAGTAATCATTCTTTTAACGTATTGAATTACTTCAACTTGATCGGTGACAATTCTCTTCAACCCTACTAGTTTAGTGAGACAATTTTATTCTTATTTGATGAAAAGTTTGGTGCAGCTCGAACAGAATATCAACCTAAGCATCATCACGTACAGAACCCGGTTTAAAGTGACCTTGTTAATTTTGTATTGAGGTGAAAACTTACAAACTCTCATGTTTCGGTTTGGCAGAAAAGTGAATTACACATGATCAACATGATATGATTAACCTGAATAACTCATCTGGAAACGGTAATATTTGACATTAATCCAGAATGATCCAGTTAATAGTTAGGATTACATAGCTGGTGACCGTTTTGTTTACATTTGGGAAACTCAGTATCTTTATTTACTGGCGATTAGAGCTGCTTCTACTTTGTAACCGTTTGCCCATTATGAATACAGCATTTTATGTTTGTTTACATTTATTACTTTGTGGCAGATGTGTTTAATGCATGCAATTTGTCAGTAAATTGAGTTGATGGTAATGCATTTTTTGTAAAAAATCGCAAGCTGTGGTTCGTTAAAACGAAACAGCTCGAGTAATTAATAAACTGGCGAAAATATCACAATCACTGCTTGATCCAAAACTTAACTGCTTCAGCACGTCTGAACAATTGCTTCACTCATAATTACAATTTTTAAAAGACGATAAAAGCCATTAAGACCATTAAAAAGTTTACAGACGTTCAAAGTGGTATTAGACCGTACTTTTTCAACAGTGACATGCAGTTGATGTGACTCAATTACCACTGATGGAATAATAGTTCTCTCAGTCAAGAACACTCCTCCTACAATTAAGTTCGCGGTTAGTTTCTTCATGGCGTTCAACTAATCTTTTCAACGGACAATGTCACCCAAACATCAGCAATCTGCCTGTCTTCGTGTTATTATTATGTAAATCAATAATCTAGATAAACTGTCGAATGACTGAGGGACAATTAACGTCAAAATCACACCTCGCGTTTAGCACCTGACGTGGGTTACCCTTTCATCGTATCCAGGTATTATGGCTGCTTTAGTGAACATACAACACAAACGAAATTTTCGCAGGAATATATTCGTAAGAGTAGGTACAGGAAAGAGTGTGCGACCTCCTACTCATTAACTGGTTCACGTCGATTGTCCTTCAACTTGATGAGGATTAACAAACTCTTCGAGGTTCAGTGACTCAGCTGTCAGATGATTCGGCTAGGACCCAGCGATATTTCACTGGCCCTGTAATTATTACCACCATGTCTGTATGAATATGTAAGCTTGATCACATGTGACAGCTTAAGCATATATCCCCCTCTCCAGCGTAAATGTTTGTTGCTCGAACGTCACCCGATAAATCATTCACTTCCTGAATTTTCTTAACTTAGTTAACCCTAAGTTCGCCTCAGTATTCGCTTGCTTGAGCGTATCAGCTTTTCCACTCAAATACTCCTGATGTGTTTGTAATTTTTTTATCTGATCTGTACGGTGATAAACTGTAGTCGGCGTTTCGACTGTTCTTTACATTCACACACCATTGGGATATTTTAAGTCACGGTTTTCAGAGTGATTGACATATGAATCTTAAGGAATTACCTCAAAGCCAAGCTGCTGCAATCATACACAAAGAAAAGTGACAGATAAATTCAACTTCCATCAAAGTCGAAGAATTAACAAATGTGAGTATCAAAAGCTCCTAGAACAAGTAGGTGATGAAATTTAAAATCAATCACAGAATAAAGGTAATCAGTTCACTATGTGATAATCGAAAAATAGTGGCATAATTCATGAAGAAAAACAGACATCGGGGATTGCCCGGACTACTGAGATGAGAATATTCGAAAAAATTTGCAGCTACTTTAAATAATGAATTTTCAGGTTACTGAAAAGAAACCTAAAATCAAGCAAAAAGTTACATAATCGTTTCAGTTCATCTCATTACTTAACAAATCTCAAAGATTTCAAATGATTTTGAGCCGGCTAAACTGGGGTGGCTAAGTCTCTCTTTGGTGTAAAACGGTTGTAATTTCTAGAATCTCCACCCGATTGACAAGACACTTGCAGCCAGGCCCTTCGAATAACCTCATTGTAAATATGCAAAAAACGTGGAATCTGTACTTAACGTCATTAGGAGAGTGAAAAGTAATCAGTAAAATTTCTCTCGTTTGTCACAAGATTGTTAAATATAAGTAGTAAACCTCTCCGTTATCGTTCTATTAAAGACTGAAAATTGTATTCTAAACATTGTTTTAATTACTTATGGTTGTTTACCTTCTGGGTTGTCCAGAATTATAAATTTTGTGGAGGAAATGAAGAAAGATTACAAGTTGACTCAAATGTATATGCCTTTCTATGCAGCATGCATATCAGCTGCTTTAGGGTTCCTGTTCTTTTTCTTGTCGTTTTCCAGTCCTTATTGGTTGCAGTCGTATGATCGTGTACATAGTTCTTTTCTGCACATGGGGATATGGTCTGTATGTTTCGACAAATTTGTGCATCCACAAGTACTATTCTTAATAATAAGTCCGATTTATCAGAGTTTAGGATTACCACGCAAATGTGTTGACCGGGTGCTTTTGGGTATATGATCGTTTTTTCTTCAAGATTGGCATATGGCAGTGGCTAAATCCATACTGGTTGATTGGTGTTCAAGTTTTAATAACTATAGCATTTACGGCAAAATGTTGCGTCATTTTAATCCTGGTCTTGTATCACTTGTTGTTTGGCCATCCAGCTGCTGAATCAACTATGGCTCTTGTTGGTGAGGTCAGTAAGATAATTTAAATTAGTCACCGTAATCACCGTTACTTTATTCGCATAATTTAGTTGTTTTTATATCAGTTACTACCTTATCTGGGCTAGGGGTTAATATTCTTCTGTAACGAGTTTAAACTATTTTGTATAGTTATGCGATAATTAGTGTTAATTTTCTAGTAGGTAACCGACTACTCATCTCAAAAATGAAGAGCAGAGCTTACGTAATAGGATTTTGTTATCGCCGTTTTCGCGTATCATTCACCTTTGATAGAACCAGTGGGTTGGGATTTTTGAAGTCATTTGTGCAATTATAACTTAGAACTACTCTGTAGGAAGATCAAGTTTTTAGCACAGTCAATTTACTTACCGCATAAATTCTGCGATAGGCTTCTGTGAAGGGGTTTTTACATAAACAAGAATGAAATTTTTGAAACTGCAGGCGTAGCTTTCAACTTAATGTTATCAATTAATTATAAGTTGAAATAGGATTTTATATTATTAAGAACACTTATGAGGACTCCGTAAAATCTTGGATCGTCACACGTTATTTAAGATGCGTGTAAATTAAGTTAATAATGTACGACGACACACTATAATGTTCGTTAGAAGAGACTGATATACTGGGTTCAAAGTTATTTTACCCGGTAACTAAGTTGTCATATCCATAACAAAACATAAATGCGAGGGCCACTTTTCTGTCTTCGGGATAGTTAAACAGACGGTTTATATGTATTCCTGGGAATATTTCTGCTTCAAAGTGTTTGTTTTAGAAACTGATGACTCTCGGTTTTGTATGGAACTAAAGTGAGTGGGGTTACTGAGTTTATTACATTATGTCGTTGTTATCTTTCTTTCTCCAAAGGTAACCTGTTATAGAGGAAGACAGAATCGACAAACGAACGGTTAAATCATTCAAACTCTGTAGTCTTGATAATGCTTATGATCTGTCGTTTCAAAGTTATTGGTTAGTGAATAAATGAATTGGAGTATGTGGTTATAGATTATATAGTAAAGTATGAGATTAACAAACGTTTGGCATGAAGTCGAATATTATTCACAGTTACATAAAGATAAAGAAAAAATGTTACAGGTACTCAACAGAAGAAAGGGAACAGACATTTAGATCGAAAGGAAACGGTTTAATAGTGACTGTAACTAGCCATCAGCGACTCATTTTATTGTTGGCTATTACGATGGCCTAAGCCAGGACAGCGGTTGCATGAATCCTTCATAGACATAAAGGTCATGCTGGTGGCTTTAGCTGTATTTAAATGCAGTATACGTAAACTGTACGGTTTACTTTATAGGATCTGGTGGATGATGAGGAATGTATTGTTTACGTCCCCACGATGTGTAGTATCAATTAGGTTAGCTAGTATAAAGTTTTTTTTTAAAGTAAGCTCTTACTCAACCAAACATAATAGTGTTTAAAAATTTGGTTATAGATTTGTCCAACTTCTGCTCATTGTAACTGGCGCCTTATGGCAGTTAAATCTACTAATGCACATAGATAAAGCTAGTTTCAGGAGTTTGTTTTTATGTCCCGTTCTAATGAACTGGTAGTTTTATAACAAGGCATATGGCTCAGTTATGGCGATTGTATTTTGCAGAGCCTTTCTTACCCGTTTTGTTAATTATTCGCCGACTGTCGTTTAAGAACCATGATTTCAAATATATGGGCTTCTTAGGAACTGTCGTTGTCTCTAACTTTGTCCTAAGCTGGGTCATATGCTTGTCAATGAATTTTTATGAGCATGTCTCTGTTCTGAGTATTTAACTTTGTTTTAGAGTTATCGCCGGTGGAAATAAGTATGGCACGATGTGTTGAGCTGTTCACCAGGTTCTTCGTGCACCTAAGATATAGAGTTTTACATATGAGTGTAATAACCAATGTCGATTTGAGAATTTTTCAGACCCGACACCCAATCAAGGGTTATCAGACAGTATCTATAGGAATAGCCCTTTCATCTAAAATTGTTGGTTGATTTTTGCAAGAAAATTTACAAGAATAAAAACTTCCTTGCTTAGTGTCAGTAGATTGAGGCCTACCACATTATTAATGTTTTTATCCCTTAATAGTTTGTGCTACAATTACATAAATAATGAATACTATACTAACGATTTTCCATCCTTACTACTGAAATTTTTGATCTGTAATTTAACATTAATTACCTAACTTCATCTATAGCTTCGAGTTTACACCGGGCAACCATGATAGTTCCCTCAAAAATAATCAGTTCTCTGTGTGTACGAAAAATTCAGATTTGATTTCGTTTTATTAAGGATTTAAATAAAATTGTATCATGATTCATGATGTCACTGTGAAGCTTTTTGCTTGTGATATTTATCAGAACAATTAAAGGAAAATTTACCTATTGTTTAGCAATGTGAAACAGCATAATTGTACAATGCTGTTTTCATGCCGTAACCTAATGAAATGTCTTAACTTTAAAATACAACTATAGTGATTGCTTGTTTTATGTTTTACCAAAAGTCAATGTCATATTTTTCCATGTTTTCTTTTTGAATGATTCAGATATTTATAGGGATTCTTTTGACAATATGTATTTTAGTATTTGGTATTAGCTCACAAAGTAGAATATGGATGCCAAGACCTGATCAATATTTTCTATCATGGTCATTTGGTTTTATTATATTAGCAGCTATTTGTTCATTTATTTCATCTGGTTTCTTGTATTGTATAAGTTATACAGATCGAGCAGCTCAAGTAAGTGACTATGCAGTTAGAATTAATGTGAAAACAATTTTCATGAGTATTTATTAAAGACCATATTTTATAAAACATAAGGTACACCATTCTTATTTCTTACAAACTATTCTACATTTTCAGTATAGGGTTGTGGAAATTATTAAGTTTTTGACTGAGATAAATAAAGCGGAAAAAGTGAAGAGAAACAAAATGATACTCAGTGGAGGAGGCGAATGAGCCAACTGAAGTGATGAACCCGATGTGATAGTGTAGCGTGTCACGTTGAGCTCACCGCTTTTGTTGGCGCGTTATCTAACTCCAATTTGATCTTTTGTTAATAATTATCTAGTTATCGAAATATACATCCTAGCTGCCCTTGTATATAATTATCGATTTAACTCACATTAATGAATAACGGAATTAAATAACTCAAACACGAGAATGGATTTTAAAAACGTATATTTAATACAATCGTTGATCTGAACGAACAATCAGGAAAACGATGAGAATTTTTTTATTTATTTGAACACATAGATATTGGTACAAGGGGGCACCAGATACCTATGCACCACACATTTCATTTGATTTGTGTGAGCGCTGTGATACTGCCCGGGTGCTCAAACCGAAGATGATTTTCTTAGGGGGCTTCATCCGGAGCCTTTGAACTAAACGTCTGATCCACAAGGCAGTAGAGCAACGTTGGGGGACGCGGTCCCATGGTAGCCGTTGGCCAATAACTGGTTCATACGTCATTTGGTCTCTCAGGATACTATGCACCATTGGTTTGGAATCAGAGTTTTCCAACTTCTTTAGGAGGACTCACCGTGCCCACCAACCCGGTTAAAGCGCCGAACATTCGCTTTTCGCCCTCTCAATTTCGTAAACAATACCTTCACCCCGAGAAGGCAGTGAGCAGGTTTTCCCTGGCAGAGGCTATATACGTGTGGCCATGCGAGATCATTTCAAGAAGGAGAGCGGACTCTCCCCACTCTCGGCCGTACCAGGGCATTGGGGGCCCGAAAAGAATCGGAGATGGCATGTGAGCCAACTTGATTTAACCCCAAAATAATTCAATTAGATATAAGTTGATGAAGTTTTAACGTATGTTGAAAGCTAACTAATCATATACTGTAGTTATCATGGTGAGACTATGATTTATGGGCGATCTTTGAGCGACGCTAAAAGAACTTTGCGTGTCAATCTAATAACTAGGACCAAATGAGGGTTATAAACCAATGTGAGGGATTAGAATAATGATTTACAGTTAATGGTTAAGGTTAGACATTAGATTTAGGGTTTTCGTCACGAAATGACATTAGCTATACTTCCAAAACACTAATTAGCCAAATGAATGGGGTGAATTTCATGCCAAAATTCGAGACCTGTTATCTTATACCTGATTAGTTCGCCGTTATCATCAAAAATTGAAGTCAATCATGATAACTAAATAACTTTTTCTATATTCATTTAAGATCATTATGACTGGTTTACTTATATAGTAAGAAATTTGTTGAACCTTCTTTTCTAATAATAAATTCTACATGACAATCTTTCATATTTAATATTTATTTCTTCAAGGAAGAAGTTGAAAAATTCGAAGCTGTTGAAACAAATTATGGTATGCCAAGTGTTCTTTCCGGTCGAATAGGCAGTGGTGGTTTATATAGTGGAGGATTAAGTGGTATTGGAGGTGCAGGTGGTGTTGTAGTTAAAGTTCCATCAACTGGAGCTCGTCCTGAACAAGTATGTTTGTAATGAATATATTTTGTGTATATGCATATATTTATATTATTGTTAGATTATAGAGAACCATATAGATAATTCTCAGCATGAAACGATACTATCTATTAGAAATCAATATGTATACTTGATCGTTAGTTGTTTTGAGCAACTTCCAAGGGATCCATTAGTGATAAACAATCGATTTAAATAGGAAAAACATTTTAGAAAACCCTTTTACACATTCATAGATTCATTGGCTTCTGGTATACTATTCTCAATTGAACAGTAATTTCCAATACTTCCCAAACATCAATTACTTCAGTCACAATAACTTTATACTTTAATTTATTTAGTTGTTATAGTTACCTCTATGTTATTGATTATTATATTTCATATTTTGATATCTAATTATCTATGTATATTTTCAATACTGGTAAATCAAAGTGCTTGGTACCTGTGTGGTTACGCCACAGGATTGAGTTGTACTATTCAGATTGTAGCGTTAAAGCCTATACGATATCTAGTTCTACTGTGAAGCGGGATTGAGCTATACTGTTTGGGTTGTCACATGAAAGTCTGGATGGTGTCTAGTTCTCCTGAAAACCAATGTAAAACTACCCTGACCCATAAGGGTATATTATCTAACCGCATTCACTAGTCCTTATAAAGTTATTTCGATGCTATCATAGGTTATATTGTGGATTATACTGGATATTAGATGTTTATAATGAAGTGAATGATTTAATATCATTATAAACGTATATAACAAACCATAAATAGACTTAATTCAGTGAAATTTTAGTCTTAACCTAACCTTTTAATGAGTAATTCAAAGTGGAATCCAGTTATCAACTGCATAATTAATTTCAGTCAGTCAGTCAGTTACAACGTAGGATTAGGCACATATATGTAACGATCAAAGTTGTCATATGTCATTAGCACAACAAGATGAACACGGAATCCATAGAAGTAGTTACTTTAATGATAATTAGTCCTACTGCAAATCGAAATTCTATTATATTTTTCTGATGATAAATCTAGAAGGTAGTAGGCAATTAAGATGTGTATGCCCACTGCTAAGGAGTTCCATACTAGGACGAAACGACAGTCCAGTGCTTCCAGGTTTTTCATAGAGGTCTGCCTTCAATCGACTCATGAATTCAATTATAAAATCACTATATTATCTACAAAAACCTTTTCCGATAATAATAATAATCGTATGCTCACTAGTGACTGGCTTCACGTGGTATTTCCTGGAGTTCTAGTGAGAAGCAGTGACTGACCAATGGAGTTCAACCAGATCTGTTGTGAGATAGTAACTCACTGATGAAGACAATGGTGAACGGTGGCTCGATTTGGTGGATTGCTTGAAGTTAGACATTAACACCGTTGGATGCCGGTTCAGTAGTCTAGAGGTTAAGCGTTTTTACGCGAGACTGATAGATCCTGTGTTCGAATCTCGTGAAACGGGATCGTGAATGCCCACTGCTGAAGAGTCCCATACTGGGATGAAAGAATTTTTCAGTGCTTCCAGGTTTTCAATGGTGATCTAGCTTCAATGGACTCATGAATCCAACCATAAAATTATGACATTTTCTTAAGTTTACAGATTTACTATCTTGTTTTTAAAAAATATTGTTTGAAATACCAAAAGTTTTTACGGGCACTACATAAACACTCAGCTAAAAGGACGTAATTCAGTTATTTTTTTAAAAATAAAGTCAGTTTTGTCAACAAAATGTTTCTGTTCATGATGTTTAGTGGTAAACTGTTGAATAGGGTACAACATACCAAGTCTAGATTCGCTTATTTGTCTTTAACATACATTGTACATACGAGAGAACTAATGATACTATCCGACTGTTGGCCAAATGCAAATCAGATAGATTGGAACATGAATCTGTGACATAACAGTTGAAAGTCAAACTCTTAAACTTGTAAACCATTGCTCCACTGAATGTGTGACGATAATATTTCATTATTTATTGATTAATAATGCCATAGTTCACAAATTAAACCATTTCCATCATTTATAATACAAATATTATACAAGGATTATACTTTATCGAATATTATTAATGCGTACAACTTTGAAATTCTTATTCTCCTGGTAATCGACTGGATTATGAAGACATCAACATCTGAGGGTAAACATGGGATACAATGGATAGCTAGGATGCAGTTGGACGATCTAGACTTTGCAGATGATCTAGCTCTTCTATCGCACACGCAAATAACAAATGCAGGAGAAGACGACCAGTGTAGCAGCAGCCTCAGCAGCAGTGGGTCTCAATATACACAAAATGAAAAGCAAGATTCTCCGATACAACACAGCATGAAACAATCGAATCACACTTGACGGAGAAGATTCCCAAGATGTAAAATCCTTTACATATATGAGCAGCATTATTGATGAACACAGTGGATCTGATGCAGATGTGAAAGCGCGGATCAGCAAAACAAGAGTAGCATATTTACAACTGAAGAACATCTAGAACTCAAAACAATTGTCAACCAACACAAAGGTTAGAATTGTCAATAAAAATGTCAAGACATTTCTAATGTGTGAGGCGGAAACTTGGAGAACTATCAACGAATTCATCCAGAAGATACAAGTGTTTGTTAACAATTATGTACGCAAATTATTTCGGATCCATTGACCAGATATTATCAGCAACAACCTACTATAAGAGAGGACAAACCAAATTCTAGTGGAGGAACAAATCAGGAAGAAGCACTGGAAGTTGATAGGACACATATTGAGGGAAGCACCCAACTGCGTCACAAGGAAAACCATCACTTGGAATCCTCAAGGTCGAAAGAGAAGAGGAACACGAAAGAACACATTACGCCGGGAAATGAAGATAGACATGAGAAAAATGAACAAGAATTGGATGGAATTAAAAAAGAAAGCCCAGGACAGAGAGGATTGAAAAGTGCTGGTCGGTGGCCTTTATTCCATTAGGAGTAACTTACAGGCTTAAGTAAGTAAGTAAGTAACTCAATAACAACTCTGAAATGAATCACAATTGATTCACCACTGATTGTTTATCTCAATGTCATGTGGTAGCATCTTTATCTATGAAGCTGTATGATACAAGATCCAATCGATCAATAGGCACCAGTTCTTTTAAGATGACAGATACACCTTGCTGACCCAGTGCTAAAGTTTTCTTGTTGACTACTATCAATCATTATCTTATTTAAAGTGAATCTTTGTTAATTGAACAATTTCTTATTATTTAATTTAATTTAGGTAATTGCATTAGATTCAGATTTACGACCTATGGATACAGGACATGAAAGTATGAGTTTATTTTCACCTAGTATTGGAATGATAACTAATAATTTATATCATCATTATAAAGGTATAGAAAAACAATCTATTCCATTAAATAATCAACATTCTAATGAATTGAATTCCCGAACATTTTCAATCATTGATAGTGAACAAACTAGTCAAGAAACACCATTATATATAAATCATCCAATAACTAAATATAATAAACATGCTATAATACAACCATTAAATCATTTATCATCATCTCCATCACCATCATCATCATCTAATATGAAATCTTATTCACCATTAGGTGAAGGTGAAGATGTAGAAGATCTTAGTATGTTATCTGAAAATCCTGATCATAGACGAAATACAATCATTCAACGTGATAATAATAATGATTATAAGGATCATCATAGATCATCACCTTCTCCTATTAGACATTCATTACCAACATCTCAAAGTGGTTATCATCATAATACTACACGTTATTCTCATTATTGATTAGTGATATTGATTGATTGATTGATTGTTTGTTTGTTTATTTATATAATATACATTCATATCAATAGTTTGTTTTCAGAATTTTAAATGAATATCAATGTATAAATAGTGATTAGCCCTATGTTGAACCCACATAGGTTATTCTAGTTTTTGTGGATAGATCAATTCATTCATCTTGAATTCATATTTTGACCTTGTTATTGATTTACCTGTCATCTTGTTTTGGTTTACTTCACTTCTCCTCGTTTGGTCTTTGCCTCACATCGATTCGATTCGAATATAAATATTGAGTAACACTTAATTAAAAAGTAGTGACCAGTGAAGTTCAACCAGGTCTGTTGTAAGATAGTAACTCAGTGAAGACAATGGTGGATGTGTCGCTCAATTTCGTGGATTTGTTGAAGTTAGACATTAACACCATTAAATGCCGGCTCAGTGGTTAAGTGCTCGCGCGCGAAACCAGTAGGTCCTGGGTCCGAATCTCGCAGGAGGTGAGGTCGTGGATGCGCATTGCTGAGGAGTCCCACAATAGGACAAAACGGCCGTCCAGTGCTTCCAGGTTTCCCATGGTGATCTAGCTTTAACTGACTTATGATCTTAACCATTGTAATTAAAAAGATTTTGTTAACATGCCTCCTCTAATTTGAATGGTTTGGTCATAGAGCTGTCATTGTTCTTCTGAACGACATCATCATCGTCATCATCAAAAACTTCAAAATTATCCACCTGAGCTACAAATCTTCAACATGCCTTTTCTAATCTGTTTCACTTTGCTCTATCCTTTTCTTTTTCTTCACTCGGCCTATCTGATCATTTGTTCTGATCAACAATTTTTACAAAATATATAATATTCAATACTTTATTCTTGTATTTGATTTATTTCATTCCGTTATTTGCTAACGCATATCAAGTCGATAACGATAATGAGATGATCCAAATGAAGTCAGATATCCGAAGAACACTAGAGTATTTTAATAGCCTGAAATGGAGTGATACGCAGTGGAGAAGGTAATGTTAGCCTACTCTCTTTAATCAAGCATTACTCAATATTTATAGTCAAATTGAATCAACGCATGGAAAAGGCTAAACAAGGAGAAGCAGTCAGTCAGCTATAACGTAGGACCAGGCACATATATGTATTGGAGAAGCAAAGTAAACCAAAACAAGAGGAGAGAAAATCATTAACAAGATCAAAATATGAATTCAAGACGAAGGAATAAATTGATGTATCCAGAAACTTACTTACTTACACCTGTTACTCCTCACGAAGGAGCATAGGCCACTCATCAGCATTCTCTATCCAACCCTGTCCTGGGAAATCCTTTCCGAGTCTCCAATTCTTATTCATCCTTTTCATATCCGTTTCTATTTCCCAACGTAATGTGTTCTTTGGCCTTCCTCTTTTCCGCTTCCCTTCAGGATTCCAAGTTAGCGCTTGCCTCGTGATGCAGTTTGATGATTTCCTCAATGTATGTCCTATCTATTTCCATCGTCTTTTCCTAATTTGATGTTCAGCTGGAAGCTGGCTGGTTCTCTCCCACAGTTGGTTGTTGCTGATGGTATCCGGCCAATGGATGTTGAGTATTTTGCGTAGACAGCTATTGATAAATACTTGTACCTTCTTGATGGTGGTTGTTGTAGTTCTCCACGTTTCAGTTCGTTGCAGTAGAACTGCCTTGACGTTCGTATTGAAGATTGTGACTTTTATATTGGTTGAGAGACAGTTGTTTTGAGTCTCATATGTTCTTCAATTGAAGGAATGCTGTCCTTGCTTTGCCAGAAACTAGAATAACCTATATGAACTCAACATAGAGTTAACCACTATAATATATATTTCATTTCATTTATGTATTACATAAGTATAGAATGAATTTCATTTCGATGATAAACTTAATCATTCAGTAGCTATTACCATTTAAATAGAATATTCAATGATAATTTACCTATCTGAATGTAAAACATTCTCTATGAGACTTGAATGTTCTAGTGGGTATAATATTTGATAGGGTCACAGATGTATACTATTGAGAAGTCTTATACTATTACTTATACTACTAGTTTAATTAGGATCAGTTCGTAATGAACAAATAGTTTAGTTTTTAATTGATTCACATTCAATTAGATCTTACTAATTTACTTACATGTGTTACTGCTTGTAGAGGAGTATAGGTCACCCATCAGTATTCTCCAGTCAACTCTGTCCTGTGCAATCCTTTCCAGTTGCTATTCATCCTTTTGATGTCTACTTCCAATTTCCGATGCAATTTATTATTTAAACTTCCACTTTTCTGTTTCCATTCAAAATTTCAAGTTAGCGTTTGCGTCGTGAAACAGTTTAATGATTTCCGTAATGTATGTCCTATCCACTTCCATTGTCCTTCATAAATTCTTCAAATGGAAGCTGATTTGTTCTCAGACAGTAGCCTGTTGCTGGTGGTATCTGGACAACGGATGCTCAGTATCTTGCGTAGACAATTGTTGATAAATACTTGTATCTTTTTAATGATGTTTGTGTTAGTTCTTTAAGTTTTAGCTCCGTACAGTAGAACTGTCTTGACGTTACATTGGTACAAGAAAGCATCAAAAATATATATGCTCTGCACAAATGATTTGATTTATGTGAGAACTATGATACTACCCGGGCGCTCAGACCGAAGCAGGTGATTTTCTTAGAATGTCATTCTTTAAGTCTTTAACCAAGAGTTCTAATTCACAAGACAGTGGAGCAATATAAGGAGATGCGGTCCCATGATAGTTGGTGACTAAAAATTGTTCATACGACATTTGTTCTTTCAGAATTCTAGAACCCATGTACACCATTGATTTGCAATCAGGGGTTTCCAACTTCCCCAGGTGAATCCTCCATATCTACCGACCCGGTTAATGCGCCGGTATTCGGTTTTCGTTCTCTCAATTTCGTAAACAACACTATCGATGCGAGAAGACAGCGAGTTGGATTTCTGTGGAAGTGACTGTATACACGTGGTCATGTGAGAGCATTTCGAGAAGGAAGAGCTGACTCTCCCCACCCTCAACCGTAGCAGGGAATTTGTGGACGATGTAGAAATCAAGATGTACTTAAAACTTATAAATTGCAGTTGATCTCAGGAGAAGAAATAGATTCATACACAATAACTAATTTCTATCTCCTGGATATTTCATCCAACCTTTTTAAACAGCTAAATAATTTAGATGTGAATCTCTAACTAGAAAAACATCTGATTCAATAGCCTAAACGCATATTCATTGTAACTCCAGTGAACGACTTCGACTTCATTGTTGATATGTAGTACTGAAAGTAAATATGACTGGTTACTGAGTTTTGGTAAACAGATACTTAGCTTATTGATTATTAAATATATGATTTCCTTACTGATTTTCTCTCTGAACTTACTGAGTGTAAACTACTTGTAATTATATGGAATTAATAATCAATTGATGAAGTAGTGAAACTTAATCAGTTGAGATGGCTGGGACGTGTTTTACGCATGCTCGACCACCGACTGCCCCAACGTGCTATGTTTTATGGTGTAGAAGTAGGTTGGAAGAAAGCTAGGGGTGGCCAGACCAAAACATGACACAAATCCATGAAGTCACTTACAAGTGGACTGAGACATGTTGGTAGGTATAGACTAACTGGTTGGGGTCCGTGAGACGATAGCAACCGATGGTTAATCTTGAATGAAATGGCTCAAAATCGTTTGCAACGGTGCAGGTGCATCCATTCTTTGTGTTCTCTCAAACTCTAATCTTCTGAATTCATGTCCGTTATTTTCTTTCTAAATCTATTCCACTGGATTATACTCCTTGAATAACATCATCAAACCCTAATGTTCCCTATCTCTACTTATACTTTCACTACCTCTACCACTACGGGATTTGAATCGATAACTGAATCTCTGTACTAATGTGGTATGGCAACTTGAACTGATGTACGTACGTACGAAGTTCCACGTTGTTACTGACTGATATGGAATTAATTGATTACCTATCGTTACTCTGGTACTCTATTCTTGATCGTGAATTGGTTATCTAATATAATATGATCTGGTCTATGTATAATGAATCTTTCGATTAATCTCAACTAATTGTATTATAAACTTGGTGATCCAATTTAGTCTTATTACCGTAGTGTACCACAGAAAAAATCCCTTACTTCAAAGCAGTATGCTTGTAATATTTCTTGGGATGGCTTCCCAGAAATTATGATGGAGCCTTCAGATGACCTTAAAGATTTGAGGAGTTTCCATCCAATCAGAACATGATGGAGCTTTCTAGAATGTCAACGTGGCATTCTAATATTGCACAGTAGCTTAATATGCCTCTTTACGGGTTGGTTGAGTCATAATGTTGATGTAACAAATGCTAATATCTATAAACCCCGATGATTTTTTGTACGTTTTGATTCTTATCCAACAATCAAATCTCCGGCTTCTGATTTATGACTGAGGGGGTTCTATACGTTCGAGTGCCATAGTTGTATGCCGTATTATGTGTTAATCAATTAACGAACTTAGCAGTATTATTTACTGATTAACTATAAAATAAAACAAAACATTTATCTAAATAAACAAAGGTGGATATTGGCTAGTAGTGGAATCCTGAACACGTGTTCCTTCATATTTAGGACTCGTCATCTGAATGTACCTGCATCTCAGAGTTGATTTTCACTCTAGGACTCGAACTCAGAACCGTTCGCTTCATATGCTATCGACGAAACGTACGTCCTGGATTCAACAACTACTAACCACTATCCATTTTTGTTTATAACGCTTGTGAATTAAGGCAATATGAAAGCAATCCACACAATATTCACGTATGCCAATAAGCCACTGATCAATTGCAGTACTAAACATCAATAGAATGTTTCAAGTAAAACAACTTCAAATGAATTTTGACTTCATCGTCATTGTACAAGCAAGCGGTTATCAGAAGTCAGTAACTAAGTGGATAACGCGATGATATTTGAAGTGAATGATATTGAATTCGAGTCTCAGAGTGAACATCAGACATATAATGTAGACATATCCATCTGACGAGTCCCAAATAGAACGTAGTAACGCACATCATGAATCTCACTGTTAGCCATTATGCATCCATACTTATAACGCTTGTGAATTAAGGCAATATGAAAGCAATCCACACAATATTCACGTATGCCAATAAGCCACTGATCAATTGCAGTACTAAACATCAATAGAATGTTTCAAGTAAAACAACTTCAAATGAATTTTGAATTCACCCCCATTGTACAAGCAAGCGGGTATCAGAAATCAGTAACTAACTGGATAACGCGATGACATTTGAAGCGAATGCTACTGAATTTGAGCCTCAGAGTGAACATCAAACATATAATGTAGACATATCCAGCTGACGAGTCCCATATAGAACAAATTAGCGCACATCATGGATCTAACTGTTAGCCACTATCCATCCATACTTATAATGCTTGTGAATTAAAGCTATATCAAAGCAATCCCTACAGTATTCTCATATATATGTCAACAAAGCACTAATCAATCAAAGTCTTAAAACTTCCATAGAAACATTTCAATAAAACAACAATATCCATTGAATTTATTTATCTAAATACTTTTCACAATTTCCCTACTAGAAATAAATATGTGAAAGAAAAAAAAAGAAAAAAAAGAAAATTATGTAAAAAGAAAAACAAAAAACAACAACAAACAAACAAATAAACATTTGGAATATTTAATTATCACATTACATAATTGATTTGAACAACACCGATCATGACAAATAATCATATGTGGGGGGGGGCGAAAGAAAGGGGGGAATATCGTTCATGTATACATTGTATATATATATATATATATATATATATATATATATATATATGGTCTCTATATAGATGTCTATCATTATATAGAGATATATATTGCATATTTACAATAGAGAAAGAGAAATCATCTTCAATGATGATACCAGTCAATGATACCATAAATGGATCATCAACTGATGAATATCATCTTGATTTGTATTGAATATACTATACCATAGATGTACATAATGGATAAGTGATCCTTTTAAAATAACATAAACATCATGTAACATTATGGAAGAGTACACATACACACACACACGCACACACACACACACATACAATCAACTATAAATGAAATTACATAAACAATATAAAGATTATATAAGATCATTGTTGATTTGGATCTATCACCTAACTGTATATGTATCCATTTGTTGTATATCACAAAGTGAATGATATAACAATAATAATCATGTATAATACATGATATTGATCATTCTTTATTTTATGATCCAGATCAGAAAATATCAATAATAATTATTATTGATTATAGATCATTTTTATCTAATAAATTCTCTGTTATACTATTATGGGGTGAACTTAACCATTCTTCTAATGATACACTTAATATAGAATGATGTTGTTTTTGTGCTTCAATTTGTTGTTTATATTGATTAAATTCTATATCTTTACGTTTCATTAAACGTCTTCTTGAACCAGCCTAAAGAAGATAAAAGAATAGAAGAAAAGAAAACAGAAATTAAAACAAACAAAAATGTGAACAATTGAATGTACTTGAATACAAAAGTATCGAATCTCTTAGTGATATGTACTACTTGTATCGACATAAGTAGTACACTCCATACTAAGTAGCATCTTAGTTTCAGGCGCTTATCGGTATCCACAGAATAGCATGCTTCCGCTGTCCTAGTTGGCAGTGACACTGAATGTAGTGAACGAGAACATAATTGGGGTCAATTAAATGTATCTCAACACAAAAATTGCAGAATCTCTTAGTAAAATCTAAGAATCATACAGTAAATACTTCATTTTCATAATATCAATCAACCAATTGCTTTTTGTTCCCAATTCTTTCCTCCTCGATCTTCTTGATTTTATGCTGTTAGATATTCTATTTCTGACTAGTGTTGTGTACTACTTATATCGATATAATTAGTACACAACACACCAACTAGCATCTCAGTTCCAGGTTTTCATCGGTATCCGCAGAATAGCACTCTTCCAACCTCCTGGTTGGCAGTGACATCAAATTTACTGAATGAGAACACAATTGGGGACAATCAAATGTGTTACATATTTCAATAGTTTCTTATAATGATTTTTATGATTCATTTATATCTTCTATTGACGTAATCCATTAAACATGTTGTGTGTGAGGATGACCCACAAGTGAACTCGAGAAAGCTTTAAAAAGTTCAGGAACCACCAAAGATATTCCATCCAATCATCTTTTTGGAAGAACATTTCAGAATCTTAATGTAGTGCTTTCCTATTAGATAAATGCTAACACCCCCCTTTGTAAGCGGATTGAATGACTATAATGATAATTTCGCTTTTACTAAAAATTATAAATGCCTGAGAGTTTTGTATCATATTTGGTACTGTTTGGAATAACATTCCTTCTCGCTTGTCTTCTATCTTCATATTTGCGACTTGGAGGGTTCTATCGTTTGGTTGCTAAAGTTGTACACAATATATCAAGAATTTAAGTTCTAGATGTAACATGATCTTTTATTGATTAATGAATATTTAGAATCTATTTAACAATTGATAATTCGATAGGAGTTTTATGGATATTATAGTAATTCAATAGATGAATTCATGAGTCAATTTAAGCTAGACCACTATGGAAAACCTGGTAGCACTGGAAGGTCCTGAGTTCTGGGTTTGAATCTGGCGAAGCGGGATCGTGGTTGAGCACTGCTGAATATTTCCATACTAGAACGAAACGGCCGTCATATGCTTACAACAGAAACTAACTTCTATTCTTGATACATAAAATCTTCATAGTGATGGGACAAACTTTTTGTTAGTTTTCTTTCCTAAGATTCTTATTGATTGATTGATAAATGAAGAACTTCATGGTGATATTTTGAATGTTCATTCTAAATCATTTCTTACAATGTTATAATTTCAACAGTGGGGTGGCAGAGTTTGTTCACTTTTGATGAGGTCACGAAGTGATCTATGCTAGACAACTATTGAAGACTTGTAAACATTAGACTTCCATTTTTTCCTGTAATGAGAGTCTTTACCAATAAGTGTTCACGAATTCATCAGAGGGAATCGAACCAAGGGCTTTCAGTATAGTATACGAATGATTAACCTTTACAAGTCTAATTTCAATAAAAACACAATATGACACGATTATCTTCTGTTGTACTCAATACACCAATTCCTCACACCTAAAATGATTGACGATTACCTTTAAGGTACACTTTAAAAACAGATGAATGTTGAATAGTGTTGGTAATTTCAAATTGAAGAACTAAAATTGAATGGTTATGAACTTGGTTCTCATGGAGATTATACAAATCAATATCTTGTTCGTCGATCCAGTTTCTTTCTTAATTTATCAGCAGAACAATTAAAATGCATTGGAAATGTCTCTTTCACGTTAGATAACCTCTGGAACTGTCTACTTCTCCTAGGAGTGGTTAAACAGATTACCAACCATATGCTCAATTATACAATACTAACTATTCTGTACACTTTATTATTATTATTATCATTATTATTAATTAGGAGCAATGGTATAAGTATGCTAATTAATATGCACTTACATCGAGATAAACTGTTAATCCAAATAACACAGAACCAAGACAATAACAACTGAGTAAACTGTACATAACATAATGTTCATATTCTAAAAATTTTGGCTTTGAAGCAGATACAGCACGAGCTATAGCATGCCATACAGTGAGAATAACAAGCATGAAAAAATTCACCAGGACAACTTTATCCTATGAAATAAATAAAAAAAATTCCAAATAAAATCTTTTACTCAAAATGTTGAGCTACTTACAAGTAGTTTATATTTTTATGCATAAATAATAGAGTCTTAAGTGAATTAAAAAGGAAAACAATCTCCTAAGAAGATCATTTCTTTTAATATAGTTTGAATAGAAAGATTACAATAAATATAGCTAATCCATAAATATTTCAGGATGGAATCACTATTAAAAGTTATTACCACGGAATCATTTGAAGATTCATAAACTTCGTTGAAATAAAATCAAATAAACCTCAGTATACTCAACTTTCAGTGCTTTATGGAAGTGTACCGATTGGATACAGAGATCTAATGTTAGAAGTGAGCAATTTCATTATGATGCTTTCAATGCCTAGGAAGAATGCTGATCTGATGATGTTGTCTAAAGAGACAGTGAATGGATTAAAACTAAACCATTTAGCTTAAATAGTATAATACCTATAAAATCTACATCCTGAACTACAAATTTTATACGTCATTTCAAAAATGTAAGTTTTTATACTCGTTTAGTTATGCGTTATGTTAAAAAAGAGTATTCACTGCATCAATCATTCGAGTTGCGTGAGGGATGGGATACTACTCGGATGCCCAAAACAATGCATGTGGCTTTCGTAAGGAGTCACACACTGAGCCTTTGACTTAAAAGTTTAATCCAAACGATGGTAGATCAATGTTAGAAAATGCAGCCCCATGTTAGTCGGTGACCAACAATTGGTTCATACGTCATCTGTTCCTTCAAGACCCTGGAGGCAATATATGCATCAAGTTTTAGAATCGGGGTTTTCCGATTCCTCTAAATGAACCCTTCATCTTCACCAACCCGAATAAAAAGTCAGAGATTCGCATTTAATCCTCTTATTTTCGTAAACAACATCCTCGTCACGAAAAGGCAGTGATTAGGACTTCCATGAGAGTGATTGTGTGCATGTGGTCATCTGAGAGCATTTCGAGAGAGAGAGAGAGATCTGGCTCTTCCCCATCTCGACCATACCAGGGCATTTTTAGACGATGTAGAAGTCATTGTAAATGTTATGCATAGAAAATATTAGATGGTGATTGGAGGTAGTCGACAGGAAATCCTGGACCCGGGTTTCGTGCTACTTGGCACTCGTCAGCAAGGTGTACCTGTAATCTTTGAGGGAACTGGTGCTCTCTGGTGGATTCGATCCCCCATTGCAACATGGTCGATAGCATTCGGTCTGCACTAATAATAAGGACTAGACAAGCATGACATTGGTCACCACCCAGTGATCAATCAATTGTGATTACATCTCAGTCCTAAAGGAGGTCGGTCGCGGCCCGGATAGCTCAGTGGTAACATCTCTGACTGTGAAGCTGGGTGACACGGGATCGAATCCGTCAGGGAGTACCAGTTCCCTCAAGATTACAGGTACACCTTGCTGACGAGTGCCAAGTAGCACGAAACCCGGGTCCAGGATTTCCTGTAGACTCCCTCCAATCACCATCTAATCTCACAATAGTGCCCTCAGTGTCGAGTCACCTAGACTGGTGGCCACATTGCAACATGGTCGATAGCGTTCGATCTGCACTAATAATAAGGACTAGACAAGCATGACATTGGTCACCACCCAGTGATCAATCAATTGTGATAGAAAATATTGTTTTATAGCCTGTTTACCCTTTGATATTATAACAATAATTTTAATCGAAAGTCTCATCTAATCAACCTTTTAGTTTAAGCAGCAAAGTCACTAGGCAGGTTGAATGAGAAATTGAAGGAACTTAGTTCCTTGTAAAAGAACTGAATCATTGTTGATATTAAACAATACCGGAAATGTATAATTATTGATAAATGGATAATCATTATTCATTATTATTTCAGTGAATTAAGTAGTATATATATATCATAGAAGTTTAAATACTTCAATGAAATGATTAAAGGATATAAAACTTAAACAAGATTAGAATATTACGTTGATCACTTAGATTTGAAATGAAAATAGATAGGGGATTTGTTACTTTAAGGAAAATACATCAGTACGAAGTTGTGGAGATTGTTCAGTTTTTGAATGTGATCATGAATCGATAAATGTTAGACTACTATGGAAAAGCTGAAAGCACTAGATGGATGTTTCGTTCTAGTATGAGACACTGTTGGATGCCGGCCAGCTTATTGGTCTAGAGGTTAAGAGTTCACGCGAGAGATCCAAGTTTGTGGGCTTGAATCCCGCGTACAGGATCATAGATACACACTGTTGAAGATTCCCATACTAGAATGAAATGATCTTTCAGTTCTTCTAGGTTTGGTTTGATCTATGATCGATCTATGATCCCAATCAACTAAACAAGTGCATGAGATCAATATTTCTATTGTACTTCAGAGCCTAAATCTTTTTTTATTTACAATATGAACTACTTATAATGTCTTATAGTAGGGTAAAATATATTTCACTGGTTGAAATCATAAATCCATTGAAGCTAGACCACCATGGAAAACCTGGAAGCACTGGACGGCCGTTTCGTCCTAGTATGGGACTCCTTAGCAGTGCGCATCCACAATCCCGCCTCGCGAGATTCGAACCCAGGACCTATCGATCTTGAGCGCAAGCACTTAACCTCTAGATCACTGAGCCCGGTAGGCATCCAACAGTGTTAGTGTCTAACTTCATCTAATCCATGAAATTGAACGACATATCTTGTTAAATAGTCTTATACTACTATACAAGTATACATTAAGTAGATTCAATAAATCAATCACGGCAGATTACATAATACTTGCAACATTTAATTGTGTTCTGTTTTTCATTTACCGATACAATACAATGACTTTGTTAGAATAAATGATGGTTAGTAGATAGATAGCTAGAAAGCCTCTATAGAAAAAGGAATGCTTCAGTTTCTGTTAAATCCTATCTCTCAAGATACTTAGATATATATATGAAAGTAATCAAGTATTCTCATTGGATAAAGAAACATCCTCAGATACAATACAAAGAGCACCGACCCAAACACATTTAATGGGGGAGAAGCTATGGAGAAGATGAAAACTTCCACATATCCGGATAGCATCATCGATGAAGAAGGAAGATCTGATGAAGATGTGATGGTAAAGATTGTGAAATCAAGGGTAACATTCATACAGTTAAAGAACATATCGAACTCAAAATAACTGTCAACCAACACCAAAGTCACAATCTTCAATACGAATGTCATGATAGTTCTACTATATGAAACTGAAACTTGGAGAACTACCACAAAACATTACCAGAAATGTACAAGTACTTATCAGTAATTTTCTACGTGAGATATTCAATGTCCTTTACTTGTATACCCCCAGGAACAACCTGCTGTGGAAGATTGTAGTAATTTTTTAATAGTTGAAAACCGCCATGGAAATCCTGGAAGCAATGGATGACCGTTTCGTCCTACTATGGGACTCCCCAGCAGTGAGATAGTAACTCACTGAAGATAATCATTGGACGGTCACGAAATATCGTGGATGAGTTGAAGTTAGACATAAATACTGTTGGATGTCGACCAGCTCATTAGTCTAAAGGTTAGGCGATCTCACGCAAGACCGAAGGTCATGGGTTCGAGTCCCACCTCTGAAGAGTCATTCAGTGCTTCCAGGTTTTCCATGATGGTTTAGCTTTTATAGATTCATGAAGTCAACTATGAAACAAGGTTTATACTCAACTGATTTATTAATCTTTGTATTCTTGACAGACCAACAAGTAACTAAACAATTCGGTAAATATAGAACACTGAAATGAAATCTCATCAACGTTATAAATCATCACTAATCTACGTAAAAGTGTACACATCCTCTAAGATGATGGAGAAGATTTGTAGCTCAGCTGGATGATTTTGATGGAGTTTTGTTCTCTGAGCTAGATGGTTTGGTTGTGGAGCTTTCATCGTTCTTCTGAATGACATCATCAGCACAAACTTCAGATTGATGATGTCGTTCAGAAGAACGATGAAAGCTCTACGACCAAACCATCCAGCTCAGAGAACAAAACTTCATCAAAGTACACATCCTTTAATGTTTTCCAGAATACATATTTTATCTTGTTTATTCATTTAGATTTGTCAACATTCATTGATAGTCGATATAATGTGTTGAATAGATGAATCTTTATCAAGACCCCCATTCTTAATTCATGAGTGTTAAAGTGAATATCAACATTGAGATTAATATAACAACAAAGAAATCTCTTTATAAAAAAGAGTAATATTGAGACATTGACTAAAGTAGACTATATACAATGAAGAAGTCTTGAATATCCACAAAAAGTGGGAATTTCATTTACGGACTAGTTATTGTTCTTGTAAAGTTCTTGCTTTTATATATATATATATATATATTAATATATTACTGCTTCTATGAATCCGGTGTTTATCTTAGTGTGCTAATGCGATATGGCAACTTGGACCGATGCACATGTATGTGGCTGGTCTTACGTTGTAGCTGACTGACAGACCGACCGACCGACTAACTGACTGATTGATTGCATAGTTCATTGTCAAGTTGTAGTTCACAACAGAATAGATGAGTTTCACATGGGTGGTTTATATAGTTAAGTTAAATACTCCATAATTGAAAGATTAAGTTTTATCTCTTTTAGTTTATCTCTGTTTATTTTATTTATCTTCACATATACATACATATGTATGTACGTACATACACAAATACACATTATCATTATTATCAATGGGACGGTCTGGTATTGACATAGGAATGTAGTAAGTGTTGGACTGAATATTTATTTATCTATACAAGTATGAAGAAAATATTAGATTTTATAGTTGAATAGATAAGTCAATTAAAGCTAGACCACCATGGAAAACTTGAAAGCATTGGACGACCATTTCGTTCTACTATGAGAGTCCTCAACAGTACGCATCCACGATCCCACCTCGTGAGATTCAAATTCTGGTCTCGTGTATGAGCGCTCAACCTTTAGACCACTGAGCTAGCCGGCATCCAACGGTATTAGTGTTTAGCGTCAACCAATCCATAAAATTGAGCAACAACAAACCTGGCTGAACTCCAGTGTTCAATATTCTCTGTTGCTCAGTGATAACTGAGTAGAAATCTCTACAAAAGTCCTTATTATCAGAACAGTATTCGATTGTAAGCCCTCTAATGCTCTGGTACGACTGGAGTTGAGGAGATTGGCCTAGCGCTCTCGAAATGCTCTCATGTAGCCGTGCGTATACAGCCACTCACAAAGAAGTCCTACTCACTGCCTTCTTGAGGAAAGGGTGCAGTTAGGATATTAAGAAGACGAAAAGCGAATGCTGGAGCTTTAACCAGGTTGTTGTACACGGAAAGTCCACCTAAGAGAGTTGGAAAACCCTGTTCTCCAACTTATGGTGCACATCGGTTCCAGGATTCTGATTTAACAAATGATGTATGAACCAATTATTGGTCACTGACAACCATGAGACTGCATCTTCTGACGTTTCTGCAGCGTATGGTGGATTAGACTTCTAGGTCGATGGCTCCGAGTGTGGCCTCCTAAGAAAATCACATTCTTCGGTTTGGGCACCCGGGCAGCATAACAGCCCACACACAAATCAAGTGACATGTGCGGCACATATGTATTTGGTTCTTTTTTGTGTTGTAATAATAAGATTATAGTTGAAAGTTGTAAACAAAATTAATTAAAACTTTCAACTTAATGCTTCATTAATCAAGATAAAACGAATTTACAATCCTTTTCATTGAGATCACGAATCGATTGATGCTAGACCACTATTGATCACCTGAAATCACTAGATGACCACTTCGTCATATCATCAAACTCCTCAACAGTGCGCATCCATAATTCCATTCTCGGGATTCGAACCAAATCTCTTCAATTTTGTACACAAACGCTTACCCATCTATAATCTTAGTTTGTAATAATGCCATGGTACAGCCGAGAGTGAAGAGAGTCCGCTCTCCCTCTCCAAATGCTCTCACCTAACCACGCGTATATCGCCTCTTCCAGGGAAGTCCTACTCAATGCCTTCTCGCAACACCGGTGTTGTTTACGAAAATGAGAGGACGAAAAGCGAATGTCCGGCACCGGCTTTACCCGGATCCCAAACCAATGGTTCACATAGGCTCCAATATCCTGAAGGAACAAATGGCATATGAACCAATCGTTGGTCACCGACTACCATGAGACTACATCTTCTTACAATGCTCCACTACCTTGTGGATCAAATCTTTAGGTCGAAGGCTCCTTATAATATATTGTTCACAATAATATCAATATAATTAAATGAATTCTACTTACCAAATATGTTAAATAGGATATTTTTGGAAGATTTTGTGATGCAGCAAATTTAAATGTTACTGTTGTTAATAATAATAATAAGGATAATTGTAAACGATTTTCATTAGCTGGTACAGAGAATGCAGAAAATGATAATAAACATAATACACAACTAATTAATATCATATTCACAAGAAAATAACCAGAACGACGTGCTGAACGACTTGTAAATACTAAACCAGGATGACAACGTTTACTTGTACTAGGACTATAACCTGTTTGAATCTCTATAGATTTAATCTAAAGAAGAAAAATAAGAAATTATAGTAGAATTATATGAAAGATTGAATAATAGAATGTAGTTTATATTATACAATTCATGTCGGTTAAAGATAGGTATCATTTATCTTAGTACAATGAGAAGTCATTGCGTAATTTTGTGAATTAATTGATGTTAGATGTCGACCGAATGAGACTGAATCTAACGAGCGGGATTGTAGGTGCGTACTGCTGAGGAGTCCTATAATAGAACGATACGTTCATTTAGTGGACAACTGATAGACTCGTTTGAAGTAAAGATTTGGGTTAGGTAAGGTTGCTTACTCTTATTCGTTCTCTTTCTCCTGGTGATCGACTGGATTATGAAGATGTCAACATCTGGAGAGAAACATGAGGTACAGTGGACAGCTAGGATGCAGATGGACGATCTAGACTTTGCAGATGATCTAGCACTTCTATCACACACACAAATAACAAATACAGGAGAAAACGACCAGTGTAGCAGCAGCCTCAGCAGCAATGGGTCTCAATATACACAAAATGAAAAGCAAGATTCTGGGATACAACACAGCATGTAACAATAGAATCACACTTGACGGAGAAGATTTGGAAGATGTAAAATCCTTTACATATATGAGCAGCATCATTGATGAATACGGAGGATCTGATGCAGATGTGAAAGCGCGGATCAGTAAAGCAAGAGTAACATATTTACAACTGAAGAACATCTGGAACTCGAAACAATTGTCAACCAACACAAAGGTCAGAATATTCAATACAAATGTCAAGACACTAATACTGTATGGGGCGGAAACTTGGAGATCTTCGAAAATCATCATCCAGAAGATACAAATGTTGTCTACGTTAAATATTTTCGGTCCGTTGACCAGTCACTATCAGCAACAACCTATTGTGAGAGAGGACAAACCAGATTCTAGTGGAGGAAGAAATCAGGAAGAAGGGCTAGAGGTGGATTGGACACATATTGAGGAAAGCACCCAACTGCGTCACAAGCTAAGCCCTTACTTGGGAACTTCAAGGTCAAAGGAGAAGAGGAAGACTAAAGAACACATTACACCAAGAAACGGAGACAGACATGAGAAGAATGAACAAAAATTGGATATATCTAGAACGAAGGGTTCAGGACAGAGTGTGTTGGAAAGTGCTGGTTGACGGCTTGTACTTCTTTATGGGGATTAACAGGCGTAAGAAATTATGTTGAGATAGAAGATGTATCATATATCAGAAACTCTAAGTTCACAAAGATATAATACTATGAGACACGAAAGTGATCTTGAGAATGTTCACCTACTATTACGAACTGATATAAGCTAAAATGTCCAAAAATTACTTAGATAAATGTATGAATGAATTTTGCTCTGAAATCTATGATCTGTTATTTCAAATCTGATTGATTTGTCCATAAATTATAGTCTTTTCGTCTTGGTTGATATATATCATTCTGTACAAGTTGTCTTGATATAGCTATTATGACACAAGGTGATCAGAATAGATAATATGGCTAACAGTGAAATCTAAGATAGCGCTACTATTCTGCTTGAGACTCGTCAGCTGAATGTACGTGCATCACTTCGAGACTGGAATCTAGTACTATTCACTTCAAATGTTATAGCGTTATGTACTTTGTTACTGAGTTTAATTAGTCACTTGTTTATGTGATGGCGTTTGAAGCGAACGTCACTTGATTCGAGTCTCTTGGTGGAAATCAACACTGGAATGTATGTATACCCAACTGTGGTTCACATCTTGTCGTGTAGACTTTGGTGTTGATTGGTTCTCGTTGACTTTAAACTTGTCATTGTTTACTTCATTGTTTTGGTTGTATCTCTCATCATCCACCTGAGCTAAGAATCTTCTACACCATCTCAAAATTGATATTCTGTGTAAAATGTATGTTTTCTTTATCGAATTGATTTGGTTTTGTTTACCTGTAACTTCTTATTGTGTGCACCCAGTGAGGACTATCTCGATAATACCAACAAGAGACTGATCAATCGTAGTCCTAAACTACAATGAGAAGATACAAGCTAACAATACGAAGTGAATTTAAACCCCAATGCACAAGTAGTGGTTATCAGGACTCAGTATCTAAGTGCATAAAGACATAGCGTTGGAACTGAACGTTACTTGGTTTCAGTCCCAGAGTAAACATTAACTCTGTGATGCAGGTACATCCAGCTGACGAGTCTCAAATAAGTCGAAACATATGTCTTGAATTCCATTACTAACCATCCCTATTCTAAACAGCTTAAATAAGAAAGCATAACTGTTGTTCTAGACCATATTATTACCCTTTAATTGATATGAACTTCTATCAGTGAAAGCATCTACATGGGTTATAAATTGTCTTTATTATTTCAATATTCATAAACTGAAGACAATTCAACAAATGAACAAATGAATAGATGATCAACTTTTACTAGCCATTTATTTTGCCTTCATTTAAATCGGATGATGTTTGTTGACAAGCTCACCACTTTAGTGGCTTCAGGATCTGACTCCAATGAGATCGTATAGGTTTAACATAATAACCGACACTACAAATAAATAGATTATTAACTTACATCAACATGATGAAATATTTTCCATTCTTGACTATCAGCTGCACATCTTACATCAACTTGACTAACTTCTGTTGGTGAAGCAACTAATTCCACTTCATCTGTGGTACGATCACATGTGATGGTAACGGATAGATCCTTATTTTTAGTAATAGGAAAAAAAATTAGCACAGAATTATGAGTATTTAAATGTGTGTAATGAATGTCAGAATGAGGGTTGATGAAAATTGTAGTAATTTAATGGTTGACCATCATGAAAAATCTAAAAGCATTGGACAAACGTTTAGTCCTAGTATAGGTCTCCTTAACAGTGCGCATCTACGACATCGCGCATGAGACTCAACTTCAGGACTTTCGGTCTCATGTGCGAACCATTAAGTAAGCAATCATTTAACAATGCTAATGTTTAACTTTAACTAATCCACAATATTGCGTGGCTGTTCATCATTGTCTTTATTGAGTAACTGCTTCACAACAGACATGATTTAACTCCACTGATCATATCTATTCACTAGAACTGTAAGAAACATATCTTGAAGAGTCCCATAGTAGAACGAAACGGCCGTCCAATGCTTCCAGGTTTTCCATGATGGTCTACCTTCAAATGACTCATGATCTTAACCAATAGAAATATAGATTAGTAATGAAAGAGCACTATATTCCAGTAGTTATATCAAAGTATACAGATAATGATGAAGATAAATTTGATTAAGGGAATATGACTATTGATTGATATCAGACTGGATTGTAGTTGGTAATCAAACAGTATTAGATAGATGTTTGCTACTAGTTTGACATTTTTCAAGGTAGCTTCTGTTGCTTTGAACGAGATGGTTTAGATGAATATACTTTTCATTGTCATCATGGATAACATCTTCAGAGTTAACTTCAAGTAGGAATAAACACTTTCGTCTGTTATACAGGGATTGAATTAATCCATTCTGATCATCTTCATTGATAGTAGGATCTCATGAATTTCATAGGTCCTTATATTTCCTACTGGTTGTGTTGTATGGTATTCAGTGGAGCATCGTACGGTAGTTTCTGAAATCGACAGTGTCAGATAGGAGTGTTGTAAAGGTAAAAGCATTTTGAGTTTAGAATAATTGTGAGATTAGAAGATAAGCTATAGAAGACAGTCTACAGTTAGTATAGGTTGCGGAATATAGAATGGATGATAAAATGGAAGGTTATTGACTGAGTGCATAAATTTGATGAACAATTTGATATGTTACTAAATTTTGATAATTGAAATGAATTATTTGGATACATGACACCATCTTATCTCAACATAATTCACTCAATGTGGAATCACCTAGACTAGTGGCCACATTGCAACTTGGACGATAGGATTCGATCAGCACTAATAAAAACCTGAAAACACACGTGACATTGATTACCATCCAGTGATCAATCAATTGTAAACAGATCTTAGTCCTACAGGAGGTCAGTCGAGGCCCGGATAGCCCTGTAGTTACGTCTCTGACTGTGGGCCTGGGTGAAACGGGGTCGAATCGGTCAGATACACTATACTGATGAGTGTCAAGCAGTACGAAACCTAGGTCCAGGGTTTCCTATTGATTACCTCCAACCACCATCTTATCTCAACATAATGCATACAATGTCGAGTCATCTAAACTAGTGACTACATTATAACTTCGTCGATAACATTCAATTTGCACTAAGAAGGACCTGATACACATGATATTGATCATTATCTAGTGCTCAATCAATGGTGTTGCTTTTTCTATATACATCAATACTTCCAGTACAATATAGTTTTTGTATATAGATGTAAAGAACTTGTTATAATGTTAAAAATATCTGAATAATCTGGACAATTATGTTGAAAGTATTCAGATATATTCAGTATAATAATGCTGTATATTTCGAGCATAACCAATGGATCTGATGTAAATAGCATACTTTCAACTAGATCATCATCAACTAATTGACTTAAAACAACTGTCAACTAATATCTAGGTCATAATCTTCGATATGAACGTCAACAAAGTCCTATTGTATGGAGTTGAAATGTTTTGTTCTTTGAGCTGGATGGTTTAGTCGTGGAGGTAAGAGAACAACACTCCATCAAAATCATCCACTTGAGCTACAAATCTTCTCCACCATTTCAAAATGATAGGAGTTGAAATGTGGAGAACTACTACAACGATCATTAAGAATGTACAACTATTTATCAACAATTTTCTACGTAAGATATTTAATATCTGTTAACCGGATACCATTAGCAATAGCCTACTATGGAAGAGAACAAATCAACTTTCAGTTGAAGAGGAAATCAAGAAAAGATGTTAGAAGTCGATAGGAGACACATTGCCGAAATCACCAAACTGCATCAAGAGGCAAGTTTTAAAAGAGGAAGACCGAAGAACATGAAAGGATGAATAGTAACTTGAACCAATTGGAAAAGACTGCCAAGGACTTAATTCGATGAAAAGTGTTAGTGAACAACCTATGCTCCTTCAAAAGGAATAACAAATTTATATCAGTAAGATGCAGATGTAAAGGTGAGGAATGGCAAAGCATTCCTTCAATTGAAGAACATATGAAACTCAAAACAACTGTCTCTCAACCAATATCAAAGTCACAATCTTCAATACGAATGTCAAGGCAGTTCTACTGTATGGAGCTGAAACGTGGAGAACTACTACAACCATCATCAAGAAGGTACAAGTATTTATCAATAGCTGTCTACGCATGATACTCAACATCCATTGGCCCGATACCATCAGCAACAGCCAACTGTGGGAGAGAACCAACCAGCCTCCAGCTGACACATCAAATTAGGAAAAGACGATGGGAATAGATAGAACATACATTGAGGAAATCATCAAACTGCATTACGAGGTAAGCACTAACTTGGAATCCTGAAGAGAAGAGAAAAAGAGGAAGGCCGAAGAACACATTACGTTGGGAAATAGAAGCGGATATGAAAAGGATGAATAAGAACTGAAAAGAGCTTGAAAGGATTGTCCAGGACAGAGTTGGATGGAGAATGCTGGTGAGCAGCCTATGCTCCTTCGTGAGGAGGAACAGGTATAAGTATGTAAATAAATTAGTAATGTCAGTAAGTAAGCAAGTCTATAATATAAATGCATATTCAATTATTCTCTACATATAGACAATTATTAAGTGGAATCAAATTATAAGACATTTTGATGAAGTTTTCTACTCTGAGCTGAATGCATAGAAGTCCTTCTATCTGATGTTTATGCTGATGATGTCATTCACAATGATGATAAAAGCTCCATGATCAAACCATCCAGATTAGAGAACGAATCTCTATCAAAATTATCCACTTGAACTACAAATCCTCTCCAGCCCCCAAATGCCCTGGTACGGCCGAGAGTGAAGAGAGTCCGCTCTCCCTCTCCAAATGCTCTCACGTAACCACGCGTATATCGCCTCTTCCAGGGAAGTCCTAGTCAATGCCTTCTCGCAACACTGGTGTTGTTTACGAAAATGAGAGGACGAAAAGCGAATGTCCGGCACCGGCTTTAACCGGATCCCAAATCAATGGTGCACATGGGCCCCAGTATCCTGAAGGATCAAATGGCGTATGAAGCAATCGCTGGTCACCGGCTAGCATGGGACTGCATCTCCTCACGATGCTCCACTATTTTATGGATCAGATCTTCAGGTCGAAGGCTCCGGATGTGGCTTCCCTCATAAAACCACTTACTTCGGTTTCAGCACCCGTTCAGTATCACAGCCCTCACACATATTTAAATGAGATCTGTGTGGCGCATATATATATATATATTTGGTGCCTTCTTGTACCAATATCTATGTTTTAAAATTAATGAATAAATAAATAAGCATCTATGAAACATTTGTACAATACTATTATTACATAACCATAGACTTTAATTAATCTATATTATTACCATTAGAAGATAAAGGAGAAAGGAAAAAATAACGAAATAGTTTTATTAAATTACCTGACAATCAAATGGAAAATGTCTTAATTCCAATGTTTCATGAAAGATACCTTTAATTCGTCGTTTCTCTACAAGATATGCTTCAAAATCTGGTTCAATAAATTCTACTTCATGACTAACTATTTCAATTGGTTCACCTTCAGCATTATCAATTAATAAACGAGGATTCCAAAATTCATCATCTTGTAATTTTAACTTTAATAAAGGAAGAAATAAAATATGGAATATTTCAATTATATATGTACTTTAGTCATAAAAAATATAATTGAAGAGATTAAGATCATGCATTGATTAATGTTCGATTCATGGATCAATGAAAGTGAGATATCAACAGCATTGGATGCTAGTTGGTTCAGTGGTCTAGAGGTTAAGCATTCATGTGTGAGATCTAAAATCATGAGTTCAAATTCAACATGTGGGATCGTGGATACGTACTGTTGAGGAGTCCCATACTAGGACGAAACAGCCATTTAAGGCATCCAAGTTTTCAATGGTTGTCTATGTTATATTGATTCATGAATTCAACTATTAAAATTACTATAATATCCATAAAATCCCTTCTGATATCAGTCATTTGTTGGCACTTTATAACAATTGCATTAGATTATTTAGGTTATTGAATTCTGATCTTATAAGACGAAATAATTTAATATTCTCAGTTGATAAGAAATGAACAAGAATTAGATGGAACTAGAAAAGAATGCCTAAGACAGAGTAGGTTGGAGAATGCTGATCAGCGGCCTATGCTCTGTTAGGAGTAACAAGCGTAAGTAAGTAAGTAGGAAAGGAGTAGAAAATAGTGTTCATTTTAACTTATTGAAACACCAGAAGAAATCATAGTAGATATACAATGACTTATATTGTATTCACATGAACAGGTTCAATTCAATGATAGTTAACTGTTGAGTCAACCAGATCCGAAATAATGACCTACGATCACAACTATCTTGGATCTATTCAGAAATGAAATGAATTTGATTTTCCATACAGTATGATTCGTTTAAATATTCTAAATTTTGCCTAGTTAATTATTGAGTATGGTTGGCGTTTTGTTGAGCAAGATTTTTTTCTATGGGATGGGAGGTTGTCAACCTAATGCTCAACCTTTCTCCTTTACTTGGGTGTAGGACTGACAGTAACTGTGGAAAAGCTACAAGCGGAGGGCCGCATTCCTACAATTAAAGAACATATACAACTGAAAATCACTGTCAACCAATAATCAAAGTTATAATCTTCAATACGAACGTCAACACAGTCCTACTGTATAGAGCTGAAAGGTTGAGAACTACTAAAACCATCATCAAAAAAATGCAAGTATTTATAAACAATTCTCTATGTAAGATACTCAATATTCATTGGTCGGATACCATCAACAACCGTATTTTGTAGGAGAAAACAAACAAACTATTGTCTTAAGAGGAAATTAAGAAAAGACATTGGAAGTGGATAAGACATACATTACGGAAATCACTGAGGCAGATGATAACTAGGAATCCTGAAAGAAAGCATAAAAATAAAAAAACCAACGAACATATGACGTCAGGATATGGAATCAGACATGAAAAGAATGAATAACAACTTAAAACATCTGGAAAGGATTACCAAGTGCAGGGTTGGATAGAGAGTGCTGACTTATAACGTAACATTTCCTATTAAACT